>JAKSZT010054372.1:1200362-1389108 GCA_026826555.1 Tolypeutes matacus | reverse complement strand
GGGGGGGGGGATAAATAAATAAATAATCTTTTAACAAATGAAAGGAGGGACATGGCCACTGACCCTGCAGAAATGGAGTGATCATATGAGAATACTATGAAAAACTCTACGCCAAAAAACTAGACAATGCAAATGTTGGATAAATTCCTAGAAGCACAAGAACCATCTACACTGACCCTAGAAGAAATAGAAGACTTCAACAAACCAATCAGAATATAGCATGTGTTGATAAGGGTGCAGTGAAATAGGAACCTTAGTACACTTTTGTTGAGAATAAAATATTTTACATCCACTGTGGAAAATTTTTGGTACTATTTCAGAAAGTTAAAAATGGAATTAACATTTGGCCCATTGCTTCTACTTTGGTATATACACAGATGAATTTTTAATGAGATTTAAACAGATATTTGTACACCTATTTTTATAACAGCATTATTCTTATGGACTAGATGGTGGAAGCTACCCACATGTCCCATCAACTGATGCATGGATAAACAAAGAGTGATATGTCCATATAATACAATATTAAGTATAAAAATTAATGAAATATTGATATCTCCAACAACATGCATTGTATTTGAAGACATCTTCTTGAGGAACATGTCAGACAAAATTAATATATTGAATAAAATCACTTATATGAAATGCCTAGAATAAGTAAAATTCATAAAGACAGAAAGCAGGATAGTGGTTACTAATAGTGACAGAAGGGGAAATGGAGGTTATTGCTTAATGGATATGAATTTCTGTTTGGTATGATAAAAATATTCTAAAAGTAGATATTGGTGAAGCTTATGAAACATTTCCAATGTACCTATGTCACAAAATCTTACATTCAAATTGGTTAAATGTTTTTTTTATGTTATATATATTTTACCACAATAAAAATATATCACCCAAAAGGGGTATTCTAGGGTAGTAAATATGAATTGAAGAAAGTTAGGGGATAATCTAAGGACTGTATAACGTGGTGATATTTATGGTTCATAAAGATTGTGGTTAATAGTACAAATACAAGAATGTTCTATTACAAGGTGGTAAGAATATAAGGTTATACAAGGGAAAATATATCTAATGTAACCTATGGACTATAGTTAACAGTAACATAATACTTTTGCATAAATGGCAAAGAGAGTACTCTATCAATGTTAAGGGTCAACAATAGGGGATAAAAGGGGGTATGGAATTTCTCCTTTTGAGGAATGAAACTGATCTAAAACTGACTGAGTTAATGAAAGCACAACTCTGTGATGAAATTTAGAACCATTGTGTGTACACAATGAATGGATTGTACAAGGCATGGAACTCTATAGCACAGAGAACCCTGTCCTGGAATGTGGTTAACAGTACAAACAGAACAGTTTATGTTCGCTCACGAGCGATAACAAATGTATTAATATTGTACATTTGTTATCGTTCATGAGCGAACATAAACTGTTCTGTTTGTACTGTTAACCACATTCCATAATCCATTAGCTTACATTTGGTGTATTTTCCATAAACCACCCTATTGTAAATGTAAGCTATGGACTATAGCTAGCAGTAACACTTAGCTGATAATATTTCATGATTTGTAACAAATGTTCCACAACAATGCAAGGTGTTAGTGGTGGATTAATATATGGGATTCCTGTATTTTATGTGATTTTTTGTAAGCTCACAATTTTTCTAATTAAAAATTAGATAAAGATAAATCAATCACATCTCTAAGAAAGAAGATAATAGAGAAAATCAATTAAATCAAAGATGTTCCTATGAAAAGGATCAATTAAGTTGATATATCTTTCATCAGACTTATCAAGAAAAAGGGAGAGTATACAAACATTAATACATCAGTAATGAAAGAGTGACAATACTACGATGCTGGACATTAAAAAGGATATTTAAATGTATATTATAGTCACTTCTATGCCTTCAATTTGATAAATGAAATAGATAAGTTCCTTGAAAGACACAATTTACCAAACTTACACAAGAATAGGTAATCAGAACTGGCCTGTATCTATTAGATAAATTAATTCAACAGTTAAAAGCTTCCATAAACATAAATCAACAGGCACCTATGGTTTCACAGGTGAATTCCACAAAATATTAAAGAAGAAATGATACCATTTCTCTGCAATCTCTTCCAAAATATTTAAGTAGGGGGAACAGTTCTCAACACATTTTTCAAGTCTTACATTACCATAATAGCAAATCTAAACAAAAACATTGCAAAGGAAAGCTACAGACCTATACCTCCCATCAATATATATGCAATAGTCCTCAACAAAATATTAACAAGTCTAACACAACAATATGTTTTAAAATGTGATGATTAATTTCAAGTATCAACTTGGCTAGGACATGGTGTCCAATTTGGTATATCAGTTGCCTAGATCTTGCTGTGAAGATATTTTTGGCTGTAATTAATATCTACAATGTGTCAAAATTTACTAAAGGCAAATACCATGGATAATGTGTGTGGGCCTCATCCAATCATTTGAAGCCCTAAAAGGCAAAAACTGTCCATTAAAAAAAGAAGAAAAACTGCCTCTAGACTACATCATTTACCACTCTCTGAGCTTCCTGCCTGCTTGATTCACCTATGGATATCATAATACACAGTGTCCACATCTCATGTATTAGTTCTTTAAAACGAATCTCCTTTTGCACACACACACTTGTGCATGCACACACAAACACATACATCCTGTTGGTTCTGTTTCTATAGAGAATGCTGATTAACCCAGTTATTGTTAAAAAAATTCAGGGCCTTCCAAGTAGATAAAATTTCTAGGCATCCAATAACATAGAACCTGGGAAAATATCCCTTGTAAGGTGAAGGAGAAAATTTTCCATCTAGCCCTTCTACAACCAAATAAGGGACACAATTCCTAGAAGGCATCTTTGGATTTTGTAGCCAACACATTCCTCATTTGGGTGTGCTACTCTTGCTCATGATCAAATAATCTGCAAGTTGCTATTTGATCATGGACTAGAACAAGAGAAGGTTCTGCAACAGACACAGGCTGCCATGCAAACTCCTCTACCATGTGACTGATAAAATTCTGCAGATAAAATTGCACTTAAAATGTCAGTGGCAGGTATACATGCTGTTTGGAGTTCATGACAGGCCTTTTCAGGTGCATAATAACCCTTAGGGTTTTGGAGGGAAAGAATGGCATCTGCTGAAGATAAATACTGTCTTTTTAAAGAAAGAGCTTCTAGCTTGTTACTGGACCTCAGTATAGATTGAGTTTTTAACTATGGGTCCCCAAGTCACCTTTAGACCTGAGATCCTGATTAGGAACTGGGGGCTGTCTGACCAGTAAGCCATAAAATTGGGCATGCACAGCAGTACTCCATAATCAACTGGATGCAGTATATATGAGATTGGGCTTGAGCAGGACTTCATGGTACAAGAAAGTTCAATAAGGAAGTAGCCTAAATGCCCAAGGCCCCCACTCCTACCATATGACCTTCTCTCACCCAGTTCACACCTATAGTCTGATGGAGAGTTACCTAAGATGGAAGATCAGGAAGAGAAAAATTTGCATCTGGTTTGCTGATGGACCTTCCTGGTTTGTAGGCATGATCTAAATGTCCATAGCTGCAACTCAAGAGCCCCTTTCTTGGACAACCCCAAAGGACAGTGGTGAATGGAATTCCTCCCTGTAGACAGAACTTGAAGCAGTACTCTTGCTTGTTCCTTTTGTTTGGAATTAGAAATGGCCAGAGATATGATTCTATAGATTCAGAGGCTGTGTCCATGGATTTGGCTGGAGGACAGGGGCTTTGAGGGAACATAATTGGTGCAAAGAGGTCTGGGATAGTGACATGTGGAAAGAACTTTATGAATGTGCATAAAGATGAAGATATTTCTGTCCCATGTGAATGCTGACCAAATGGTGACATCAGCAAAGGAAGATTTTAACAATGACATGGTTAAGATGACCCATTCTTTGGATACCTCTATCCCTAGCCACTCCTGTCATTGCCCAGGGGACTCATGAAAAAGAGTCTATGGTGGCAGAGATGGAGATTATTCATGAGCTCAGTCAGATGGACTTCTGATCAACAAGTCTGTCCTGACTACAAACACTGCTGAGTATACAAACTTCCAGGAGCAGAAACTAATATTGAGTACCTGATATTTCACCATGCCCAAGGTGATTAGCCAATTCACTAATGGTAGATTAATTATATTAGACCAATTTTCTATGGAATAGACAACATTTTCTTCTTACTGGAATTCACTCTTACTCTGGATATGGATTTGCATACAACGGCCTGCCAAAACTATCATCCATGTATTTTCTAGAATGCCTAATCCACTTCATTATTTTGTGTGCAGAATTGCTTCTGTACAAGGGATTCACTTCAAAGGAAATGAAGTTTGGCAATCAGCCCATACTCATAGAAATTTCTGGGCTTACCATGTTCCCAGTCATCCTGAGGCAGCAGGAATGAAGAATGGTGGTAAGACCACCCTCTCAAGTTGTTGTGGTCGCTCCTGGGGTTCTCCCTGGCTCTAGACCAGCACCTCGGGGAGGGGGTCAGTTGGGGCCGCTGCGCACCACCAGAGGAGCGAATGTATGTGCTCCCAGGGACTGCTGCGGGTCTCCACGTTGGGAGATGAGTCCTGGCGCTGAGGGGGAAGAGCGGACTCCATGGCGGTGGCGGCTCCTGAGGACCTGCGATGACAGCGCTCAGGGAGGAGGCTCCAGGCAGGATGGGCTGCGCTGGCTGTGGCCACCAAGGTACTGGCCTGTAGGTCTGCCGGCGACCTGGGCTGAAGTAGCGAGAGCAGCACCAGTGTTGACACACCCACGTCCTCTCCTCAGTTGTCTCAACTGTGGGCTCCTTTTCACCCTGCCTCCCCACCAGGAGTCAACTTCTTCACGCCCCCCTGCATTCCCTCTTCCCTCCTTCAGCCCCGGGAGCTGGCCCCCCAGCGGGGTCCAAGAACCCCCGGGACTGAGATGTGGCCCTGAGAAGTTGGCGGGCGGAGAGAAACTCGGGGCGCCGGAGAGCTGGAGGGTGCTGTGGCTGGAGGGACCGGCCTGAGGGACAGGAGGTCCCCGCACCTCTCCCTCCTACCTCCGCTTGCCATTACCGTGGCTGCCGGTTCCCTGCAACAGCAGCAGCAGCAAGAGATGCCAAGAGCCAGGGCCGCGGAGATGTCGTGATCGCAGCCGGCGGGGGCTGCCCGCGCCACCGCCTCCGCCTGGGAGAAAGGGGACGGCTCCACCCGGTCATCATGGCGCAACACGCAGAGGCAGAAGCGCTCCCAGGGCTGGTCGCAGTTCCACAGCCAGGGCAGCTGGGGGAGATGCTCCCCTTTTCCCAGCTCAAAGGTGACCTCGGCGGAGCCCGGGGGGAAGCGCAGGGCCGACTCCCTCACCTCAGCACCAGCAGAGCCTTTTCCTTCTGGGTGTTCTTTTCTTGCTGGGCTGGGACTCGTAATGGGTGAGTCATTTTCCGGCTCTTTGCCTTGGCGCGCCCTTTTCCCATTTTTCAAACAGGTTTAACGTCAAGTCATACTTCTTTTCTTTATTCTCCCAAATTCACCATGAGTTTTTCCTGTCAAACCCCTCTCCCCACCTGTGCTCCCTTACCTGCCTTCCTATTGCAACTCTCTTCCCTTCTGCCCCTACAGGTAAAGTTTTTCACTTTCTCCAGGCTTGCCATGCCCCTGTCTTGCTGTGACTGCCTACTACCTTATCTTCCTGCCTCCACTTTCCCTAGTCTCTGCTACTTTTTTTGGCCACTCTTGCTTAGTCCTTTACTTTTCCAGTTATAAAGCCCCTTCTCAAATCCCTTCCCATTGATTTTCCTAAGAGTCTTATAGACCAGGGGTCCTAAGGCCCACGAAGGCCTTTAGATCTATTAATAATGGAATCTGAACAGTGTAGTTTCTTATTGGCGGGATTGTTAGGTTTAAATGTTATCTTTTAGTCCCAGCAACAGGAAGGCTTAAACTACCTTAGTATCTGAGGAGACAGACAGTAATTTTGGAGAAATACAAATTGTTGCTCTGCAGTAGAGTGGGAACTTACTCCCCCAGGCACCTTCCAGGGAGTTTGTAGGTTTATACCTTATCTCACAGTGCTATTCATGCCTAATACCATGCAGGAGAACTTGGCACTCATTTTGGCTCGCTTTTCCTACTTGATTTAGTGGATTTTAAATAAGTTGTTTCCTGGTATTCTTAGTTTATCTTGTGAATAATTACTGACTTTTAATTTCATAATTTTCATATCTTCTCTTTTTATGGGCTAGAAACTGTGGAACAAAAGAATAATGCTCCTAGAAAATTTCAAAAAATTTCAACAATAGGACCCTGATAGAATTCAAGATCCTTTGCCTTGTAAGTCCAGGAAATGTTCCACAGGTTTTTCAATTCATTTGAAAAGCAGTAGCATCCCCTTCAAGACCAGTCTGGCCTTTTCTCTGAATCCAGGCTTACTTTGGCAAGGAGTCTAAAGGAAACCCTAAATCAAATCACAGGTGACCTACAGCAGCTTTGGCACCCCATTTAGTCCCTGCACTGCCCTGCTTCTGGGGTGCTCCTAATCAAGGACATCCTATAGCCAGAATCAAACCAATCTTGAAAGAAATTTTTATTTAAGATATGTTTAGTCTGTTAACACATTTATCATTTGATTGGTCTTAGCACACAAAAATTGTTAAAACTTAGTGATTGTAGTGAATAGTAGACCAAAATGGTAGGCATTGCCAAGACTTTAGTACTCCAGTAATGCCACAGCTATAAAAGGATATCTTCTTACCTTTTAGGACATTGCTATTCACAGATTTGAAATTTTAAGCAATTAAGCTTCACAGATTTTATTATGTTGATTTTTTTCATTAATTTGTCAAATTATTTTGCAGTTTGAAAGTTTGATACTAGCAATTTTTGTATTTAATTTGCTTTTTAGGAAGATGTTGTGGTTCCTTCATATTGTACTTATGAATATTGTATTTACTTTAAGAACAAATAATTGAATATTTAAAAAAGGATGGTTAAGTGGCCTTTAAAGAATTAATTATAGAGCTGGTTAGGTAGAAATACCTCCTATGACTGGGATATTGTTCCCCATGAAGCTTTATATGGACTAAGTCAATGTCCAGTATATATGGTTCTTTCTCCCATAGCCTGGATTCACAGACTAATGAATGTAAACAGGAGTAGTACCACTCATTATTACCTCCAGTAGTACACTGACAAAGGTTTTGCTTCCTGTCCCCATGACCTTACACTGTGCTAGTCTAGACATTTTAGCTTAAAAGGGAGAAGTGCTTCCAATAGGCAAAAGAAAATCCCACTGATTTTGTTAAGACTGCCACCCAGCCACTTTGCATTCTTCATGCCTCTAAATCAACAGGCAAAAAAGAAAGGAGATATTATTGAGTAGAGATTGGAGTGCTACTATACAATGGAGGTAAAGAAAAGTGTTGCAGGAACACAGGAGATTCCTTAGGATGTCTGTTATTACTATATGACTTGTGATTAAAATAAATGTAAAATTACAATGACCCAATTCAGGAAGGATTACTAGTGGCCCAGATCCTTCAGGAAAGAAAATTCACTTTACCAAACCAATCAAAATGCTATGACCAACCGGAGTGCTTGCTGCAAGTCAAGGACATATGGAATAGGTAGTGGAAGAAGGTAGTTATAAACACCAGCTATGGACACATATCCGGTTGCAGAAATGAGGACTGAAATTTTATGAATACTTCTCCTTATTTTATTATGTTTGCATATATATTCATGTGCATTAACAAAATATCTTTTTTTTTTTCACTTTCTTATCCCATTTTCATATAATCCAAGTTGTATTAACTATTTAACAGTATTAAGTTACTGGACATCAAAGACAAGAGTGAAAATCACCCAAGGGCTGGCACTCTCTTCTAGAGAGAAGTTTAATTCAATTGATTGTATGCTGGATAGTCATTTTATGTTAGCTGCATATATGACTTTGTTAATTTTTTTTTTTTTTTTTTGGAGATTAAGTGTGCTAAAGGAATTGTGTACAGGTGCCAAGGTGACAAGGGGTAGAATGTGATGGTTAAGTTTATGTGTCATAAGTTTATGGTTAAGTTTGTGGGTAGGTTATAGTGTTCCATTGGTCAACCAATGACCTAAATGTGTCTGTGAAAGTATTTTATAATGTGATTATCATCCATATCCATTGACATTAAGGGAAATTGCTCTCAATTATTGTGGGGGAACTTATCCAATTAGGTGATTAAATGAACAATCTTCTTTTCCTGTCAATACAGAGTCATGATAAATCTAAATTGGTCAGGTGAAAGTCTTAATTTCCATTTCATTGGAAAATTATCTATTCTAGTGGAAGCATCCTTTCTTTGGAAGTAAGAACACTAGCCCAGCAGAGAATAGGCTCATAGGGTACAGGAAGCAAAGTTTTGCTAGTGGATCACTAGCTCTAGAGCAAGAAATGTGTTTCAGATTCTTCCTCTAGGCAACACCATGTGCTCTTCTTGGATTTTCCAGGCTCCTGGTCTTTCCTATGGATTTCTGACTCAAGACAGAACATAGCTCTTGCCAGCATTTCCCACCATCTGTTCTTCCTTAAATATCTCTGACTTGCTAGAGTCAATTACACAAATCTCTTGCTTGCTTGCTCTCCTTTTTGAGACATATATAGACTGATATTGGATTGTACAGTTCCATGCAAAATGCAAAACTGTGTAACATCTAGATGATAACACAAGAGAAAATATAAGTGACATTGGGCACAGCAATGACTTATTAGATAAAACTCCAAAAGCAAGACGTATGGATGAAAAACACTGAAAAGTGAGACTTCATTAAAATTAAAAACTTCTGCTCTGTTAGGCACACTGTTAGGGTCATTCACGGGTAAGCCATAGATGGGGGGATATTTTGATATTTGTAAAACACCTAATTATAAAGACCTTAAATCCAAGGTATACAAAGAATTATTAGAATCAAGAGGAAGGGGGAAGTGGCTCAATTGGTTGGGCTCCCATTTACCATATAGGAGGCCCTGGGTTCAATTCCCGGGGCCTCCTGGTGAAGGTGAGCCAGCCCATGTGGCGCAGTGAGCTGGTGCAGAAAGATGATGCAACAAAGGGAGACAAACACAGAAAAATGCAAATCAAATGGACACAGTGAGCACAAGCAGCAGCAAGGAGCGGGAGGACGCAAATAAATGACTAAATAAAAATATTTTTTAAAAAATCAAGAGGAAGGAAATTAAAATCCAATTTTAAAATTAGGCAAAAGAGATGAACAGAGGCACCACCAAAAAATGAATACAGTGGCACATAAATATATGAAAAGATATTCAACATAATATATGATTAGGGAATTTTCAAATTAAAGTAACAAAGAGATATCACTACAAACATATTAGAATGACTAAATTCAAAACAGCCACAATACCAAATTCTGGTGAGGATGCATAGCAACAGGAACTCTCATTCATTGCTGGTGGGAATGGAAAATAGTGCACCTTAGAGAGGATTGGGGGAGGATGCAGGGTAGGAAATTTCATGGATCAATAGCTCCAACAAAACAATGACTGGAGCTGTCTGAATCAACTATTCTGGAACTCTGCATTCCAGGGAAAATGTTCCTGGAGCACAATGCAGCATCCAGGAAGGTATGTAGAAAAGACCTGGTAAATTTCTATAAATATGGTGAATTTCACTTCCCTGCAATTGCTCACATCCCCCATGCACATGGCAGGCAGCAGTAGCGACTGCATCCTGGGGTCCTGATGTTGTTTGCTGGTATCAGGGTGGGTTTTAAGGGCCTGCTTCTCCAAAAAATTGGAGATGTGTGGTCTGATCACTGATCACTGTTTTGATCAGGTTCTTATGTCTATTAGAGGGTTAGTTCTGTTTTCATTCTATTTCCATCCCACTTAGGGAAAATGCCCCAGACCTCCCACTATTCCCCACATTAACAACTTTCTTTCATTAGTGTGGTACATTCATTCCAATTGATGAACACATTTTGGAGCACTGCCACTAAGCATGGGCTATAGTTTACATTGTAGTTTACATTCTCTCCCACCTAATTCTGTAGGGTATGGCAGGATATATAATGTCCTGTATCTGTCACTGCAATGTCATCTAGGTCAATTCCAAGTCCTGAAAATGCCCCCATATTACACCTCTTTTTTCCTGTCCCTGACTTCAGCATCTCCAGTGGCCACTGTCTCCACATCAATAATATAATTTCTTCCATTGCTAAAATCACAATAACTCTATAGTAGAATACCAGTAAGTCTACTCTATTCCATATTTTATTCACCAATTCTGAGGATTCTGTGAGAGTGATGCCCATTTCACCTCTAATTGAGAGGGGACTTTGATCCCATATGGCTGATGGATGGGACTTTCTTGCTTGCAGTTGTAAATTCTCTCAGTTCCTTGGTGTGGTGGTTGTCCATCCTCACCTCCCATCAGCAGTCCTAGGTGAGTGGAATGAACTGGAGAGTAGGTGCCGCAACTCTGCTGAGGCTCAGGGCAAGGCTGGTACATGGAAAGCCCAGATATTCAAGTCTCCTGGATGTACACCTACCAACTCCAGCACCAACTATAGGTT
Organism: Tolypeutes matacus; assembly: GCA_026826555.1. Classification (NCBI taxonomy): domain Eukaryota; kingdom Metazoa; phylum Chordata; class Mammalia; order Cingulata; family Chlamyphoridae; genus Tolypeutes; species Tolypeutes matacus. Next base: position 1,378,514 of record JAKSZT010054372.1, on the reverse strand, counting down.
CAAACAAAAGGGACAGAAGAGGCACGTGTAGAGAAGCCACATCTGAGTCCAACTCTGTCATTTTCAGGAGGAAAATCTCCAAAGTAGGGCCCACTGCTAAGGCACAAAACTCCAGAGCTCTCCATCATGACCACAGGACCTGGGTGTCTCTGGAGCCTTCAGGAGCTCCATTGTTTGGGGTAGTGTCCACTTTGGCTGTCTATGAGATCCTGCTGAGATGTGCATAAGCTTCACCTCTCTGATGACTTCCTGGCTCATTTTGAAGTATCTTAGCCATATAAACTCATTTGTCTTTACATTTCCCCCCTTTTACTCAAGGTCTTTTTCCAGTTGTATCACCAGCTGGTGCTTGGTAACAATCTCTTGGTGCCAGGGAGACTCATCCCCAGGAGTCATTCCCTTGCTGGGGGCAAGGTAATGCATCCACATGCTGAGTTTGGCTTAGAGAAAGGCCACATTTGAGCAACAAGGAAGCTCTCAGGAGGTAACTCTTAGGCACCCGACAACATTAGGCCACGTGGCAAATTCAAAAGCAAAAGGCTCATAAGCATAGTCATCAATATCAAGGGCCCATCAACGGACCATCCTTCTTCACTAGTCATTGCCCCTGTACTTGGGGGATTGTTGCTGTTCCATTAGAGAATGTGGCAGAGCTCCCTAGGATGGGGATTCAACAATCCTTCTGCTGTTGTGAGAATCTCTACCCACTGTGGCAATGCCCCATGAACATTTGAACATATTTATATACCTTATATGTATATATATCCAGGTGAACTTCCTCCCATGTATCCCCCATTACTGATGTCCCACATCATTGATCCTCCCCTTACTTAGTTGTAACCCTTCTGTGATCCAAACCTTCAAAAATGAAACCAAGAATGTTGCCAAATTCGATTAATAGGAAAATGAAATAATAATGATAGGGTTAAGCATAAGAAATCAAATACATAAAAATTTAGAAAAACTAAAAATACAATAGAGCAAAAAAATGGGGTATTAAGAAATGAAAACTATTTTAAAATTTTTGTGACGTTTTACCTTTCATCACTGTAATATCTGTTGTTCTAGATGTACAGTGGCATTTTCTTCCATTTCTTCCCCAGTGTCTTACTTTTTTTTTTTTTTTTTGTCTTCAAAGAGGTTTTAGGTCACAGTAAAGTTACATACAGAATGTAGGGGACTCCCAAATATCCAGCATCCTCCCCCTCTTCCCCTTCCCTATTAATAACCATTTTACATGTGGATTGTACATTTGTTACAACTGATGTACATATATTGAAACATAGCTACTAACCATGGTCAATGGTTTACATTATGGTTTACATTTTAGACCATATACTTTGATAAATTTTTGATGAAATTTTACATGGCCTGTATCCGTCATTGCAAGATCATGTAGAACACTTCCATTGCCCCCTAAATACACCCTCTTCCATCTATTCTATTCCTACTTCCCCCTCCCCTTGGGGTCCATGTTGACCACTAGGCTTCACTCCTTGAAGGACAAAGTTCATAGATATTTGCTACAATGCTGACGGCTTGACACACTAGTCTGTCGTCCTCTATTAGGAACTGCCCATGTTCTCAAGAGGCACTCTCTCCTGTTTTTATTGGGCCCCCAGCATGGGTTTCCAAATCGTTCCCACTCATTATGTGGGTTCCCCCCCACTGATACAGCACATTATGACAAAATGATCACTCACACATTCTCTTGAAGACTGCCCCAGGTGAGCCCTGTCCCAAATGTTCCCCCCATCAAACACCCTAAACCAGTAACCCTTCCTTGTCATATTGCCACAAGGGTTTTCTCATTGTAGTTTCACCCATGTACCAACCAATCCCATGTTCACCTGCTCCCTCCCCAGTTTGATGGACCATCCAGCCCATCCTTCCAAACTTATTCCATCAAGCTTGTACCGCCCAACCCATTAGTATCCCTACACCCATCATCTCACTTCACTGCCCAACCACTCACTTCCACCTTATCATTAATTTTGCACATATGGGCATTGGCTCACAGCCTTCTTTTCCCTTTCTAAACCTATCTACCAGTCTCTAGCTCTCTGAGTTGACTAGATCTGCTTAATTTATATCAGAGAAGTCATGTAATATTTGGCCTTCAATGCCTGGCTTTCTTCATTCAACATAGGGTCTTCAAGATTCATCCATGCTATCCTGTGTGTTGATTCCTTCTTCCAGTTGAGTAATACACCACTGTAGGTATATACCCCATTTTGATTATCCATTCATCTGTTGTTGGGCATTTGGGTTGATTCCAACTTTTGGCAATAGTGATTAAAGCTGCTATGAACATTGGTGTGCATATATCTGTTCATGTCCTTGCTTTCAGTTCTTCTGGGTATATACTCAGCAGTGGAATTTCTGGGTCATACGGCAGAACTGTAGTTAGTTTTTGAGGAACTGCCAGACTGTCCTCCACAATGGCTGGGCCATTCTACATTCCCACCAGCAGTGGATGAGGTTCCCATTCCTCCACATCCTCTTCAACACCTGTAGTCCTCTGTTTTTTTAATGGCTACCAGACTAATTGGTGTAAGATGGTATCTCATTGTAGTTTTGATTTGCATTTCCCTAATAGCTAGTGATGTTGAGCATTTTTTTTAATGTGCTTTTAACATTTGTATTTCTTCTTTGGAGAAATGTCTGTTCAAATGACTTGCCCATTTTTTAAATGTGTTGTCTTTTTATTTTTGAGATACAAGATTTCTTTATATATGTTGGATATTAGGCTTCTATCAGATACATGGTTACCAAATATTTTCTCCCACTGGGTAGGCTTTCTTTTCACTTTTTTGAGAAACTCCTTTGTGGTGCAAAAGCTTTTAATTTTGAGGAGGTTCCATTTACCTATTTATTCTTTGGCTCCTTGTGTTTGGGTGTGAAGTTCATGAAGCCATTTCCTATTACAAGGTCCTGTAGATGCTTCAACATTATCTTCCAAGGTCTTTATGGTCTTGGCTCTTATATTTAGGTCTTTGATCCATCTTGAGTTGATTTTTGTATAAGGTGTGAGATGGTGTTCCTCTCTCATTCTTTTGGATATGGATATTCACTTCTTCAAGCACCATTTGTTGAAGAGGCCATTCTCTCCCCCTTGAGTGGGCTTGGTGGCCTTGTCAAATATCAGATGACTATATATGCAAGGATCTATATAAAAACTCTCAATTTGGTTCCATTGGTTGGTATGTCTATCCTTGTGCCAATACCATGCAGTTTTGAACATTGTAGCTTTGTAGTACGTTTTAAAGTCAGGTAGTGTGATTCCTCCAATTTCATGTTTCTTTTTCAATATGTCTTTGGCTATTCAGGGCCTCTTGCCCTTCCAAATAAATTTCATGGTTAGTTTTTCCAGTTCAGTGAAAAAAAATGTTGTGTTGATTTTTATTGGGATTGCATTAAATCTGTAGATTAGTTTGTGTAGGATAGACATCTTAATGATATTTATTCTTCCTATCCATGAACAGGGAATGTTCTTCCATTTATTTAAGTCTTCTTTGATTTCCTTTAAGAGTGCTGTGTAGTTTTCTGTGTATGAGCCATTTACATATTCAGTTAAATTTATTCCTAGGTATTTGATTTTTTTAGTTACTATTGTAAATGGTATTTTTTTCTTGGTTTCCTCCTCAGATTGCTCATTATTGGTGTACAGAAATGCTACTGATTTTTGCACACTGATCTTATAACCTGCAACTTTACTGAACTCATTTGTAAGCTCTAGAAGCTTTGTTGTAGATTTCTTAGGGCTTTCTATGTACAGGATCATGTCATCTGCAAATACTGAAATTTTTATTTCTTCCTTTATAATTTGGATGACTTTTATTTCTTTTCTTGCCTCAGTGCTTGAGCAAGTACTTCTAACACCATGTTAAATAGGGGCATTGATAGTGGGCATCCTTGTCTTGTTCCCAATCTTAGAGGGAAAGCTTTTAGGATTTCACCATTGTATATGATGTTAGATGTGGGTTTTTCATATATACCCTTTATCATGTTAAGAAAGTTTCCTTCTATTCCTATCTTGCAGTGTTTTTGTCAGGAAAGTGTGCTGTATTTTGTCAAATGCTTTTTCTGTGTGTATATAAATGATCATGTGTTTTTTTTTCTTTTGGTTTGTTTATGTGGTGTATTACATTGATTGATTTTCTTATATTGAACCATCCTTGCATATACACCATGACCCACTTGGTTACGGTGTATAATTCATTTGATGTGTTGTTGAATATCATTAGCAAGCATTTTGTTGAGGATTTTAGCATCAGCTTCATTAGAGAGATTGGTCTGTAATTTTCATTTCTTATGGTATCTTTGTTTGGCTTTGGTATTAGGGTAATACTGGCATCATAGAATAAGTTAGACCATGTTCCTTTTACTTCTATTTTTGGAAGAGTTTAAGCAGGATCGATATCAGTTCTTTCTGAAATGTTTGGTAGGATTCATCTGTGAAGCCTTCTGGTCCTGGACTCTTAGTTGGGAGGTTTTTGGTGATGGACTCTATTTGTGATTGGTTTGTTAAAGTTCATCAATTTCTTCTTTTGTCAATATAGGCCGCTCATGTGTTTCTAGGAATTTTTCCATTTCCTCTAAATTATTCTTCTTGTTGGCATATAATTTTTCAAAGCTTCCTCTTATGATACTCTATATCTGTGGGGTCAGTGGTGATATCCCCTTCCTCATTTCTTATTTTATGTATTTGCCTCTTCTCTCTTTATTTCTTTGTTAGTCTAGCTAAGTGTTTGATTTTATTGATCTTCTCAAAGAATGAACTTTTGGTTTTATTTTTTCTAGTGTTTCTTATTTTCTATTTCATTTAGTTCTGCTCTAATCTTGGTTACTTCCTTCTTTCTACTTCCTTTGGGGTTAGTTTTTCCTTTTTGTAATTCCTTCAGGTGTGTAGTTAGGTCATAGATTTTAACTCTTTCTTCTTTTTTTATATATGCATTTTATGGCTATGAATTTCCCTCTTAGTACAGCTTTTACTGCGTCAGATAGGTTTGATATGTTATGTTGTCATTTTCATTCGTTTCAAGGTAGTTACTGATTTCTTTTGAGATTTCCTCCTTGACTCACTGTTTGTCCAAGAGTATGTTGTTTAACTTCCATATCTTTGCGTGTAGTCTGGTTCTCTGGCCCTCACATATTTCCAGGGTCATTCCATTGTGGTCAGAGAAATTACTTTGCATGGTCTCAATCTTTCTGAGTTCACTGAGAATTTTTCTGTGGTCTAGCATGTGGTTTATATTGGAGAATGATCCATGTGCAGTCAAAAAGAATGTATATCCTGCTGTATTTGGGTGTAGTATTGTGTAGATGTCTATTACATCCAGATCCTCTGATGTATTATTCAAGGGCTTTGTTTATTTATTGATTCCCTGTTGAGTTATTCTGTCTAATGGTGATAATGGTATATTAAAGTCCCCCGCTATAATTGTAGAGGCATCTGTTTCTCCACTTAGTTTCTTCCAGTGTTTGCCTCATGTATTTTGAGGTGCCCTGGTTAGATGCATAAATGTTTATGATTGTTTTTTCTTCTTGAAAGGTTACTCCTTTTACTAATATATAGTGTCCATCTTTGTCTCTTAGAAGAGTTTTGCATTTAAAGTCTATTTTGTCCATTATTAGTATGGCTACTCCCACTCTTTTGGTTATTATTTGCTTGTAAAATTGTTTTCCAGCCACTCATTTTCAGCCTTATTGAATCCCTGGGTCTAAGGTGATTTGTAGACAGCATATAGATGGGTCATATTTCCTTATCCATTCAGCCAATCTGTGTCTCTTGACTGGTGGATTTAATCCATTAACAATCAGTATTAATATTCTCAAGGAATTACTTAGGTTAGCCATATTTTCTTTGGGTTTATGTATGATGTATGTTGTTTTTATTTTCTATTTGTCATTATTTGTCTTACACTCTCCTCCAACTCTCTCTCTCCTGTTTTTTCCTTTCAAACTTCAGAACTCCCTTTAGTATTTCTTGAAGGGCAAGTTTCTTATTGGCATACTCTCTTAATTTCTGTTTATCTGTGAATATTTTGAACTCCACATCATTTTTGAATGCCAGCTTTGCTGGATAGAGAATTCTTGGTTGAAGTTTTTTTTCTTTTAGTACCTTAACAATTTCATACCACTGCCTTCTTGCCTCTATGGTTTCACATGAGAAATCAGCACTTAATCTTATTGAGCTTTCCTTGTATGTGATGATTCTTTTTTCTCTTGCTGCCTTCAGGACTTTCTCTTTGTCTTGAGCATTGGACAGTTTGAAAGTACGTGTCTTGGAGAAGGCCTGGTGGGATTTATATTGTTTAGGGTGTGCTGTGCTTCCTGGATATGTACATCCATCTCCCTTAATAGGTTTTGGAAGTTTTCAGCCATTATTTCCTCCAACACTCCTTTTGTCCCCTTTCCCTTCTCTTCTCCCTCTGGGATGCCTATAATGCATATGTTTATTTTGTGTGTGTTGTCATTCAAATCCCTAAGTCCCTGCTGAATTTTTTCTGTTTTTTATCTATCTATTCTACTCTCTGTTTGATTTCAGATATGCTGTCTTCCACATGGCTAATTCTTTCCTCTGCCTGTTCAAATCTCCTGTTATGTGCATCCAGTGTCTTTTTGATTGCTTGGATTGTGCCATCCATCACCATCATATCCATTATCTTTTTATGTATGTTTACTATTTCTTCAGTAGGTTCTCCTAGTGTCTTCTTAATAGCCTTAATCTCTTCCTTCACTTCATTAAGTTGGTCCATGATATTTGTTTGGAGAGCTTTAATTGTTTGATGTTCTACATCTTTTCCTGGTTTTTGGTTTGTTCACTGGACTGGGTCATGTCTTCTTGTTTCTTGGTATGGTTTGTAATTCATTGCTGTCTGGTCATCTTTATATCTTGATGGATTTATTCAGTTGATTAGCTTCTCTCTCTACTCTAGGGTTTTATTTAGCTGCTGTTTGTGTGTGTGTGTTGTTTTCTCTTTGACACTTTGTTCTTCTTATTCTATTTCCTTGCTGTTTTTCATCCCTTGATGGAAAAACATTGGGGCCAGAGAAAGTGAAAGAGACAAGAAAAGAAAAAGGATAATAGTAATAATAATAGTAAAAGTTAGAAGGGGAACCTTATGCAACCTAGGAATATGAGTATTTAACTCATGTAAGCAGTGCAGAGTATTAGGAATAAAAAAGTGGAGTACCTACAATGAAATGAGAAACTGAATAGAGAAATATATATAGAATGACTTTAAAGGCCAGAATGATGAAGAAAGAAGGAAAGACAAGAAAGGACAAAAAGAAAAAAAGTTAATAAAATTATGAAAACAGAATAGATGAGATTGAAATAAAAACCAGAAAAATTGAGGACTGAATAAAGACAGGTGCAATGTAAGAACAACAACAGAAAGCTGAAGATAGAGAGATGAAGGAAAAGAGAGATCATTGAGAGACAAAATCAGTGTACACAGAAAAGGGGAACTCTAGGAAGAAGAAACACAGCAAACTGGAATATGCCAGCAGCACCTAATCAAAGAAGAAAAAAAAAGGTGGGGGTGAAGAAGGAGGAAAGAAAAATAAGAAAGAAAACACACACACACACACACACACAGAAGCAAGCAGTCAAACAAAAACTAAGGAAAGAACGCCTTCCCTCTTCTTAGGTCCCTGTGGAGCTTCTCAGACTGCCGCTGTTCATAAATCAATTACCCTGCAGCCTTCCATTTGCTGGTTTTGAAGTGGGTTTTAGCAAGTAAAGTAAGTTAAATTTTTAAAGAAAATTACCTTATTTAAGGAAAAATAAGAGATCCAATAGAAGATAATACAAAAATAATGTTTTTGTTTTCCCTGTCCTAAAGTATTAACTGAATGTTTGGTATCCCAGTGGATCACTACTCTAAGAGAAGCCAGAAATTGAACTAGGGACCTTGTGTTTTCCAGGCAGAAATTCCTCCACTGAGCTACACTTTCATGTTGGGTCAGTTAGCTCTTCAGAAACCTATCCAGTCACTTTCCCTTGGACTAGTTGACTCTTTGCAGTTGTATAAATTCCTGCTGATTAGGAGTCTGTCCCTGCCCTCTTTCTATTCTTATTGCTTTCTCTCCCAGGGCAATAGGATACAATAGTCTGTGTGAGGGGATTCTCCCTCACCTCTCCTGGTCAGGTTTAGATCCCTTTTGAAATTCAAATGGGACCCTGCTGGCTGAACTCACTGCAGAAAAATGACTCAACCCTCTTCCAGACCACCCGTCCTCCCAGGGGACCCTAAATAGGCTCTTGGAAGAGCCACCTCCCCTAGGGGGGGGGGTTGAAATTTTGATAGCATTCAGCACAAGACTAGTAGATTGCCTGACTCCACCCGCTCCCAGGCCAAGTTTCTCTATCCCAGGGCAGTTAGGTAAATCAGGCTGCCTCAGCAGATTCACCCTCTTCCTGGTGACACCTTGAGCCAGCCAGTATGTTCCTCAAAGCTCAAAGGGGGTCCAGGCAACCAAACCCACAGAAGGTAAACCCCTCTCCACCCTTCACCAGAACACTCCCACTTTTGGGATATGGCATTGAGTGGCCGGTAGGAATCTTGGCTCAGGGCTCACACCAGCTTTGCCTTGAGAGTGGGGCATAGCTGTCCTGCAGTTTCCAGCTTCAGAGGCAAGAACCTCAGGGTTTTACCTTCAGCAATTTCTCTTTGTCCACTTCTCTCCAGATAGATGCCCTGAAGCCTCCTGCTCTGTGGGTTCCCCAAACAGCTCACTCGGGCAGGAACTTGCCCCCATTCAGCTATTTTTTGTGAGAGAGATGGTGAGTACACACTTAAACTGACACCATTTTTGCCCGAATGCCCCAAAGGATTATTAAAGAGGCAGACCATCGTATCTCTGTTTGGATATTCCATTCCCCATTTAGGAGTAAAAATAGTTTGGAAAAGATCCAAAGTGATGACTCCAGCCCTTAACAGCAAAAACGTCAGCAAAAAACCCTTGCAATTCCAGATGAGTGGGAAAACAAGATTTCCAGAATGACATTAACATAGAACTCAAAATGCCCAGTTCACAACAAAAAATTACAAAACACATGACAAAAGAGGAAACTATAGCCCATTAACAGGGATGAAAAATTTGTCATATACCATCACCAAGGAACCTCACACATTTGAATTATTAGTCAAAGACTATACCAACCATCAGTAAACTAAAGGACTCCATATACAAGAATTAAAGGAAGTTGGGAAAACATTGATCAAATTTTTTTATTAAAAATGAACCAGGAAGCAGATGTGGCTCAAGCAATTGGGCTCCCATCTACCATATAGGAGGTACATGGTTCAATTTCCAGGGCCTCCTGGTGAAGGTTAGCTGGCCTGAGTGGTGAGCTGGCCCACATGCAGTGCTGGTCCACACAGAGTGCTGGTCCATGCAGGAGTGGTGGCCCATGCAGGAATGCTGGTCCATGCAGAGAGCTGGTGAAGTGAGATGATGCAACAAAAAGAGACACAGAGGAGAGGCAGTAAGAGATGCAGCAGACCAGGGGGCTGAGGTGGTGCAAAAGATTGAGCACCTCTCTCCCACTCTAGAAGGTCCCAGGATCAGTTCCCAGTGCCACCTTAACAGAAGACAAGCAGACACAGAAGAACACACAGCAAATGGACACAGAGAGCAGACAGCAGGTGCAAGACAATGAGGGGGCAGAGAAAGAAAGAAATATTTTTAAAAATTTTTCATAGGTGCAAATTATGTTAATTGAAATGAAAAACTCATTACATGGATACAAAAGCATATTTTAATAGGATGCCATCACTGCTATTCAACATTGAAGTGGGTGTTTTAGCTATAGTATCCAACTTTAATAAAGAAAGAAAAGGTATCCAAATTGAAAAGGAAGAATTCAAATGATCTGTATTCACAGATGTCATGATTTTATTTATATACATATCAAATAAATATGTAAGAAAGCTACAAGAACTAATAAATGAAATCATAAGTTTTCAGAATAGATGATAAACATGCAGAAGTCCATTGTCTTTCTCTACACTAATAATGAACAATACAGAATGGAAACCAAGATTAAAATTCCACTTACAGTAGCATCTAGAGAAAAAATGCTATTGGCTATAGTTAGTAGTAATGTTTTGACAACGTTCTTTCATAGTTTGTAACAATTGTTTCAAAAGTATGCAAGGTGTTGGTGGTGCGGTAATGTATGGGAGCCGTGTGTGATGATATGAATGTTTGTTTTGCAAGTTCACAACTAATACTATACACTTATTGCTTACACATGATCATGTATAAATGATAAACTTCAAATTTAAAAAGTTACAACAACTCTAATGAGAAACCAGTTCACACACACTAGGATAGCTATTATTAAAAAAACTGAAAATAACAACTTTTGGTCAGGATTAAGAGAAATAAGAATTCTCATACATTGTTGGCTGGAATGTAAAATGTTATCACAACTGTGGAAAAGCTTGGCATATCCTCAGAAAATTAGCACAGAACTTATATATATATATATATATATTAAAAGATGCTTAGATTACATAAATGTTACGCAAAAATGGCAGGAATTCCCATGTTCCTCACCTCCCACACCTCCCATAACACCACACATAAACATCTTTCATTAGCGTGGCACATCACCTGCAATGGATATACACATCCTGGGGCTTTGCCACTAAGCATGGACCATAGTTCACATTGTAGACCACACTTTCTCCCACACATGATATATGCTGATGTAAAATGGCCTATATCTGTCATTGTTATGTCACTAAGGATAATTCCCAGGTACTGTAAAAGCCCATGAATTACAACTACTTTTACAAAACTTCCCTACCCCAAAAGTGTCTAGTGGCCACTGGCTCCACCTCACTGTTATAATTTCTTTCATTGCTTGAATCACAATATAATTCTACAACAGAATACCATTAAGTCCACTCTAGTCCATAGCTCTTCTCCCAGTCCTGAGGAGTCTGGGATGGAGATGTCCACTCAACCTCCAAGTGAGAGTGGGCTTATATCCCATGGTTATGGTGGATGGGATTATCCTTCCTACAGCTGTAGGATCTCTCCATTCCCTGGATGACCATTGTCCATCATTGTCTCTTCACCAAGTGACTTGGGTGAGTCCATTGAGCTACAAAGTAGGAGTTGCAGCTCCACCAAGATCCAGGCACAGCTGGCACATGGGCAGGCCAGAGGCTCCAGTCTCTGGAAGTACACCTAGAAGTAGCAGCATCACATATAGGTTTGAATAGAAGGGACTGTTGGACCTTGGGCAGGGAGGACTTATTTGTGTCCAGCTCTGTCACTCTCTGAAGCACAGATTCCAAAGTTTAACCCACTGATAAGGCATCAATCTCTGGGGCTATCCCCCCTAATATAGGATGTGGGTGTCTCCAGAGCCCTCAGGAGCCCCTCTGTGTGGGATTATATCCACTTTGGTGTTCTGTGAGTTCCTACTGAGGTGTGCGTAAGCATTACCTCTGGGATGACCTCCCGACTCTCACTGCAGTCTCTTAGCCACAAGAACTCATTTGTCTTTACCTTTCCCCCCTTTTATTCAAGGGCTTTTTCCAGTAGTATTGCCAGTTGGCACTTGGTATTAATCCCTCATTCCCAGGGATGCTAATCCCCAGGAGTCATGTCCCATGCAGGGGGAAAGGTAATGCAATCATATGCTGAGTTTGGTTTAGAGAGAGGCCACATTTAAGCAACAAGGAGGCTCTCAGGTGGCATCCTTTAGGCACCCCATAACAGTAGGATGAGTTTCAATTACAAGAGCAAAGACTCATAAGGCTACTCATCAATAACAAGAACCCATCAGTGGACCATCCTCCTTTGCCAGACACTGCCCCTGCACTCGGGGGGAATGTTGCTGCTCCCTTGAAGAATGTGGCAGAGCTCTCCAGGCTAGGAATTCAGTATTCCCTCATTTATTGAGTAATTGTCTACTCACTGTGACCATGCCCCTCTCCTTGATCATTTGAACAATTTTATATATCTTTCATGTATATTCAGGTGAACTTCCTCCCATGAAATCCCCATCCCAAACACCCCCCACCAATGATCATCTGCTGCCCCTGTTGTAACCATTCTGTGATCTAAACCTTCCTTAAGATGAAGCCCATATAATAGCCAAATACAATTAATAGTAAAATGAAATAATAACGATAAGCTTAAATGTAAGAGAGAAAATACATGGAAACTCAGAAAAAAAACTAAAAGTAAAATATAATTAATGGATTGGGACACTCAAAAATGGGGAAAAAAGAAAAAAAATTTAATTTATTTTTTCTTCCTTTTCTCACTGCATTATCAGGTGTTCAGTCTGTACCGTGGCACCTTCCCCGTCTCATTCCCCAGTGTCTCTTAAATTTTCATTTAATTTTCAAAAGTTTTAGGTCACAGGAAAGTCACACTCAGAATACTAGAGGCTCTCATTTTCTCAACCTCCTTCCCCTTTCCTCACCCCACATTAAAACTTATTATTTTTTTTTTTATGGATGGTAGCATTGTTATAACTGTTATACAGATAGTGAAACATAGCTACTAAACATTGTCAATGGTTTACAGTATAGTTTACAGTTTAGATGGTACAGTTTAATAATTTTTGATGATATTTACCATGTCCTGTGTCCATTACTATAAGGTAATGAAAAACATTTCTCATGACCACTAAATACCCCATTTGATCTTATCTGTTCCTACCTCCCCATCCCCCTGGGGCACATAACACTCCCTTCTCTTGACTTATGGATGACAAGATGCATAGTTACATGCCCTGTGTATTCTAACCTGCCCTTCCTAATCTACCCACCTGTCAACCCTGCACCACCAAACCCAGTAATATCACTACCCACCTGTCCTATCCTTCAATATGTAACTATACTCTATCACCTTTATCATAGAATATGTCCATATCGGTGATGGCTCACAACCTACTCTTCTCTTTCTCTCTCTTGTTAACCTATCTTTCAGACAATGGTTCTCAGAGACTGCTGACTTTCCTCAATTCAAATCAGTGAGGTCTTATACTGTTCATCCTTCAATGCCTGGGTTGTTTCACTCAACAAAACATCTCTAAGACTCATCCATGTTATTCCATGTGTTAGCATTTTATTCCTTCTTACAGCTGAGTATTATTCCATGTATGTATGTACCACAATTTCTTTATCCATTCATCTGTTGATGGGCACGGGTGCTGATTCCAACTTTTGGCAATGGTGAACAATGCCGCTATGAATATTGGTGTGCATGATCGTGTCTTTGCTTTCAATTCTTCTGGGTATATACCCAGCAGTGGAATTGCTGGATCATATGGGACATCTATTGTTAGTTTTCTGAGGAACCGCCAAACTATCCTCCACAGTGGTTGGACCATTCCACAATCCCGCCAGCAGTGGATGAGAGTTCCTATTCCTCCACATCCTCTCCAACACTTATAATCTGCTGTTTTTTTTAAATAGCTGCCATTCTGATGGGTGTAAAATGGTATCTCACTGTAGTTTTGATTTGCAATTCCCTGATAGCAAGTGATGTTGAGCATTTTTTCATGTGCTTTTTAGCAATTTGTAATTCTTCTTGGAGAAGTGTCTTTTCAGGTCACTTGCCCATTTTTTAAATGAGTTTTTGTCTTTTTATTTTCAAGGTGTAGGATTTCTTTAAATATGCAGGATTTTAGGCTCCTATCAGATATATGGTTGCCAATATTTTCACCCACTGGGTAGGCTGCCTTTTTATTTTCTTAATAACATCTTTTGAGGTGCAGAAGTTTTTAATTTTGAGGAGATTCCATTTATCTATTTTTTCTCTTACTGTTCGTGCTTTGGCTGTGAAGTTAATGAAACCATTTCCTATTACAAGGCCCTGAAGATGCTTCCCTACGTTATCTTCCATGGTCTTTATGGTATTGGCTCTTATATTTACATCTTTGATCCATCATGAGTTGATTTTTGTATAAGGTGAGAGGTGGTATTCTTTTTTCATTCTTTTGGATATGGATATCCAGTTATCCAACCACCACTTGTTAAAGAGGCCATTCTCTCCCAACTGAATGGGCTTGGTGGCCTTGTCGAATATCAGATGACTGTATATGTGAGGATCTATATCAGAACACTCAATTAGGTTCCATTGGTCAGTAAGTCTATCATTGTGCCAATACCATGCAGTTTTGAGCACTGTAGCTTTGCAGTAGTTTTAAAGTCAAGTAATGTGATACCTCCAACTTCATTTTTTTCTTTTTCCATACATCTTTGGCGATTCGGGGTCTTTTACCTTTCCAAATATATTTTGTAGTTTTTCCAGTTCCTTAAAAAAAACAGTGTTGATTTTGATTGGGATTGCGTTAAATATTTATATTAGTTTGGGTAGGATGGCCATCTTGATGATGTTTAGTCTTCCTATCCATGAACAGGGAATATTATTCCATTTATTTAAGTCTTCTTTGATTTCCTTTATCAGTGTTGTGTAGTTTTCTTTACGTAAATTCTTTACATCTTTACTTAAATTTATTCCTAGGTATTTGATTTTTAAGTTACTATTTTAAATGGTATTTTTTTTTATTTCCTCCTCAGATTGTTCATTATTGGTGTACAGAAATGCTACTGATTTTTCAGCATTGATCTTAAAGCCTGTGACATTACAGAAATCCTTATAAATTCTAAAAGCTTTGCTGAAGATTTCTCAGGGCTTTCTACGTATAGGATCATGTTGTCTGCAAAAAATGACATTTTCACTTCTTTTCCCATCTGGATGCCTTTTATATCCTTTTGTTGTCTCAGTGCTCGAGCAAGTACTTCTAAGACAATGTTAAATAGGAGTGGTGATAGTGGGCATCCTTGTCTTGCTTCCGATCTCAGAGGGAAGGCATTTAGGATTTCACCATTGAAGATGATGTTAGGTTTGGATTTTCCTTCTATTCCTACCTGTTGTAGTATTTTGTTGAATGCTTTTTCTGCATCTATAGAGATGATCATGTGATTTTTTTTTCTTTCAATCTGTTTATGTGGTGTATTACATTGATTGATTTTCTTAAATTAAACCATCCTTGCATACCCGGGATGAAACCCACTTGGTCATGCTGTATAATCCTTTTGATATGTTGTTGAATGCGATTAGCAACTACTTTGTTCAGGATTTTAGCATCTAGGTTCATTAGAGAAATGGTCTGTAGTTTTTCTTTCTAGTGGTATCTTTGTTTGGTTTTAGTTTTAGGGTAATGTTGGCATTGTAGAATGAGTTATGCAATATTCCTTCTACTTCTATTTTTTGGAAGAGCTTAAGCAGAATTGGTGTTAGCTCTTTCTGGAATGTTTGGTAGAATTCAGCTATGAAGCCATCTGGTCCTGGGCTCTACTTAGTTGGGAGGTTTTTGATGATTGAATCTATCTCTTTACTTGTATTTGGACTGTTGAGTCATCAATTTCTTCTTTCATCAATGTAGGCTGTTTGTGAGTTTCTAGAAACTTGTCCATTACCTCTAAATTATCATTCTTTTTGGCATAGAATTTTTCAAAGTATCCTCTTATGATACTCTTTATTTCTGTGGGGTCAGTAGTGATATCCCCTGGCTCATTCCTTATTTTGTATATTTGCATCTCTTCTCTATTTTTTTTTTGTTAGTTTGGCTAAGGGTTTGTCAATTTTATTGATCTTCTCGAAGAACCAGCTTTTAGTTTTATTTTTTCTAGTGCTTTCTTATTCTCTATTTCATTTAGTTTTGCTCTGATCTTTGTTATTTTCTTCTTTCTACTTCCTTTAGGTTTAGTGTGTTGTTGTTTTTCCAATTCCTACAAGTGTGCGGGTAGGTCTTCAATTTTAGCTTTCTTCTTTTTTAATATATGTATTTATGGTTATGAACTTCCCTCAGGACAGCTTTCTCTGCATCCATTGTTTTTGATATGTTTTGTTGTTGTTTTCATTAGTTTCAAGGTAGATACTGATTTCTTTTGAGATTTCCTCCATGACCCACTTTTTGTCTAAGAGTGTATCATTTAACTTCCATATATTTGTGCCTAACCTGTTCTCTGGCCCTTAGTGATTTCCAATTCCATTCCATTGTGATCAGAGTAATTGCTTTGTATAATCTCAATCTTTCTGAATTCATTGAGAGTTGTTCTGTGGCCTAGCATGTGGTCTATCTTGGAGTATGATCCAAGTGTATTTGAGGAGAATGTAAATCCTGCGTATTTGGGTGTAGTGTTCTGTATATGTCTATTAGGTCCAGGTCTTCTAATGTATTTTTCAGTGCCTTTATTTCTTTATTGATTCTCTGTCTAGGTGTTCTGTCTAATGATGATAATGGTGTACTAAATTACCCTGCTATAATTGTAGAGGCATTTATTTCTCCACTTAATTTTCCCAGAGTTTGCCTCATGTATTTTCAGGCACCCCGATTAGGTGAATAAATGTTTATGATTATTCTCTCTTCTTGAGAGATTACCCCTTTTATTAATATACAGTATCCATCATTGTCTCTTACAATAGTTTTGCATTTAAAGTCTATTTTGTTTGATATTAGAATAGCTACTCCTGCCCTTTTTGGCTATTTTTAACTTGTAAAATTGTTTTCCAGTCATTCACTTTCAGCCTCCTTGAATCCCTGGGTTGAAGGTGGGTTTCTTGTAGACAGCATATAGATGGATCATATTTCCTTATCCATTCTGCCAATCTGTGTCTCTTGAATGGTGAATTTAATCCATTAACATTCAGTGTTATTACTCGCAAAGAATTTACTTCTGCCATATTTCCTTTGGGGTAATGTATGTCATATGTTGTTTTGGTTCTGTTTTTGTCTTTTTAGTTGTTTTTAAACTCTCCTCCAACTCTCTCTCCCTTGTTTTTTCCTTTCAACTTGTAGAACTTCCTTTAGTATTTCTTTAAGTGCAGGTTTATTATTGACATACTCTCTTAATTTCTGTTTATCTGTGAATATTTTGAACTCTCCATCATTTTTGAATGCAGTTTTCCTGGATAAAGAATTCGTGGCTAGAATTTTTTTCTTTTAGTGTTTTGACTATGTCATACCACTGTCTTCTTGCCTCCATGCTTTCAGATGAGAAATCAGCACTTAATCTTATTGTGCTACCCTTGTATCTGATGGTTCTCTTTTTTCTTGTTGTTTTCAGTATTTTCTCTTTGTCTTGAGCATTGGACATTTTGACAAGTATATGTCTTGGAGTTGATCTGTTGGGATTTATACTGTTTGAGGTGCACTGTGCTTCCTGGATCTGCACATTCACCTCTCTCAATAGGGTTGGGAAGTTTTCAGCCATTATTTCCTTCAACACTCCTTCTATTCCCTTTCCCTTCTCTTCTCCTTCTGGGATGCCCACAATGCGTATGTTTGTGCGTTTTGTGTTGTTGGTTAATTCCGTGCTGGATTTTTTCTCCTTTTGTCTATCTCTTCTACTATTTGTTTGATTTTGGATGTATTGTCTTCCACATCACTAATTCTTTCTTCTACCTGTTCAAATCTGCTGTCATGTGAATCCAGCATCTTTTTGATTTCTTGGGTTTTGCCATTGATCACCATCATAACCATTATCTTTTTGTATATGTTTACAATTTCTTCAGTCTGTTCTCCCAGTGTCTTCTTTATATCCTTTATCTTTTCCTTCACTTCATCAAGTTGGTCCTTGATATTTGTTTGGAAAATTTTGATTAGTTGTTCGATGTTCTGCATCTCTTCCTGGTTTTTAGTTTGTTCATTGGAGTGGTCCATGTCTTCCTTTTTCTCAGCATGGTTTGTAATTTTTTGTTGCCCTCTAGTCATCATTTTATCTTGATGGGTTTATTCGGTTGATTAGCTTCTCTCTCTCCTCTAGAATTTTATTTAGCTGGTGGTTCTGTGTGTGTACTAAGTTTTCTCTTTGACACTTTTTTTTTTTTTTTGTATTTTAATTCCTTGATTCTTTCCATGTTACTTTGAAGGCAAAAGATTAGAGCCAGAGGAATCGAACGATGTGAGAAAGGAAGAAGGATAATAGTAATATTGATAAAAGTTAGAAGAGGAACCAAATAAGACTTAGTGAAATGAATATTTAATTCATGTAGGCAGTATAGAGTAAGAGGGAAAAAAGTGGAGTACCTACAATGGACTGGGAAACCAAATAGAGGAATATATATATAATGATTTAGAAGGATAGAATGATGAGGAGGAAGAGAAAGAGTGAAGAAAGGGCTGAAAGGGAAAAATTAATAAATAAGAAGAAAAAGGGATAGAATAGAAATTGATACCCTTAAGTTGTGGGATAATGAAAAATCGTAGTGTTTAAGAACTACAAGAGAAAGCAGAAGGCAGAAAAATGAAGGAGGGGAAGAGATAGCTTGGGAGGCAAAAATCAATATAGACAGAGAATGGGAAACCACTGAAGAAGCACATCAAAGAAGAGGCACGCTAGCAGCACCTAATTAAAAAGAAAGAAAAAAAATAAGAGCAAAAAAGAACTGGGGGAGGAAAAATGAAAGAAAAGCAAGAGACCACAAATAAACAGAGAAAAACCAAACCACCACACAAGCAAGCAAACAATGCTAAGGAGGAACAGTGCTCCTTCTAGGGTCCTTGTGGAACCTCTCAGCCTGCTTTTGTTTATCTATCAATTTCTCTGCAGGGTTCTATCTGCAGGTTTTGAGGCAGATTTTAGCTATTAAACTAAAAAAAATTTCATTTTTTTAAAGTGACTGTCGTCTTCTTTTTTTATTTTGGTGAAATAAGGGACCCAAAAGAAGTCCTCCTCTAGACCACCCTTCACCAAGGGGACCCTAACTAGGCTCCTGGAAACTAGTTAAGCACTTCACACTTCTTGACCTCCCCAGGCGAGCTGAAGCTCTGATGCTTGTCAGTGCAGAATGATAAAATTGGCTGACTCCGCCCCTTCTGGAGCCAAGCCTCAGTGTCACCGGACTGCTGGGTAAATCAGGCTTCCTCAGTAGCTTTTTCCTCTCCCCTCAGCCAGGCGCTGCTTCAAGCCAGCTTATCTGCTCCCCAAAGCTATGAGAGGGTCCAGGCAGCCAAATCCACAGAAGGGAAACCCTCTCCACCTTCTGTCAGAACCCTCCCTCTCTCAAAGAATGCTCCCTATCACTGGGTTGTCGGGGTTCAGGGCATATCCCTGGGCAACTAGGAAAATCAACTTCCTCAGCACATTTGCCCCTTCCCTCTGCCTGGTGTTGATTCAATCCAGCTCTTTTGTTCACCAAAGCTGCAAGGGGTTCCAGGCAGCCAAATCCACAGAAAGGAAACCCCTCTCAACCCTTCGCCAGAACCCTCCCACTCTTGGAGAACGCTCCCTCTCACTGGGTTGCCAGGTCTGAGTCGCGGTTCAAACCAGCCTTTTTCCCTGAGGATGGGGCTCACCCGTCTGTGCTAACCACCATAGGCAGGCTTAAAACTCATGAATCTCTACCAATCAATCCATGCCGTCAGTCTGCCTGCATGCAGATAGATGTCCCAAGCTTCTCACTCTGTGCACCAACAGCACAGACCCCCGGGCAGGACCCTGTCCACAATCGGCCATCCTCAGAGAGCTAGTCAGTGAGAGCCCTCTTAAACTGATGCCATCTTGCCTCTCCAGTTCTGCATGTTATATGATGATATAAAATGTTTGTATTTATCATTGCAATGTCACTCAGGATAATTCCCAAGTCCTGAAAAAGGCCCTGTGTTACAACTACTTTTCCATCTCCCTGCCCCAGAGTGTCCAGTGACCACTGGCTCCATATTAATGTTGTAATTTCTTCCATTTCTTAAATCATAATATGTCTATAGCAGAATACCAGTAAGTCAACTCTAGTCCATAGCTCTTTCCCTAATCCTGAGGAGTCTGGGATGGTGATGTCCACCCCACCTCCAACTGAGAGACTGCTTATATCCCATGGATAAGATAGATGGGACTATCTTGCCCACAGCCACAGACTCACTCCATTCCATGGGATGGCCGTTGTCCATCATCATTTCCCTGCCAGGTGTCCTGGGTGAGTCCATTGAGCTGTAAAGTAGGAATTACAGCTCCACTGAGATTCCTGGCCCAGCTGGCCCATGGACAGCCCAAAGACTCCAGTCTCTGGACTCAAATATGTCTTCCCTGCACACAGTTCATCTGTCCCTTCTATTAAAACCTATACATGGTGCTGGAATTTGTAAATCATTTTTCATAAGCACATATGTGACCCATCTGGGCCTCTCAGAATGTATATATGGCTGTTCCTTATTTATGTTTGTCATCTGGAAGTATATAATTTTAGAACTTATAGAAACAGCACCTTCTGAAGCAGGCCTCTGTTAGTCTGGTGCATGCAGACTGCAGGTAGATATCCTTGTGAGCCCATGGAGAACAATCTTCCTATTGAGCTTCCCCTTAGCTTAGCAGAAAGTGCCTCCCACATGCAGATGGGAACCCATGCTTCCAGGGGAATCACAGGACCAGAATGGGAAAGTTTAGGCTTCTCTTCTCTGTGAACTGGGTGTGTGCTCAGGGAGATCATCTCGCACACTTGGAAACCTTGGGGTTCTTACTTTTTTTGATGGCAGCAATGCTCTGTAATTGTCTTAAGGATTGGTGGGAAAGGAGATGAGTGGTGAGGGTTCACTCACTCACTGTGGTTGATCTCAGCTCTACTATCTCAGGTACAGCAGGAGATGTCCATCCCAGGCCAGGTGAAACCCTCAAACACCCTTTTGCTCACCTGAAATATTGGTAGATTCTACATCTCAGCCCATGGTTCCAGCTGAGTCTGGAGCCATCAGTCCCCAGAGTAAATCACAGTGGATGAGGTGCATTGCATTCACTTGTACTACATACTCCAACCCTTTCTACCAGAGCAGAACATCCTATCTAGAGACATGCCCAAGAACCAGTTCCTGTCTCAGCTGAGCCCTTTGACTGCCTTGGAAAGAGCAGTGTATCACTGTTTAAGAATCACTGTGAGAGAAAGATAGTGGGATTCCAGGCACAAATGTCTCCCTGCAGTTGGCACAATGGGGCTGACCTGTAGGTGGAGTGAAGGATCCATGAATCACTGAAGCCCATCTGATGAACCAGTACAGAAAGAGCTTGAGTAGGAGCTTCTTGAATTAGCCTGGTATTTCCTCTTCTGACAGAGAAAGCATCTTACCAAGACACTATTCCTTTCTAATATGTACAAATATGTTTGCACATGCTAATATAAGTATGTGTGATGATGTGTGTGATATTTTGTGTCAATGTATACATCATGCATGTTATTGTATGTACATCTGTATGTGTTCATGTGTTTGCAGTAGCATGTGGGCAGATATGTTTGTTACTCTGCAGGTGCTAGTGTATATGTCAGTGTGTGCATCTCTGTTTATTATTGTGTCAGCAAGCATGTATTAATTTTGGTATATTATGTACATGAATCTTATATGTGTTGGGTGTGGTTGGGCAAATTATCCCCCTGCCCAGCTCCTGTGTGTCTGAGTGTGGCTTAGTGTGTGATTGTGTTAGTGTTTATGGCAGTGAGCATGTGTTATTTTTGGACATTATCTACATTCTTGTTTTCATCTGTGTGTACATTAGTTTATGTGTAAATGTGATTGTGATTTAGGGTCTTTTATCCCATTTGTAATTGGATGATTTTATTAAAGGACAGGGACTTATGTTTCTTCATAATAATTCCTAAATTTTCAACAATAACTCAGATGCTGCACAAGTCCCTTAGTATTCCGTGTGACTTTGCTGTGATCTAAAAGTTCTTTGAAAATTAAATGAAAATTTCAGAGACACTGGGGAATGAGAGGGGGAAGGTGTCATGGTACACTGTACATCTGATAATACAGTGATAAAAGGAAAAAAGAATAATTTTTTAAAAAAGGAATTTTTTTCTGTTTTTTTTCCCATTTTTTTAAATTTCTGAATCCGCTAATTGTATTTAATTTTTTGTTTTTTTTTCCTTCCTCTGAGTTTCCTTGTACGTATCTCTTGCATTTAAGCTTATCATTATTATCTCTTTATCCTATTAAATTTATTTGGTTATTATATGGTCTTCATGTTCAAGGAAGGTTTAGATCACAGATCGGTTACAATGGGGGCTGCAGAGGATCATTGGTGGGGGATGTCTGGGATGGGGGATTCATGGGAGTAAGTTCATCTGAATACATATGAAAGATATATAAAATTGTTCAAATGATCAAGGGATGGGGCATGGTCACGGTAGGTTGACAATCACTCAGTAAATGAGGGAATCTTAATTCCCAGCCTGGAGAACTCTGCCACATTCTCCAAGGGATCAGCAACAGTCCCCTGAGGGCAGGGGCAGTGTCTGGTAAAAGAAGATGGCCCACTGATTGGTTCTTGTTATTGATGACTAGCCTTAGGAGTCTTTGCTCTTGTAATTGAAACTTAGCCTACTGTTATGGGGTGCCTAAGGGTTGCCACCTGAGAGCCTCCTTATTGCTCAAATGTGGCCTCTCTCTAAGCCAAACTCAGCATATGAATGCATTACCTTCCTCCCAACATGGGACATGACCCCCGGGGATAAGCCTCCCTGGCAATGAGGGATTAATACCAAGTACCAACTGGCAACACGATTGGAAAAAGACCTTGAATAAAAGGGGGTAAATGTAATGAGAAATGAGTTCATGTGGCTAAGAGACTTCAAAGAGAGTTGGGAGGTCATCCCAGAGGTAACACTTATGCACACCTCAGTAAGATCTCATAGAACACGAAAGTGGATATCACCCCACACAGAGGAGCTCCTGAGGGCTCTGGAGACACCCAGGTCCTAAATAAGGGGGGATAGCCACAGAGATTGATGCCTTATTAGTGGGCTATACTTTGGAATCTGTGCTCCTGAGAGTGACAGAGTTGGACTCAAATAAGTCCTCCCTGCACATGGTCCAACAGTCCCTTCTATTCAAACCTATATGTGATGCTGGAGTTTGTAGGTGTACTTCCAGAGACTGGAGCCTCTGGCCTACCTATGTGCCAGTTATGTCTGGAATCTCGGTGGAGCTGCAACTCCTACCCTACAGCTCAATGGACTCATCCAAGTCACCTGGCGAGGAGACGACGATGGGCAACAGCCAGCTCAGGGAATGGAGAGGACCTGCAGCTGTAGGCAGGATAATCCCATCCACCATATCCATGGGATATAAGACCCTCTCACTTGGAGGTGGAGTGGACATCATCATCCCAAAGTCCTCAGTATTGGGGGAAAAGCTATGGACTAGAGTGGACTTAATGGTATTAAATTATAACAGTGAGGTGGAGCCAGTGGGCACTGGACGCTTTCGGGGTGGAGAGAGGAAAGGCAGTTGAAAAACAGGGGCTTTTACGGGACTTGGGGGTTGTCCTGAGTGGCATTGTGGCGACAGATGTAGACCATTTTACATCAACATATACCATGCAGAACTGTGTGGGAGAGAGTGTGGTCTACAATGTAAACTGTGGTCTATGCTTGGTGGCAAGGCCCCAGAATGTGTATATCCATTACGGGTGATGGTTCATTATATGTTCTGTCATTGGGTGGAGAACCACATAATGAGTGGGAAGGAGTTGGACTCCCATTCTCAGGAGGATGGATTTGTTCACAAAGAGACAGACAGGAGACTCTCAAGAGTATGGGCAGTTCCTAATAGGGGAGGACAAACCAGTGTGTCAAGACCTCAGTGTTGTTGCATATAACTATGAATCTTGTCATCCAAGGAGTGAAACCAGGAGGATCATAGTTATACCCAAGGGGAAGCGGAGGGAGGAATAGAATAGATCGAACAGGGGCATTTAGTGGTCAGTGAAATTGTTCTATATGATCTTACAATGATGGACACAGGACATGGAAAAGATCATCAAAATTTAGAAAAGTGTACAGTCTAAAATTTAAACCATAATGTAAACCATTGACCATGTCAAGTAGCTATGTTTCAAGTGCAGGGGCAGTGACTGGCAAAGGAGGATGATCTACTGATGGGCCCTTGATATTGATGACTAGGCTTATTAGCCTTTGCTCTTGATATTGAAACTTAGCCTATTGGTATGGTGTGCCTCAGTGTTGCCTCCTAAGAGCCTCCTTGTTGCTGAAATGTGGGCTCTCTCTAAGCCAAACTCAGCATTTAAACTCAATACCTTTCCCCCAGCATGGGATGAGCCTTCCAGGCACCGAGGGATTGCTACCAAACACCAACTAGCAATGGAACTGGAAAAAGCCCTCAAATTAAAAAGGGGGAAAGGTAAAGACCTTTATATGAGTTTATATGGCTAAGAGACTTCAAAGCAAGTCAGGAGGTAATCCAAGAGTTAACACTTATGCAGATCTAGATTTCCAAAATGGATTCTACCTCAAATAGTGTCATAGTGGAAAGCTCTAGAGTTTGGTGCCTTGCCAGTGGGCCCTACCTTGGAGTTTGTGCTCCTAAGAGTGACAGAGTTGGACTCAATTATGTCTTCCTGAACATGGCTCATCTGTCCCTTCTATTCAAACCTATATTTGGTCCTGGAGTTTGTAGGTGTATGCCCAGAGACTTGAATCTTTGGGCTGTTCATGCGCCAGTTGGGCTTGGAACCTCGCTGAGTTGCAACACATACTCTACAGCTCATTGGACTCACCCAGAACAACTGTCAGGGAGATGACGATGGACAACGGCCATCTCAGGGAATGGAGAGAGTCTGCAGCTGCAGGCAGGATAGCTCCATCCATCTTCCCAATGGGATATAAGCCCTCTCTCAATTGGAGATGGAGTGGGTGTCACCATCCCAGAATCCTCTGGATTGAGAACAGAGCTATGGACTAGAGTGGACTTACTGGTATTCTACTATAGACATATTGTGATTCTAGCAATGGAAGAAATTACAACATTGATGTGGAGCCATTGGCCACTGGAGGCTCTGGGGGCAAGGGGACGGAAAAACAGTTGTAATACAGGGGCTTTTGGGGGACTTGGGAATCATCCTGAGTGATGTTGCAATTACAGATATAGGCCATTTTATCATCATGTAACATGCAGAACTGTGTGGGAGAGAGTGTAGACTACAATGTGAACTATGGTCCATGCTTAATGGCAAAGCCCCAGGATTTGCTTATTAGTTGCAATGAATGTGCCACACTAATGAAGGATGTTTATGTGTGAGAATGGGAGGTGTGGGGAGTGGGGCACATGGGAATCCCTATATCTTTTGTGTAACATTTATGTAATCTAAGTATCATTTTTTAAAATTAATTTATTAATTTTAAAAAATAAAAGTAACTTCTAAAAACAACACATAAAATAAATATTTTAAAATATCAAAAAAAAAAAAAAAGAAAAGAAAAAGAATAAAGAAAACAATTGAATAAAAACATCCATTTCTCAAATGTACTGGACACGTATAAACTTTTTTTGAATTATACAATATGTTGCACAGTATATTTGGGTAATCATAATGCAATCATACAGTATTTGTCCTTTTGTATCTAGCTTTCTGCACTCAACATAATTTCCTCCAGGTTCATCCATGTTTCAAATGTTTCACAACTTCCTTTCTTCTTACAGCTACATAATATTCCATCGTGTGAATATACCACAGTTTGTTTATCCATTCATTGGTTGATGGATACCTGGATTGTTTTCAACTTTTGGCAATCGCGAACAATGCTGCTATGAACATAGGAGTGCAGATGCCTGTTTGCATCACTGCTCTCAGTACTTCTGGGTATATACATAGTAGTGGGACTGTAGGGTCACATGGCAAGTCCATATTCAACTTCTTTAGGAACTGCCAAACAGTCCTCCACAGTGGTTGTACCATTCTGCATTCCCACCAATGGTGAATAAGTGTTCCATCTCTCCACATCCTCTTGAGCACTTGCAGTTCTCTGTCTTTTTAATAGTGGCCGTTCTGATAGGTGTGAAATCATATCGCATTGTAGGTTTTCTTTTTCTTTTTCTTTTTTACTGTGGGTAAATATAAAATTTTTCACAATACAAACAAATATTTGTAAAATGTTATATAGATATATATGCATATATGTGCATTTGCTTACATAAATGTTATTTTTTTCATATATATTTTAAACGATGCTTAGATTACATAAGTGTTACACAAAAATTACAGGGATTCCCATGATCTCCACCTCTCATACCTCTCATAACATCTCACATAAACATCTTTCATTAGTGTGGCACATCACCTGCAATGGATACACAACCTGGGGCTTTGCCACTAAGCATAGACCACAGTTCACATCATAGACCACAGTCTCTCCCACACAGTTCTGCATGGTATGTGCTGATGTAAAATGGCCTCTACCCATCGCCACAACGACACTCAAGACAAACCCCAAGTCCTGAAAAAACCCCTGTATTACAACTGCCCTTCCCCTCCCTGACCAGAAAGTGTCTAGTGGCCACTGGCTCCACCTCACTGTTATAATTCCTTCCATTGCTTCAGTCACAATGTGTCTACAACAGAATACCATTAAGTCCACTCTAGTCCATAGCTCTTTCCCCACTCCTGAGGGGACTGGAATGGTGATGTCCACTCCACCTCCAAGTGAGAGTGGGATTATATCCCATGGATATGGTGGATGGGATTATCCTGCCTTCAGCTGCAAGCTCTCTCCATTCCCTGGGATGCCGTTGTTCATCATCGTCATCTCCTCACCAGGGGACTTGGGTGAGACCTTTGAGCTATAGAGTAGGAGTTGCAGCTCCACCGAGATTTCAGGCACAGCTGGCACACAGGCAGGCCAGAGGCTTCAGTCTCTGGGAACTACACCTATTAATTAAAGTCTCACATATAGGTTTGAATAGAAGGGACTGATGGACAATGTGCAGGGAGGACTTATTTGGGTCCAACTATGTCACTCTCAGGAACACAGATTCCAAAGCAGAGCCCACTAATAAGGCATCAATCTCTGGGGCTATCCCTCCTTATATAAGATCTGGGTGTCTCCAGAGCCCTCAGGATGTCCTCTGTGTGGGGTGATATCCACTTTGGTGTTCTGTGAGATTCTACTGAGGTGTGTGTAAGCATTACCTCTGGGATGAGCTCCTGAATCTCTTTGAAGTCTCTTAGCCATATTAACTCATTTGTTTTTACCTTTTCCCCTTTTTATTCAAGGTTTTCTTCCAGTCATTTTTCCAGTTGGCACTTGGTATTAATCCCTCATTGCCAGGGAGGCTCATCCCCAGGAGTCATGTCCCATGCTGGGAGGAAGGTAATGCATTCATATGCTGAGTTTGGCTTAGAAAGAGGTCACATTTGAGCAACAAGGAGGCTTTCAGGTCGCAACCCTTAGGCACCCCGTAACAGTAGGCTAAGTTTCAATTACAAGAGCAAAGAATCATAAGGCTAGTCATCAATAACAAGAACCCAACAGTGGGCTATTCTCTTTTACCAGACACTGCCCTGCACTCAGGGGACTGTTGCTGATCCCTTGGAGAATGTGGCAGAGCTCTCCAGGCTGGGAATTCACTATTCCCTCAATTATTGAGTGATTATCTACCACCGTGACCATGCCCTATCCCTCAATCATTTGAACAATTTTATATATCTTTCGTGTATGTTCAGATAAACTTACTCCCATGAATTCCCCATCCCAGACAACCCCCACCAATGATCCTCTGCCACCCCCATTGTAACCCTTCTGTGATTTAAACCTTCCTTGAAGATGAAGCCCATATATTAACCAAATAGAATTAATAGGAAAATGAAACAATAATAATAAGCTTAAATGCAAGAGATAAAATACAAGGAAACTCAGAAAAAAAGAACTAAAAATAAAATATTATTAACGGATTGGGACATTCAAAAAAAGAAAATCAGAAAAAACAAAAAAAAATTTTTAATTATTTTTATTTTTTCTCCTTTAATCACTGCATTATCAGAAGTCCAGTGTGTACCGTGGCACCTTCCCCCTCTCATTCCCCAATGTTTCCCAATTTTTCATTTAGTTTTCAAAGAATATTTAGGTCACAGCAAAGTCACACACTGAATACTAGAGATTCCCATGTACCCAACCTCTCTCCCCCTTCCCCACCCCATATTAAAACATTTGTGTGTGTGTGTGTGTATGGTAGCATTGTTATAACTGTTATACAGATAGTGAAACATTGCTACTAAACATTGTCAATGGTTTACAGTATAGTTTACTATTTAGACTGTACAGTTTAATTTTTGATGGTATTTACCATGTCCTGTGTCCATTAGTGTAAGGTAATGAAAAACATTTCCCATGACCACTAAATACCCAATTTTATCTTTTCTGTTCCTACCTCCCCATCCCCCTGGGGCATATGACACTCCCTTGTCTTGACTCATGGGATGACAAGATTCATAGTTACATGCCCTGGGTATTCCAACCTGCCCTTCCTAATCTACCCACCTGTTAACCCTGCACCACCAAACCTAGTAATATCACTACCCACCTGTCCTATCCTTCAAAATGCAGCTATACTCTGTACTTTATCACTGCCAAACAGTCCTCCACAGTGGTTGTACCATTCTGTATTCCCACCAACAGTGAATAAGTGTTCCTGTCTCTCCACATCCTCTCCAGCACTTCTAGTTCTGTCTTTTTAATAGTGGCCGTTCTGATAGGTGTGAAATGCTATTGCATTGTAGTGGCTTTTTTTTCTTTTTTTTTTTTTTCTTTTTTTCTTTGTTGTTCTCTTTGTTATGCTCTTTTATTATTTCATTATAGTTTTGATTTGCATTTCCCTAATCAAATCAATATCTGCCCAATGCCTGCCCCAAGGACTCCAGAAGCAGCTGCTGAAGGGGTAGAGGCCATGCCTCAGCACCCACCTACCCCCTGTGACTCTTGGCTGGAGGGCAATGGCCTGTGGGGAGCAGCTGGGGCATACATCTGAAGGCCCTGTGCAGAGCCTGGTCACCACAGGACTGGAGGATGGCGAGATGGTGGCTATCACCTCCAGTTTCTGGAAGGTGCTGTGCATGGAAGTCAGAGCAGGGCCAGAGCACACTGCGGCTTAGAAATGGGCAGTTACTGCAGTGGGCCCCTGGCACAAAGGCAGTATCAAGGGCTCATCCCATGGCCCACATCTGCCCCCACCCCAGGAGCACTTCCTGGTGGTCAGGGCTCAGACTTGGAGGAGAGGGGTCAGCAGGTGGCATCCATTAGAAGGGATGGTGCTAAAGCCCCAGCTGCAGCCTCAGCCCAGGAGGCAGCACCAGGAGTGGGTCCTGGAGTCAAACCACTGATGTCCTCTTCTTGCAAGAATGGCAGCCCCTAGCCGTCCCCAGGGACAGGGAAGCACAAGAAATAGTCAAGAGAGAAGACTGGGGATGCCCACGGGGTCCTGCCTCTCAGGTATAGCAGCTCCAGCACCTCCTTGTGGGAAAGTCGGAGCTTGCAAAGGCCCCTGTAGATCTTGTGCAGATCCGTGAAGGCCCATGGAGCCATAGGAGTCTGTGGAGGCCATGAAGATCCCTTGCAGACTGTAGAGCCTGTGTAGGTCCCGTGCAGTACTTGAGCCTGTGGAGACTGTGGTGGCTGTGGAAATTCCATGCAGGCTGTGGAGCTCATGGAGATCCCATGCAGGCTGTGGAGGCTTTGTAGGTCCCATGCAGCATTGGATTCTGTGGAGCCCAAGGAGGCCATGGAGGCCATGGAGACCCTGTGCAGGCCCCAAGGCTGGCATTGCCCATCAGGACTGGGTGTCATTATCCAACTGGCCTCACAGGACACTGGCCAGGCTGGCGTTGGGTCCCTTCTGACCTTGAAACTGCATGGGGGTTTGAGCCCTCTGTCCACTACGGAGAGGGGCACAGCTGAAACCTCACCTGGCCCTTCCCACTAGACCCCCTCCACCCTCATACCTGCAGCCCGAGGTCCCTGATGCTATAGCCCCCTTCAGAAGGGGACATGTGAGATCTAGCTAAAGCCTCCAGGGTGCAGCAGGGCCTGGTGGGGGGCTTGCTGCCCAGGGGTGCGCACCTCATGTCCCTCCCTTTGTATCTACTTTGATGAAGTGGTGCTCAGGAAGGCTGTAGGCCTCAAAGTGGTCCTGCAGCAGCTGCTGTGGGAAGTTCTGGTGCCTCTGGGTAGCCCCATGGGCATCCATGGTGTTGCAGCATGCCTTGTTCAGGTCTGGGGAGACACGTGCATGGAGCTGGGCCACCTAGTTCCCTGGCCCTGGCCTGCAGGCACCCACCCTGGACCTAGGGCGACCACCCTTGGAGGGACTGTGGGTAAGTAAGGAGGACCTTGAGGCAGACCCAGGGCACCGGCTCTGGGAAGGAGCAGAATGTTGGGCAGTCTGAGGCCCACAGAGCTTGCTTGAGCTCCATGGGTACCATCCCAAACTTCCCCCACAGCTCTGCCATGGGCAAGTGGGTGCAGGGCCACCACCTCCCCAAGGGGCCTGTTTCCTCGGCTGCGCACGAGGCAGTGGTAAGACTGCCCTGACTTGCCCCAATGTGGGCTCAGTCCTGCCCACCCAGAGTCGGTGCCCTTCAGGGCTCCTGAGGCACCCAGAACCCACAGCATCCCCCAGGGCCAACCTCACCTCTGAGCATGGCCAATGACCACAGCTGCACCAACATGTCCGGATCTTGCTGGCCAGCTTCATGGCCAGGACCATGATGTTGTTGCTCTCCTGAGGACACAAGACATCGGCTCAGGGCCTGGGATGCCCCCTCCCCTGGACCTGCCCCCTGGGGCCACAAGGTCTCCACCCTGTGTTTGCCCAGCATGTAGAAGATGTGGCCGAGGGACCAGACCATCAGCTGGTTCAGCTCCTCCGCATTGGACATCTTCAGGGTTTCTCACAGAAATCTTCTATGAGATGATGCAGGACACTTGTTGTGGGGCAGGAGGGGGCAGGAGTGGGCAGGGGCTTTGGGGTGGAGGAGGGACCCAGGCCCACCCACCTGCCACTCACTTGTCTTCCTTGTAGTGGACTTGGAATAAGAAGAGGCCTGGGACATAGAAGGCAGCCACCAGCAGGCAGTGTGACCAGGAGAGGGTAGAGAATCAAAGGCAGGAGGAGCGTGGCACAGGCCCTGCTGGAGTGACCATCTCCCAGACCCCTCAGAAGACCCAAAAGCCCGCCTGAGGCACCCAGAGGCACTCACCTGATGAGAAAGCTGTGGTCGAGGTTGATTCTCTCCAGCAGGCTGTAGAGCTCCTGGCAGAGGGGCCATCAGAGGCCCTGAGGGGCTGCCCAGACCTGCTGATCTGAGGAGTCCCCATAAGAGAACATTCCTCCACAATGCGATCTTCCCCCCTCACAGCCCCTGGGAGCTGCTGCATTCATGATGACCCCAGACTTGTGCAGATGAAATGCCCCCATGCAGCAGCCCCAGGGCCAAGGGGTCTGGCCTGGCCCTCCCACCTGCGAGCCAGGCTGGGCACCTCCACCTGCGAGCTCCAGGCTGAGGGCCTCACAACCAAGGAGCATGAGGTGAGGGTTAAGGTTAGGTCAAGGGTTAGGGTTAGGGTTTAGGGTTAGGGTTTAGGGTTAGGGGTTAGGGTTAACTTAAGGGTTAGGGTTAGGGGTTAGGGTTAGAAGCATGAAGGGCTGTGTGGCAGGTAGAGGACAATGAGGGGGAATTAGGGACAGGCCTGGGGGACCAGGTACCTGAGGGGGTGCTTATCTGGGGTCAACAGGGAGCCCCAGCATGGTGTGGACATTTCTGGAATCCCTGGATGCCGGATGAGGGAGTGAAGGGGGGGCTGGGGGTGACCTCCCAGCCTGTTTCCTGACCATCAGAGCATCAGGACCTGGGCTTCCCCTCTGCCACCCCAAGTCCCCGAGCCCACCCCAGGTCCATCCAGCTATGCTGACTGAGGAGGGGAAGTGGCCAGACCTGAAACCGTTCAGAGGACCTGGGAGATAAGGGTGGCCTCAGCGAGGAGAGCTGAGAGCCTGGTGCTGGGACTTGAGTAAGTCTCGACCATCTTCCCCAGGAAGAGGAGACCCGGGCTCTGGAGGGGATTCAGGCTCAGCCTCAGCCCTGCTCACGGCCACAGTGTATGAGGTCCCTGCAGTCGGCCAAGGTCTATAAGTGCAGGGTGCCATCCCAGGAGGAGTGCAGGGTCCCAGACATGAAAAGAGTCTCCTACTAGGTGCATGCTTCCTTTCCAGGTGTACACGCTCGCCAGCAATCATGATGAAGGCCCACAGGTCCTGGTGGCTGGTGAGCAGCAAGGGGGTGTTACTGGGGGCCACACATGCAGCCTGGAGCCTGCACAGTGATAGGGGATGTGCAGGTGGACTTTTCATTATAAGACTGCCTTCTGCATTGGCGAAGTCAAGGAAATAGGGAAATCAATCCATTTTGATTTTTTTTTAATTTGGTTGAATATTTTTCTTCTTAAACTTCTAGAAAATAAAAACTGGAAGTTCTTTGCTTACTCATTAAAAAAAAGCAATTCTCTTGGTTATTCTAATGGAAGACTATTGTGTGTTTACATTAAATTATTGTTTGGAAAATCAAAACTATTGTCCCACACATTTTTAGATATCTTAGTGAACAGAATAGTCATCCAAGTAGCAAGTATAAACCAAGGCAGGCTTCCAATGTAGGCGATTGAAGGCAGTGAGAAGCAAATAAGAGAGCTGCCATATTGGGAGGTAGACTGTTTTATTTATTTCATCTGTACACTAAAACATTATTAAAATTATTATGAACAATAAGTGACATTGACAATCACTATATTTCACAATTCCAGGGAACAAATAGAAAATAAGGACAATGGCATCCTTTGAAGATGTGCAAAGTGGTAGCTTGGCGAAACTTTCTGTAGTGTTCAGGTTTGGAGTGGTATTTTATAATGTGTGGATCACTTTTGTATATCAACAAGCACAGATTGCTATGGATTCATCGATCATCTTCTCTAGACTTATATTTCAAGACAATGTACAACATCAAGCACGAATCCTATAAAATCTATATCTTAATACAGTTGATTTAATTGTCACTAAACCAGTCAATGCAAAATTTCTGTTTAAAAAAACAATAAATGTATTAGGCAGATGCCATTTTATACATGCCAACGCTTAAGAGCTTTTCCTGTTTCTTTTATAATCCTACTTGTGAGTAAAGAGGGAGATGCCTTTTATCATTGTTGTTGGTTACATTACTTTATATAATCATATTAAAATTAGTGAGATTAGTATATTTTTAATTTTGAGAGAGGTTATTTTGTTGACAATAGTAATGTCTTTTCACATTTCACTGCCATTCTTTATGTAATGCTCCTGAAACTAATATACAAAATTTATTCCTGTGGGGAATAGTGTTGAGGCAAAGCTCAAACACATGAGTAATTATTAATAATTGTCCACCAGGTAACTACAAGAAGCTGATGGATTTGTATTACTCAAGAGCTTTACTTCCCTTAGCTACTTTAATACATATTTGGAGTAGGTGAAGTCTTCCTTGTTCAACTTCTGATTCTTTTACAGTCTCATTTTCCCTTTAGGTGCTTATCCCTCTCCAAGGATGTCAAATCCTGGCTTAAGGTAATTTTCTGCTTAGGCAGGTCCAGATTTAGCTTTCTAAATGTGACTTGCCCCTCAGATAACATATTTGGACTTCCCTTCAGCCATCCCCATTAAAACCTGAGTCTGAATAGCTACATCATTATTACAAATTGGATACCATAATTGGCCTACCAAAGGGATTTGGGTCTTACTTCAGAATGACACTCTTATAATTGAAATCAGTGTTTTTAGGAGGAATTTAGGCATCAGAGGCAAGCACATGAGAAGCATACACTTAAGATTAAGGCTTTCTGGGAGACCGTGCTGCCACCAAAATAATACTGTGTAGTCAATTGTCTATGTATAAGATTTCTTTCTTCAGAAAATCATTGCCTGAAAAGAGTATGAAAAGAGTTCAATGCATGATACTAGTACAAAGTACATTTAGTCTCATTGCTAATTCTGAATGACTAAAAATGCTCATGTGTTGATAAAGATATCTTTGATCTACAAGTATGGCAGCACATTTTGAGTAACATAAAGAATAATTATTGATTTATAGATTCTATGAAAGTTGCAGTATAAATCTGTAAACATGCTTGACTATTTATTGTATATAAGAAACTACTAGTGATTGAAAAAAATAATGAAATTCAACAGTTGCTTAAAATATGATAACTAATAGCCTTTGTTTTTGGAAGCATTTTAAAAATAATCATGTGATTAACATGTGTTAAGTGATTTTTCAGAAATGAAAATATCTGTGCATCCAGAACCCATAACATTAGATAGGACATTACTAACCATCTCAGAAATCATCCCCACACCCCAGCACAAATCAAGGTACAATATACAAGATTGGTTTCTATATTTTTAACCATGTGGAAGTGAAATACAGTTTATATACAATTATGTCTGACTTCTTTCACTAAAGCTTATGTGTGTGAGATTCCTCCCTCCATGTTGTTGTTTCTTCTGGTCGTTCTTAATTCTCACTGCTGTGTAGTACTCCTATATACCAGGTAGCATATGTTATTTATTTAATCTAGAGCAGTGATTTGCAAATATGGCTCACAAAAAACGTATTGGTATGCAAACATCCACATTCATTTGTATATTGGTTCAGGTTGTTGTGATTCAAAGGCAACCTTGAGTGCTTGTGATAGAGGCTTTATCTACTGCAAAGCCTAAAATGTTATTAATGACATGCAAAAATATATATATATCCTCAACTCTTATGTATTGTGTTGAGAAAAACCTGAGTCATTTTTAGATTTATGTTATTGTAAATAATGCTACTGTGAATATTTTTGTACATGGCTTTGGTAGATATTCACACATTTTCTTAGATAAAACTGGAAATCCAAATTTTGAATTTTTCTACGTCATATGTAAATTCAGCTATAGAAGATACTTCCATATAGCTTTCAAAATAAGGTTGACAATTTTCACTTGTACTACTAATGTGTGAGTGGTAGAAATACTCCACACATACTCCCCAATACTTGTTAGCTCTGATTATCCTCACTTTAGCTGTTCTGCACGTGAGTCATGGTATTGCACTGAAGTTTTACTTGTTATTTACTTGACTACATATGAAGTTGGATATCCACTTCTTTGATATGGCTATAAAAGTTGGGGTGTGAATAAGAATCCAACTAGAAAGGCTGTGTTTAAAAGTATTTGGCCTTTTGATTCTCACTGATATTATTTCCACTTCTATATCACATCATATCAGACTAGATACACAGTGCTTTCTTTTTATATAGATGAATCAACTCATTTATTTTCCAAAATCAGTCCAATAGTCTGGTGGGTTTAAATAGTATTATTATCATAGGTATACATAGAGACAAAAGGTGGCAGCTAAAAGGGCTGTAGTGGTTTTGAAATTGAGCCCCTCTTTTACAGAGAAAGAACTGAAATCTATCAAGGAAGAGCGACTTGTTAAAGGGCACAATGGTTTGAGTGGCACTGGGCATCTAGCTCATAGCATGTTCATAACACAGGTTTTCCTCAAGGGAGATAAAGCTGCTATTTCTAGGTTTAAGGCCTACCTGCGACTAACTGGGTCATTGAACATTATTGCCCTTCTATTCTCACAAATGTGTTTAAGCAGGGACTCACCATTTTGTATCTTTTTATTTCTGTTTTATATACACAACCTAATCCATTACTGTGCCATTCTGATGTTTAGGGGTCAGTGAGAAGACTTAAGGAAAGAGTATAGATATAGAAATATGCCTATAACATTAGCCCACTACACATATGTTTATAACATAAAATTTGGAAAGTAAAATTCCCATTAGTTGGTAGATGTGTGAGCAATGTGTGAGTTAGAGAAACAGAATAACAGTGTCTAGTGAGGAATTATGTAGAGAGGTTAGGATAGATCAAAGTCTTTTTAGGTTCTCACTGTGCCTGTAGCATTCCAAAGTAGAAAGATCCTTACATGCCATCTTCCCAAGCTCTTATTTGAGTGATGAATCTCCTAAACAAGATTCCCGATAATTGGTTATTCTACCTCAACTTGCACATTTAAGGGAGAGGAAACAGAATCAAAACAGTTAATTCTGTTTTTGGTCATCCTTTATTGGGCTTAAAATAGCCTTCCTTCTATTTCACCCCCACGAGGGGTATAAAGAGGTCAATTTGAAGATCTTGGTCTTTAGATTTAGTAATATATAATAGCATATGGGAGCTCAGTGAGTTTAATTAGATGCAATGTTAGTTATTCCAAATTAGTGGCAATCCATTGCAGTTCTTTTGAACTTCAATATTTGAACATAATATTTCAATTTCAAACACATTTTTCTGTAATGCTGCTCTTCATAAAAAATTCCAAGGCAGTAAGGATTAATTCAGAAAATATGCAGAGGAGGAAACTCTTAAAGTCATTTGTCTAAAACAAGAATTCTCCATAGGCTTTTTCTACTTCTATATGTTCCCCAAACATGTCCCATGGTTCCACAAAGGAATGCCACCTTGTAAAGCACAGGGTGTCTTTGGGCTTAATTCCCATTCTAAATTTTTTTCATGCAGGGCATTTTATACTGTCAGCTATAAGTCTAATTCATTTCATGTCTTTAACTTGTACAATTATAATGTATAATTAGGAGTGCCCTTTAATGTTAAAACTGAGGCAGATTAAGTAGGTGAATATCAAGAAAGTGCAACATGAACATTCTTTATTTCTGAATTATTAATAGGTATTTCTTCATACATCCATTCGTTCTGGTAACCACAACAAGTACATGTATTTATATGCTGTAAAAAATTATAATCAAGGCAGGATAATCCCAACCACCATATCCATGGGATATAAGCCCTCTCTCCCTTGGAGGTGGAGGGACATCACCATCCAGTACCCTCAGGATTGGGGGAAGAGCTATGGACTGGAGTGGACTTAATGGTATTCTGTTGTAGACATATTGTAATTCAAGCAATAACAGTGAGGTGGAGCCGGTAGCCACTGGATGCTTTCGGGGCAGGGAGGGGAAGGGCATTTGAAATACAGGGACTTTTTCAGGACTTGGAGGTTGTCCTGAGTGGCATTGTGGTGATGGATGTAGGCCATTTTACATCAGCATATACCATGCAGAACTGTGTGGGAGAGAGTGTGGTCTACGATGTGAACTGTGGTCTATGCTTGGTGGCAAGACCCCAGGATGTGTATATACATTGTGGGTGATGTGCCACACTGATGAAGGATGTTTGTGTGGGATGTTGTGGGAGGTGTGGGATGTGGGGAACATGGGAATTCCTGTAATTTCTGTGTAATATTTAGGTAATCTAAGTACCTTTAAAAAAATATATATATATATAATAACATTTATGTAAGGAAATGCACATAGATGCATATATATTTATATATCATTTTACAAATATTGGTATGTATTGTGAAAAATTTGATTTTTACCCACAATAAAAAAAAAATAGTATTTCAAGTAACTATGAATGTTATTTTTCAAAAGATGAAACTTAGTGGTTACCATAGATTCTAAGGGGAGGGGAAGGGAAGACAAGAATAGATGGAACATAGCACATTTTAGGGCATTGGAATTGTTCTGTATGACCTTCCAGTGATGGATATAGGTCATTTTAAATTTTGCCAAAACCTATAAAAGTGTGCAGTCCAAAATGTAAACCATTGACCAGGATTAGTAGCAACGTTTCAATATTTGTATATGAATTTTAACAAATGTACCACCCACATGTAAAATGTTATTAACAGGGAAGAGTGGAAAAGGGGGAGAACATTGGCTATATGGGAATCCTCTATATTTTCTATGTGACTTTTCTGTAACCTAAAGCTTGTTTGAAGATAAAATGAAAAAAAAATAAGACACTGGGAGAATATGCAGAAGAAAATGTTACTGTATTTAGAAGGTAATAGATCTTACAGTGATCAAAGGCACAATGTATAAAAAATTTTTATATTATTGCAAAAATACATATATAATCAAGGCACATGCTATACCGTCAGTTAATTTTGTTTGACTAACATTTAATAAGCACTTAATAATATTAACATTGTTTTGATTTTGTTACTTATCAATGGGTTTATTTACCATTTTATTTCCAAGACGTGAGGCACATTCTTCAGATAACGGGAATGAAAAATTCAGTTATTGAACACAAAATGCCCTCACAAACCCATGTTGGAGAAAATGATTTAATATAAAGAACAATATTATGAAAATTCCTTGAGGAGAGAGGTGATTCTGAATTCAAAAAGGAGCATTTAACACGGGTGGAGAAAAGAGCAGAGAAGAAAAGCTTTCTGGAAGAAGTTGTGGAGGAGTTAAGAATGAGCAGTCAAGGATGTACATTCCTCAAGCACTTCCGCTTCTTATTTATAACTTAAGCATGTTGGACTTTTTTTCTTCTTTAAATGCAAAGTGTTATCCTCCTCCTCAGGCCCTCTCTAATTACCAATCCCTCTGCCTAAGATCTCAGGCACTATTATTAAATTCAAGGAACTTTCCTTCTCTGCCTACAAAGACAGACATTAAAAAAAAATTTTATTGGTCTTTTTATTTTGTGATAATTTGCAGTTTATTATGAATTTTTGAATGCTTAACTAATTAATGTTTGTTTTACCACTAGATCATTCATTAGTATAAGAACTACTAGATTCACCATGAAATACTATGCATCTAAATATACAAAAGATACTTAGTAACACATAACATATTTTAGAACAATTGAAATAGTACACAAATGATGTTTGAACAAATATAAAATTTACATGACTAGAAGTGTCAGGCAACTTTCACACAAAGAGGGATTATAAATTCAGGGCATATAATGAAATATGACTGTTTAGGGAAATGCAAAAATTTTTTTTTCCTGAATAAATCTTTTTTTAGCTTTATTTTTAAAGAAGATTTAGATCATATAAATGCTACAATGAAAATATCAGGGTTTCCCATATACCCCATCTCCTCCCCTCTCACACATTCCCCCATTAACATTTTTCTTTACTGTGGTACATTTGTTACAATTGATGAACACATATTGAAGCATTGCTACAAACCATGGTCCATAGTTTATATTATGGTTTACACTTTGCACTGTACAATTTTACAGATTTTGACAAAATTTATAATGGACTGTATCTATCATTGCAGTATCATGTGGAACAATTCCAAGGTCAAAAAAATGCCCCATGTTACACCTATTTTTTGTATGGATAGTAATTTAGTATGTAATTCATTTTTATAAATTAGTATTTGAGGTAACTTTTCTCTCATGCATTATCACAGGATTTTATGAAAACAAAAAGCACAAATACACACACATACATATACATACATATACATTTATTTAATATAAATATTTAAAGCTACCTTTTATTTTTCATTCTTTCCAAAGCCTCTTTCACATCTTTGTTCTGTAGGCTATAAATCAGAGGTTTTAACATGGGAATCACAAGGATGTAAAACGTTGAGTCTATTTTATCTTGAACTAAGGAATAGGAAGAACTTGGCTGAAAATACATGAAAATCATAGTTCCCTGGAAAATTGCAACAGCAGTCAAGTGGGAAGTGCAGGTGGAGAAAGTTTTCAATCTCCCCTCAACAGAGTGGATCTTTAAAACTGATAAGATGATATAACAGTAAGACACTATAACTCCTGAAATGGTAGTTAGTTCAATGAAACCCCAAATGGTGAATAATACCAGTTCATTGACTTGTATATCGGAACAGATATATATTAATCACAGAAGTGATTAATCTCATTTGACCCACAGAATCAAAAGCAGAATGCTAGTGTCCTATATGCCAAAGCAGCCACCATTCCCACCAGGTAAACCCCAAACCTGAGCATGGAGCACACCCTGCTGGACATGTTGACTGTACAGAGCAATGGGTTGCTAATGGCTTAGTATCTATCAAAGGCCATCACTGCCAGCAGGAGACATTCAGAATCTGCAAAGATACAGAAGATGAAGAATTGCAGAGCACAACTAACAAAGGAAATCGATTTGTTCTTTGCAAAGAAATCTAAGAGCATCTTGGGTCCAACTGAAGTGGAATAGCAGAGGTCACAGAAGGAGAGGAGGCTGAGGAAAAAGTACATTGGTGTGTGAAGCTGGGAATCCAATCTAATTAAAATGATCATTTCAAGCTTTGCCAAAATATTAATAAGATAAACAGCTAGAAGTATGATAAATAGGGTCACTTTGATCTCAGAGTTGGTAGTTATTCCTAAGAAAAGGAGTTCAATCAAGTAAGAATAATTTTCCCTGTCCATTCTTTGTTCTTGTGCTAAATTTACAAAAATAATCAAAACAGTGGTCAATTCATATTTAACACTCTGGACATCCAAAACTATTATCTGTAAAGCAGAAAGTGATTTGTTTCTTGTAAATTTTCTTCTTTATCCTCAAAATATTACCAGGCATGTTTCAGTCAATTAGGAAGTGTTCTTATCTATTTGACAATAATGAAAATTATCTGTGATCAGAATTGAGAAACTCTGAATTATATCTAGATACCACCCCTGAGATATGTGATTTTTCTCACTACTTTAATTTCTCTTGGCTTTCACTTCTTTATATCAGGGAGTTTAATTGAATTACTTGAAATCTCATTCCGTTGTCAAAATATTGTGTAGAAACACCCGTATTAGTGAGACAAGCCTCCAAAGTACAAGATCTATGATCTGTTATGCTTGA
Source organism: Tolypeutes matacus (assembly GCA_026826555.1). Taxonomy (NCBI): domain Eukaryota; kingdom Metazoa; phylum Chordata; class Mammalia; order Cingulata; family Chlamyphoridae; genus Tolypeutes; species Tolypeutes matacus. The sequence continues at coordinate 1,337,949 of JAKSZT010054372.1, read as the reverse complement.
AAATATTTACATGGACAAAAAAGAGATCACAATTATTGTATTCTTCCAATATCATGATCAATTTAATATACTTGTTATCTAGGAAAATAATGAGCTTATCACTGAGTAATAATAAAGAAAACCATTATGTAAATGTTCTTGGTCTATGTTTTCTTTACTAGTTACTGATATGAAATATATTTTATTGAGCTTTTCTCTACAAAGGTATTACTGATTTGTTCCAACATTCATTACCTATTTGTAGAAGTGTTCTGGTGCCATAGGAAAAGTGTCTTGACCAGTGAAAGAGAAGTGCTGAAAAAAAAAAAGTAACAAAATTTCACACATACATTTGCATACTTTTATATTTCAAATTCATTTTTAAAAAACTAAGAGAAACAAGCCAACCAATGTTTCTGATCTACTTAGAGTTCTGTTTCTTGTGTAAGTTTGTATTTATATGTGTATGTGTAATGTGATTGTATACGTGTGTACATTCTCTCTGTTGATATATGAGATTTGGAATGTGGATGATGGTCTGACTTATTTTAATTTTTAGATCTAGGTAAATATGGCATGTGATCAACTTGGACTTGAATTTGCACAAGTTGAGATATGCATCTCCATTATTTTTTAAACAAAACTAAAAATATAATCGGAAAATCATATATACACTTTCACAGTTAATAAAGTAGTAAGCTTTTCTAATGAACTTAGATTAAATAAAATTTATAAAACTATTTATTTTGTGTGGATATAGTAATCAGATCAATCAGATTCCATTAACTCTGAGACAAAAATAATTTTTGCCTGTAGTTGACACAGTTTATTATTTTATACTTAAGAAAGCAGGTATAAAATGGTCTAAAATGATTCACCTAAAAATCTCTCATATAGTTTTTGAAAAATCAGTTTCTTTTTTTCTCTATTATCTAAATTTGGAGACTCAAAACCTACCTGAGTCATGCAAGTCTTTCTACCTTTGCTTCTGGTAGTTGAACAAAAAGCAAATGGCATTTATTTTACCTAGTAACATTTGGGACTTAAATCTCTGAAATTTCTGTCTCCTCACTTCTGTGTTATGCAAAAGTTAGATTAATTAGATTAGGTTCTGCATTTTCCCCTGTGAATAATTCAATAATTTTCACAACTGTTGAGCTTTTGTTAATTTTTTTTTAAAGAAGCTTTAGAATACATGAATGTTACATAAAAAATATAGAGGATTCGCACACGCCCTGTTTCCTCCCCCTCCCACATGTTCCCATATTAACAACATCTTTCATTAGTATGGTATATTCATTATGACTGATGAACTCATATTGAAGTATTGCTACTAACTGTGGACTATAGTTTACATTATATTTTACACTCTGTCTCACACAATTATATAGATTATGACAAAACATATAATGCCTGTATTCATCACTGCAATGTCATGCAGGACAATCCAATGTCCAAAAAGTGCCCCCGTGTCTCACCTATTCTTCCCTCTCTCTCCCCTTAAAACCTCTGGTGGCCACTGCCTTTATATCAATGATAAAATACTTCTGTTCTAGAATAATAATAAGTATATAATAGAATAATAATGTCTAATTTGTCTTTTATTCATTCCCCAATCTTGAGGATTGGGGATGGTGATGCCCACTCTGTTTCTAACCAAGAGGAGGCTTAGATCTAATGGGGAGGATGGATGGAACTATCTTGCTTGCAGTTACAGACCCCTCTTCTTTGGGATAGACATTGTCCATCATTTCCTTGTTAGTTGTCCTGGGTGAGTCCAGTGAACTAGAAAGTAGATGTTGCAACTCTGCTGAGATTCAGAGCTCAACTAAACAGACCAAAGATTTAAGTCTTTGGGACATATATTTATCACATATAGTGCTAATTATAAGTTCAGATAAATGGGGCAGAAAAGCCATGTGTAGGGAAAATATAAATGAGCCTAACTCTGTTATGCTGGGGAGAATAAATTCCAAAGTAAGGCCCACTGACAGGGTGCAGGAGCAGTCTATCACAGGGCATTTGACTCTCTATTGCAGACAGCATGACTTTGCTGAAGAATCCCAAGGGCTTTCATTTTTATTTTTCCACTGAGGTTGCCATGAGCTCCACACTGCATCTTTCCCCACCACTAAAATATCTGAAACCAGCCTTAGATTGCTTTTCTATATTGTGTATATTAGTTTCTGTATTGCATGAGAAATTACCACAAACACAGCAGTTTAAAGAAACACACATTATTTCACAGTTTCTGTAGGACAGAAGTCTGGGCACAGCTTAGCAGTGCTCTCAGGGTCTCACCAATCTGTAATCCAGGTGTTGGTAAGGACTGCAGTTCTCAACGGGGGAAAGATCCTCATGAATAATTGGTAATTGGATATCATGTATGTAAAGAAAACATGTGTGTGTGGCTGTGTGTATGAGCATGCACATGCTTTATTAATTTTTGAATATTAAAAAAACAAGTGGGAGTAGTTTTTTCAGGTAGAAAAATTGCTTGGTACAAATTTTTTGGCTTATATTTTGATCATATTAGGTAAAAGTATTATCTAATCAAAAACCTTTATATTTAATTAATCACTAATGCTTTTTTTATTTTATTTTCTTTCTTTTTTTAAATTTTCCAGTACCAGGGCTGGGGATTGAACCCAGGACCTTGTATATGGGAAGCCAGGGCTCAACCACTGAGATACACTGTCTCCCTCGAGTTGTTTTTTTTTTTTTTTTTTCATTTGTTTTATATTTTGTTTATTTTGTTTTTAGGAGGTATCGGGTATCAAATCTGGACTTTGTGTGTGGGAAGCAGGTGCTCAACCACTTGAGATACTTCTGCTCCCAATCATAAATGATTTTAATGCTGAAATCAATGACTCAAAAAGGTTGGCATGGCCTCCAAATTTTATGGTTTCCAAAGTATCTGTGTCTCTCCCTTTCTGTTGTTGTATGTGGATTTACATATACTCATATATACAAATATGCATACATATATATAAAATATTATATTCACATTTTGTGTATTTAGATATCCATTTACCAATTATTACTATGTTATTCTTACTCAATTTTTCTGAAGCACTATATTTTGGAGACTCTTCTGTTTAAGTATATATAAGAATGACCTAATATTTTTAATGGTTGTATGACATGAATGTTTCAACATGCTATAATTTATTAGCTAAACATATATTAAGGGGCATTTAGAAGTCTCCAGTCTTTTGCTGTTACAAAACAATACTTCAAAATATTCAAATGCACATTCCTTTATATCTGTCAAAATGTCTGTAAAGTTAATTCTCAGAAGCAGAATTTCTGGGACATAAAGCATATTTTTATTTATATGTGTACTACCAGATAACTGTCTATGGTAATTCTACCAGTATTCAGTCTCACCAGCATTTATGATATTCGTTGATTCTCTGCACCTAGCTGTGGTGGGCAGAGTTGTACTATACAAATTCTACTTCAAGGAAGGATATGTTCTCCCAATTGTTAAGTCATTTACAGGTGACCTCAGCTTGGAGAGCCACCAAGCCCAGATGACTGATTAAGGTAAAAATATAAAGACCTGGTCTCAAGGGTAAACTCTGAAGGATCATATACATGGCAAAGCTTTCTCTGGGGTAGGCCAGGGATTGGTGGGTGCACCACAGTTTGAATTATCTCTCTGTCCCAAACTGTAGCCTCCTCTTTTCTTCCACAGCTATATATCTCTAAAATATATTCTTCATGACAAACTCTGTCTCAGCATCTATACCCAGAGAACACAATTGCAACGCTGGCCAAATCTACATTTTTCCCCCAAATTCTTTTGGAAAATATCATATGTCTAATTAAGTAAAAAAGAGAGAGAAAACAAAAATAACTAATAGTTTTGCCCAGGAACAATATCATCTCTATGTTATGCCAACTTTAATGAGTATGACAAACAATGCTGTATCATTAACTTTGAAATGTAACTATAATGGATAAATTCCAATGAGAATATAAAAATAAAACTGACTGAAGAATAAATTAAGATCATAATTTTCCTACCACTATTAAAGAAAGTAAATCCATAAGTGAAAACTTTTCTATGCAATTCAAAATTTTCCTATTGACCAGTGAACTCTAATTTTCAGAAGACTTTTTCACAGAATTAAATAAGATAGACTTCCTAACACATTTTAAGAGACCAGCACAATTTTGTTACCCAAAATTAACAAGAAGGTACAAAAAGATAAAATTATAGAACATTTTCATCCATGAGCATAAATTTTAAAATCCTAAAAAAAATATTGACATATTGAAATAATCAACAAATTAAAAAGACAGTATATTATGTCACATCCAAATTAGTCTTCTCAGAAAAAACTTTTGGTTCAATATTAGAAAAATTAAAAAATACAAGTTGCCATATTAAAATATTAAAGGAACTATATCACATTGTCATCTTATAAAATAAAGAAAAAAATACCTTGAATAAATTCATCATCAACTAACCAAAAAGCAAAAAGCAAAACAACAGGAAAGAACTTTGGTAATCTGGAAAAAAAAAAAAAAAAGGAATCTATAAGAAATCTACAATAAAAAACATTTTAAATTATGAAATATAAATGTTTTTCCTGTAAGATCAGGGAGATAAGTCCTATTTTAACATTTTTATTCAATATAATACTGGGGTCTCTACAAGTAACCAAAACAATAACAAGGTTTAAATTGGAAACAACAAAACAAAAATATATATGGACTTATTATATGATATACATGTTGAAAATCCAAAATAATCTATAAATAAATTATGAAATTAATACGAGATCTTGGTAGAGTGGCCAGAAGCAAAGTCAATATAAAATAAATTGCATTTTGTTCTAAAACCAACCCACATTTTAAAATGCCATGAAAAAAATAACATGAAAAATATCAAGTACCTGGGGATTACTCTAACAAATGATGTGCAAGAGTACCTTGGAAAAGTTTTAGAAAACAACTATGATAAAACTTGTATTACAGAAATTAAAGTAAATCCATATAAGCAAAAATGTATAAGATGGTCATAATTTATTTTCAAATGGTTCTATAGTTCTAGTGTAATTCTACCTTAAATCCAAAGATGATTTTAAAATTTGTTTAGAAAGGTAAAGGCCTGAGAATATCTCAATCATCCTTCAAGGAAAAAAACAAGGTTGTAGGATTGTTCTATTAGATATCAAAGCTTATTAATGATGAGTGGTTCTAATTATAGGCAATAGGATGTTAGAAATATATAGAGGGTCAAAAAATAAACCCATGCATTAGGGGGTAATTCCTTTATGGAAAATGTGGCACTGTGGAGCAGTGTACAAATGACTGCTTTTTAAATAAATATTGCTAAGGTAAATATGCACTCATAATTCTATACACTCATTCATACATTGTCATATGGTGCAATTTTCATAAAAATCCACGTAAAAAGCAAAATGGTAAACTAATATAAAATCTAGAAAACAAAATAAAAGAAGATATATAAAATACAGAAAATTATAATTTGAGGCAATTAACACATAAAATACCTGAATATCAGATGTTAGGAAGAAATATTTCTTTAATGGGAATCTAAAATTACTTTACTATATAAAGGAACAAATTGATAAATTATACTGCATTGAAAATTAGGACTTAAATATATCAGCAGGGAAATGAATATACAAGAGACAATCTAGGAGGAAATACTCATAATACACGTATTCAACAAAGTACTTATATTCAGAATGTATAAAGAAATCCTAAAAATCAGTGATAAAAAGACAAACAACTCAAAAGAAAACTGGATAAAAATACCTGAGTAGGCAGTTCAGAGAGAAAACAAATCCAAATGACAAATGACCATAGTAGATTCTTATGCTTGTATTTATGAACTTTAATCTTGTAAAATTGAATCTTAGCCTAGTAATATACAATGCCTAAGGGTTACCTCCTGAAAACCTCCTTGTTACTCAAGTGTGGCCTCTCTCTAAGCCAAAATCAGTCTATAAGCTCATCGCCTTCCCACGGCATGGAACATGATACTGGGGGCTGGGCCTCCCAGCACCAAAGGGAAATTACCAAGCACCTACTAAAGATGCATCTGGAAGTAAACCTTGAACAGCAGTGGGAAATATTAAATATAAAAGAGTTTTTATGGCTAAGAGATTTCAAAGTGAGTTGGGAGGTATTTCCAGAGGTTATGCTTATGCGTGTCTGAGGAGGATCTCACTGACTTCCACAGTAAACAGTTCCTTAAGCAGGGGTGATCCTGAAGGTGCTAGCAACATCTGGACACTATAGGCAGGGCACAAATTTCCAGGAACCGGGTCCCTGTCAATGGGCTTTACCTAGAAATATATGATAACTTATTTCATCAAAATAACAGAGTTATATTCATTTATAATTTCCTTACACATGGTTCTTCTGTCCCTTTTATTTGAACCTACAATTACCACTATACCCATTACCCATAATAAATATATATATATATATATGAGTCATATAGACTCATATAGACCTATGGCATTGGTTAATAGATCATGAGCTACCTAGAAGTAAAACAAATGGGCAGTCTATTAAATTCCTCTTGATCTGTATAAGCAGAAGAGTTCTCAGCAGAGTGAATAAAACCCTAAATTGAATTACAAACAAAACAAAACAAAACAAAACAAAAAAACATGACTGAAAGACTTAAATCTTCAGTCTATTCATATGCTGGTTGAGCTCTGAATCTCAGCAGAGTTGCATCCAACACCTACTCTCCAGTTCACTGGACATACCTAGGACAACTAACAAAATGATCATGGGCAGCCCCATCACAAAAAACAGAGTATCTACAACTGCAAGCAAGACAGCCCCATGTGATCTAATCTCTCTTCCCACTGGAAGCAGAGTGGGCATCACCATTCCAAAATCCTCAAGATGAGGAATGAGCAAACATAAGAGGGGAATGGAACTGTGGACCAGAGTAAACTTAATATAATACTAGTAATGGAAGAACTTGTAACATTGATATAAAGATTGTAACCACCAGAGATTCTGAGAGGAGGAAGAGGGAAAAATAGGTAAATGGGCATTTTGGGGATATTGGAATTGCTCTGCATGATATTGAAATGAAGGATACAGGCCACTATACATTTTGTTAAAACCTATAAAATTATATGGTGCCAAATGTAAAGAATAATGTAAATTATAGGCCATGATTACTAGCAATGCTTCAACATTTGTTTATCAATTGTAAAACATGTACTGCACTAATGAAAGATATTATTAATTGGGGAAAATGTAAGATGGGGAGGGGCTGGGGTATCTGGGAATCTGGTATATATTTTATGTAACGTTTCTGGAATCTAACACTTCCTTAAAAATAAAGTTAAAAAATATTTATGAAATAGTAATAATAATAAAAGGAATTTAAATTATGTCTTAATTTGCCAAAGCTGCTATCACAAATGCCACCAACTGTTTTTGATTTAACAACAGGAACTTATTGGCTTATAGTTTTGATGTTAGAAGATCAAATCAAGATATGGGCAGAGCTACCAGCTGGAGCTGGGCCAGAGGCTGCATGGGTTTCAGAAGACTCTGAGGCAGATCAAAGACAGTGTATCACAGACAAGAAATGTCCTCAAACAGCTTTTTAATGATTTATAGGGAATCCTTGGGAAGCTCTGGATTAGCGATTGGTGACCCTTTTGCAAGAAGTGGACACCATTGAGCAGGAGACCATTAAGCTACTTTATGATTGCCAGAAGCTCACTGAGCATAGCCTTAACACTGTAGAGGACTTAGTCCGAGAAGGTGAGATCACCATATTAGGGGATGTAGGAGAACAGAATTAGAAATTATCAAGCTTTACCAAAAAGTCCTCTCCTATTCAGTCAGACAGCTTACAAGAAGTGTCATTAACTGGTTGATGTGCCTTGTTTATCTGTTGAATTGTATAACTCAATTCTTAACATAGTTAAAGATCACATTTTTAACAATGAAAGGGTAGCATCTCGCCCACCAGTACAGATAGAATAACTAATAGAGAAACTATGAGGAATCATTGTATGTTGATGTAATGGTGATGATGATATTGCAGCCCAAGATTGCAGGCTCCAGTTCCTAAAATACACTTCAAATCATTTTGAGGATGTATATGCAGGCTCTGAAACTGAATTCATAGTATTGCACATAGACCCCAATATTGATTATCAGTTCAGAGTCTGCAAGAGATTGCCAACAGGAGTGAATTCCTTGGAGATTCTCCCAGATAGGTTACTCCACATTGATACCTCATGAATGGACAGCTGACTTTGAGGGATACAGATGAGCAGTCCAAGAAATATAACATTCTGGAATGAATTGAATCAACAGGTGTTTTCTACTACAGCGCTCAAACTTATTTTTGTGGACAAGCACTAATATTCAGAGTTAAAACCAGACAGAAGAGACACTAGAAGAGTGTATGCAGAAAAACAGTATGGATATGATTTTTTGCAAAGAGATCAAACAGTGTGCATTAGTACAAATAGTGAAGTTTTTGTTAATGGAAAATACATGACTAATCATTTCCCTGCAGATACTTCTGGATCCACTGTCACATTTGACATTGAAATTGTGACTCTAGGAAGCAGCAATGAAGGCAGAAACTTCAAGCCTCACTCGAACTTGAAGTTCATACAACTATTAATGCAAATAACAAGGAAATGGTTTTTGATTGGTTACTTGATCAATCATGTAGTTCTCTTTACTTTGGATGTTCATTTTTCTATCCTGACAGAAAAATGTTAGTATGTTAGATTTTTTTATAATTTGCTTTGGTTTGCAAGGTTATAACATAGCTGTTCTCAGTTTAGTTGTAATTGATAAAGATAGGTGGATTCATCTCTCAAGCAATGGAAATGAAAAATGTTTACTGAATTCATTGTAGAGTATTTTAGCAATAAGATACTTGGATTTTCTGGACAAAACCATAATCAAGCCAATATTATTTTTAGCATAGTGCCAATTGAAATACCACATCATAATAAACATCAAATTGTTTCAAAAGTGGTTATTATAATAGAAAAGTTTAATATAATATTATTTTAGTAAATATAGATCTTTTAAGGATCCATAGCCATGTAAAACTAGAATAAAACTTACGGAATAGACCAGATAGAAGGCAGAGTTCTGAAATATGCATTCACTTATATGCTCTCCACATGAGTATGTTGAATATTCTCCCTATGTCAGGTACTTTGTAAGCACTGTTGACTTTAATCTTATGTTCAATAATCTCTAAGTCCCAAAAACATTATAACGGTTGCATTTTAAAAATTCTGAGAAAATGTCTAAAAAAGTCAAAGCATTCTCTTCTGTTCTTTTTGCATTTTGATTCAAGATAGGCTACAGAATTTTTACAGGGTTGAACTATTTATGGAAGTATCAAACACAGCAGTGTTAGCCATTTCACAGGAATGTAATATGCACATGTGCATATCCAGCCTCAGTGGTATGCATGTATCATTTGTAGCATACGACCTGCAGTTTAATGTCAGTGTGATAAATGGCATTTAGGGGACCAAACAAATATAGTGTAAATATTTTACCTATTTTTTTGAAAACCTAAATTGGACAAAATACTTATTTGATGAACTTAGAATGTAAAAATGATGGTCTTAACTTGCTATATCAATCTACAGATTTTTTAATGGAGGTACTGGAGTTTGGAACCAAGACCTCATGAGAAACAGGCGCTCAACCACTGAGTTACATCTGCTCCCTAGCCTACAGATCTCTAATGTGAATTTTTTTTCATAATTTTTACCAGTAGAAAAGTGTTTATAAAAGCAAGTTTGTCATTTTTGTAAAATAATTTATTTGAGGATTCAAATTTCCTGTGGATAATCACGACCTTTTCCCCTTACATTTTATACTAACTGAGCCTTTCACTTTGGTTTGTGGTTGCTAAAAAGATGTGCTAGAATGTAGATGCCTTATCTAGCTGTCTGAAGCAAAAAATAAATAAATAAATTAAATAAAATAAAATCAACTAAAAGTCATATACATGTTTTTTATCTGTGAGATTTTATGAATCCAATTTTAATCTTTTTCCTATATTAACTACAAACTGTTCAATAGAAGGGGAAAGGGGCTTTTTGTGGTTCATTATTTTATTCAGACTTCACTGTAAGGTATGAAAGGACAACTTGCCCTTTCTTATATTCTACATATTTGATACCAAGCATAGTGCCTGACACATAACATTTGCACAATAAAGGTTAGGTGGAATGAATATAGATAGATAGATGATAGATAGATAGATAGATAGATAGATAGATAGATAGATAGATATAGATAGATAGTTTAATAAAAGAGTTCCAAATATATGACACAACATTAACATAATTGAAGGGAGAAATAGACAATTCTATAATAATAGTGGGAAACTTCAATACACCATTTCAATACTTTCAGTAGTTATTAGACTATCTAGACAGATGATCAATAAGGAAATTGAGGACTTGAACAGCACTAGAAACCAACTAGACCTGACAGCTATATCTAAACTCTCCACTCAACAACATTAGAATACTCATTATTCTGAAGCATATGTGAATTATTCTCCAGGATATGTAATATATTAGGTCTCAAAACAAATCTCAATTGAAGATTGGAATCAGACCTAGTATCTTCTAAGACCAAAGTGGAATGAAGCTGGAAATCAATAACAGAAGGAAAACTGGAAAATATATAAATTTGTGGAAATTCAACAGCAAAATCTTAATTAACAAATGGGTCAAAGAAGAAATCACAAAGGGAAGTTGAAAGTGAATATAAATGAATGAAAATGGAAACTCAACATACCAAAATGTATGGGGCACAAAGAAAGCAGCACTCAGAGGGAAATTTAAGCTGTAAATATTTAGGTTTAAAAAAGAAGAAAGCTCCCAAATTAATAACCTAACTTCACACCTTGAGGAACTAGAAAAAGAAGAAAAAACTAAACTGAAAGTTAACAGAAAGAAAGAAATAATAAAGATTAGGGTAGAAATAAATGAAATAGAGAATAGAAAAATAATTTAGAGAATCAATAAAAGCAAAAGTATGGTACTTTGACAAACTTTTAGCTAGACCGACAACAAAAAGACAGAGAAGATACAAATAATTAAAATCAGAAATGAAAATAAGTCATTGCTATTGACGTACCAGATATAAAAAAAGATTATGAGCAAGTATTATAAACAACTGCACAAAACAAGCAAATTTGATAATCTATATAAAACAGCCAAGTTCTTCGAAACAGAGAAATCACCTAAACTAACTCAAGAAAAAGAGAAAATCTCAACAGACCAAAACAAGTAAAAATATTGAATCAGTAATCATAAACCTCCCCCCCAAAAAAGTCTGAAATAGATTGTTTCACTGATGAATTCTACCAAACATTCAAAGGCGAATTAATGTCAGTCCTCAAACATTTCCAAAAAATATAAGAGCAGGGGACACTTCCTAACTCATTCTTTGAGGTCAGCATTACTCTGATATCAGAGCCAGATAAAGATATTTTAAGAAAAGAAAAATTCAGACCAATAGCCTTTATGAATATGATGCAAAAATCCTCAAAAAATGTAAGAAAACAGATCCTAACAGCATATCAAAAGGATTATACACTATAACCAAGTGGGATTTATCCCAAGAATGCAAGTGTTGGTCAACATCATAAAATCAATCATAATATATCACATTATCAAAATGAAGGGAATAAAAAGAAAAAAAAAGATCATTTAAATTGATGGAGAAAAGACATTTGACAAACACCCTTTTCATGATGAAATAATTCAGAAAACATGGAATAGAAGGAAACTTTCTCCATGTGATAAAGGTCATTTATAAAAATCTCACAGCTGATGTCATATGCTATGGTGAAAGACTGAAAGCTTTCCTCTAGGATCAGGAACAAGACAAAGATGCCTTGCTTTTACCACTGCTATTCAATATTGTACTGGAAGTACTAGCCAGAGTAATTAGGAAAATGTGATTTGATTAAATTTTAGTTGTTAATATAAATTATATTTGTTCCCTGTATATTAGGGCAAGGAAAAGTAAAATGAAAAACCACTTACTTTGTAAATAGCTGACTATAATTTAAATTTGTTTTTCATGACAAAGTGGAAAGAATGAATTAAAACTATCTATTGACTAATGATATGATCCTATAGAGAGAGAGAAAGAGAGACAATCACAATGAATCCACAAGAAAGCTATTAGAGCTAATAAACAAAGTTTAATAAACATAAAAAATGGTGCAGGTTATAAAAGTAACACGTAAAAATAGGTTGCATTTGTAAATATCAGCAATGAACAATCCAAAAAGGAAATCAAGAAAACTATTTTATTTATATTACCTTCTAAAAACAATAAAATATCTAGTAATAAATTTAACTAAGAAGGCAAAAGACATGTACACTAAAAACAACATGACATTGCTGAAAGAAATGAAAGACCTTATAAGTGGAAAGGTAACCCATGCTCATGTATTGGAAAATTTAATATTCTTAAGACATCAATACTATCCAACAAGATCTACAGATTCAACACAACCTCTATCAAAATTCAAGTATCCATTTTTTTGCAGAAATGGAAAAGACAATCCTCAATCATGTCAATTTTCTGCCCAATCAGCAAGCAGATATATAGACTGGATGTGAGTTCACCAGTGGAAACCAGATTAGATCAGATGACCCAGATGCTTCAGCTGATGTTAGCAGAGCTGTCCAATTAGTCCAACAAATAAAAATGTTAAAATCCTCATGTAGCAAAGCACTGAAATTTTATGTTTCTTTTTGTTATTCATCAATAGCTAAATTATACAAAACCTAAGATTGTCAAGAATACAAATTCAGGTTATAGACAGCTATTTCTATAGTGAACAGTTTTAATTTTCATCTTTTGTTGTCTTAATATTTAGAGAGTAAATAAAATTTATATTAACAAATAAAATTTAACCAAACCATATTTGCACTTTATAATGTATTATTGAATGACTAATTGTTGGATAGCACTTAGTTTATTATATTTCACTCTAAAGTATCTTCATTCATTTCAAGATACAAATTTTTAGAATATCACTATGAACCCATTCTGAATGACTTCAAAAGAATAGTATATTTCTCTGAGCAATTACATGGTCATGTGTACTAACTGAGAAAACTTTACATGTAAAAGTCTGAGTCTAGAGGCAATTTAAATGCCCTGAGATTTAATTGTTACTTATGATTTTACAGATAATTTACAAAACTTTAAACAGATGTTGAGTAGATCAATCAACTGGGAATTTCATTAGACAAATGTATTGCTTTGCTTTTTGACACTGGAATTTGAATAATTAAAACTACTAGAAGAATTGGATATTTCTCCACATGACTCTTGAAAATGAATAAGCAAATTTTTACTAACTTTACATTTTGTGACAGCATAATTTTTTATTGATTAATTTCTGGATGGTCTCCTTCACTTATTTGTTCCTGATGCTGTAGATCAGAGGGTTCAACATGGGGATGACCACTATGTCAAAGACAGAAATCACCTTTACCATGAGCCCTGAGCTTTTGGAGTTAGGAACACAGTAGAGAAAAAGGATGGTTCCATGGAAGATGGCAATGGCAGTTAGGTGTGAGGCACAGGTGGAAAAGACTTTGTAGTGCCCCCTAGTTGGGGTCATCTTCATGACAGTGATAAGAATGGAAACATAGGAAGTAAAAATGATCATCAGGCTGCTTATTTCATTGAATGTTGCTAACACTAAAATGATCATCTGACTAATGTAGGAGTCAGAGCAGGACACAGCAACAATTGCAGCATACTCACAGATGATATTATTTATGATATTATTTCTTTTGAGTGATAATTCCAATAGAAAGTAGGTATTAGGGAACACACTATACCCCAAGAGTATGAGAAAGCGACCCACAAGCAACATTATTCCTGGGACATTACAACCATATAGAGCAAAGGGTTACAAACCGCCACAAACCGATCATACACCATCACTGCCAACATGAGTGTTTCCGTCACTGCACATATGCATGCAAAGAAGAACTGCATGATACATGCTGTGAAAGAGATGGTTCTGTCTTCCACAACCAAGTTTTCTAAGAGTTTGGGTCTAAATACCATGGAGTAATAGAAATCAAGAAAGGACAAGTGGCTGAGGAAAAAATACATGGGGGTGTGGGGTTTAGAATTGATCCTGATGACGACAATCATGCCGAGGTTCCCCACCACAGTGACTGTAGATGTCAGGAAAATCAGGAAGAGGAGCACCTGGAGGTTCAGGTATTCTGAGAAACCTGAGAGGACGAATGTGGCTCCAGCACTCTGATTTCCTTGGTTACTGTGGGAAAAAATAGGAAAATTGATCCAGCATAGCAAAACTTAAATTAGCAGGATAAAATGAGGAAATTTGAAAGGCTTAGCCAGTCTCCATAAATAATATTTTAGTTAACACTTGGTTATCTTTGTCATTATTTCAACACAAGTTTACAGTGAATACAATTGATATGAGTGGATATTTGAAGATAAACATTATGAGCAGAATCTACTATATTTCAAATAATCAGACTCATTATCACCAGTGGCCAGTAGCTTCCAGAGAACAGCAATCTGGCTCTTACATTCATCTGAGTTTAGTAAAATAATGCTTGTATTGGAAAAAATATATAGCCTGAAAATCCTTACCTCACCTCTTAAACTAACAGACAATTAATTAGAAATTGTAAATGAATTTTAAAATGTTAACTACCCAGCAAAATGGTCCAACTACAATTTTCTTGGTTATTCTGTTTTCCTTTTCAGTTCTATCCTCATGGCTAGTAAACCAAATACTCTCAACATAATCTAGAGCTAGTCTAAAAATGAAAACTAAACTGATTCACTCATATTAAACTAATTTCAAAAAGTTTAAAAAGTAATTATCTATTCAATCATATATCATTCATAAAACAGGTGCTCACTCCAAAATATGATTATGATGGTAGTGATAAAAATAGTTGAAGCAATAGTTGAAACAAAAGCTCTTATTTTCCCTAAAGTGGCAAATTAAGATGGGTAAGCTTATATCCCATGGATATGGTGGGTGGGATGATCCTGCCTGCAGATGCAGGCCGTCTCCAGTCCCTGGGATGGCCGTTGCCCCTCGTTGTCTCCTCGCCAGGTGACATGGATGAGTCCATTGAGCTGTATGGTAGGAGTTGCAGCTCCACCGAGATTCCATGCACACCTGGCACACTTGACACTTTTGGGGCAGGGAGGGGATGAGCAGTTGAAATACAGGGGCTTCTTTGGGATTTGGAGTTTGTCCTGACTACCGTTGTGGCAACGGATGTAGGCCATTTTAAATCAGCACACACCACTCAGAACTGTGTGGGAGAGAGTGTGGTCTACGATGTGAACTGTGGTCTATGGTTGGTGGCAAAGCCCCAGGATGTGTAAGTCCATTGAGGGTGGTAGGCCACACTTGTGGGAGATGTTTGTGTGGGATGTGGTGGGAGGTGTGAGAGGTGGGCAACATGGGAATCCCAGTGGTTTCCATGTAATATTTTAGGTAATCTAAGCACCTCTTAAAATTATATATATATATATAACATTTTTGTAAGCAAATGCACATATATGCATGTATATTTATATATCATTTTACAAATATTGGTATGTATTGTGAAAATTTTGATTTTTACCCACAATAAAAAAATAAATAAATTAAATTAAAAAAAAAGATGGGCAAGCAACAAACAATAAGAACTCTAGGAGTACTAGACACGATGCATATATTTCAGGCTGCAGCAAAAATACATCTGCCATTCTGAATCAAGTTTAAGCTTTGCCAAGGACAAGTGTTAGGCTAAAGATCCATCACAAACAGGACCATAACATTCCTGGTGCCACTAAGACAGAAACATTAGGCATGAACACTGTGTTCCCATTAATATGTGCAGTTGAATGGGACCATTGTGTGCATTTGATGTTCACAATCTTTCTCTCTAGTGGGGGTCAAATGTGTACACATGTGGAGTTTGTCCACACCAGGAGTGTGTGGAACTCCTGGAAGTCACCAGAAGCAGAGGTCAAATGTATGCCAGAATTCTCAGAGAAGACCCCCTCTCTAGAGTTCAGAAAAGAAGAGAAATGGGAATTCCCAGATTCTTTCTAAACCTGGTAGCCAATCAAACACATTCTCCCTTATGTGCTGGCCTTGTCCCTATAACTTTGGGATCACAAGACTTAATCTCATTATATCCTTTATATCTATCAGATTAGTCATTCACTGAAGCCCAGAGATACCTGGATATCCTTCATTACCCATTTGATATTATTAATGTGAATCTGTTCCTCACTCTTCTTGACACATACTCTACTTCTTCTCATCCACTGGCATTATTCCACCAGGATGGATGTCATTTGAAAAAAAGGAAGAATTAATACATAACACCTTCATCCCTGTCTTTAACAAACTAAGTGGATATTTTGGCAGTTTGGTCAATACATGGACTTGTCTCCTGGAAAGATTACTGGAACTCAATCTTTTTTTTTTCTAAAGTGAAAATAAAACAATAAATGCATCAACTCACCTAATAACAGAAGCACTTGAGTGACTCATTTACTGAAGATTCCTTAGCTAAGATTAATGAACTCCAGAAATGTTCCTGCTTAATATTCAATTAATATAAATAGACCTGAATATAAAAGCAGGAGTGTGCTGTGTATTTCATAAATGACTTTTTAAGCAAATTATTTGAAAGCCTAAGGGGAGCTGAGAAAGGCAGGCCTAAGAGTTGAATCCTGGCACCAGCCATTACAGAAATATACTCTTAAGGCTTTGGTGATGTGTACCCTAGAGAACACAACTGAAGTATTCCCTTGGAAGACACAATTCAAGCAATTAAATAAAATGATGTCCCATGACACAACTTGGCTATATATTATTTGTTCTAAAGCTCTGGGAAGGTAAGAACCATCAACTTTACTCCATTTATCTTTTTAAATAAACTGAGTCACACTGAATAAAGAAATGTGAAAGGAATATTTACTTATAAATCAACAATCCAGAGATAGTATTATCATTCCTTGTTGTTTTTATTTTTGTCTTATTAAAGTATAGTTATGTTCGAGGCTTGGCTTAAACAAAAAGTTATATTGTATATTTTCCTTTGTTAATTAGCAATATATAGCAAACTTCATTCCCCATTCATATAACTGGTTTCCTTAACAGAAAAAAGTATTGTATTTATCTTCTAAATATGGGCACTGTGCTTTCAGATGCATATATTTATTATTAAATTTGAAAAAGAAATGGTCTATATGTGTCCAAAGGAAATAAAGGTTTATTGAAAGGATAATATATTTATGAATTCTGGTAACTCTATTCATCATGCCTTAAAAGATTCACATAAAAAAATGCCTGTGACTACATGCAAGATTACTCCTAATTGGTACAATGTGCAAAATGCATTTCAGATCATTGAGCAGCTTTGCTCCATACAGTGATATAGGGACTGAGTCTTCTTTCAGCTTTTTGAACCATCATCACAAGCTTCTGGGGTTGAGGTTCTCTTTTGCATGAGAAAATACAATTTAAGAACAATCACATAAATGTGTATTCAGTGAAGGTAAATTCCATTGAGGAAAACATCACATAGCACAAAAGTGAAAACATGACCAAGAGATATAGTCATTAGATTCAAGAATATTGCACCTGAGGAACTACAGAGAAAACAAAATATGCAAATTACTTAATATGACTTTAAATAGGTATATGTAGATACAGATTTCATGAAGCAAGACAGTATGAACAAAGCCCTTCATTATTTGAAAAGATATAAATGGAAGTCCTGTAAATGAATAACAGCATCATCAATAATAGCATCATGAAAAATCAATGAGAAGGGAATCCATATGGCAGAATAGGGAATGGCAGGCTGCAATCTTCTGGAATCTTCAGGAATATAGGCAGGTTTGCCTGGGATAAAGGAAGCCATTGGACCATGGAGAGGGTGGCTGGAAAGGGGTGGCCCAGATGGTTCCAGGTAGAAGGAAGCCAGGGAGTTAATACTCCTAGCAGCTGGCTCTGAGAGTGAGGAAACCCTCCTCTCCCTTCCCAATGAGTAGGTGTTCAGGTCAATGTCCACTAGGCTCAGGAGTGGAGGGAAACCATGGGGCAATCAGTTGTGGGGATTAGGACACAGCTGGCTCAGGGGAAGAGTGAAGCAGGGAGGTGGGCAATAAGCAGACAGACTGGGGCCAAGTCAGCTTGGGGAAGAAAGAGCCATCAGTCAGTTGGATGTTATACCAGTGGCCAGCCAACTTTCAAGGGGAGGGTAGCCATGGGGTAACTGGGGGTGCCAGTTGGCACCCAGCTGGCTCAGGGGAAACGGGAGCAGAGAGGATATGATTGGGTAGGTAGACCAACTTCTGGCCAGCTCCAGGGAAAAGGAGAATCTCTTTCCTGAACCTAACTTGTTCCAAGGAGAGTGGAGGAAGGAGGAGATCAGGTGGGTTGACATGCACCCAACCAGCCCTGAGGAGAGAGGAGCCAAGGGAGTCAAGAGGCACTGAGCCAGCCCATCTGGGGAAAGGGGGAGGGGGAAGGAGACCAGTAGGGCTAACACATACCCAGCTGGTTCCTGGGGAGGAAGAGAGTCTTGGGGCAAACAGGCTGGGGAAGGGGAGCAGAGAGAGAGGATTTTTATTTGTTTCATTTTTGCCCCTCTATTTCCTTTCAGGTACCTGGGGAAAGGCTGTCCATAGGGGTGACTGATTGGCTGACACTGCAGCTTAAGACTGTTGCTGGAGGCATGTTTATTTATTTATTTATTTTTAATTTTAATTTTTTTCTTTCTTTTTCTTCTTATGTTTCTTTCTTTAATGTCTTTGCCTTCTTTCTTTCATTTTTTCCTTTTCCTTTTTTTTTTCTTCTTCCTTTCTCCCTTCCCTTGTTTTGTCTTCATTTTTTTCTTCTCTTCCTATTTGTCTGGTCCTTTATTCTATTTTATCTTATTTTTCCTGTTTCTTTTTTTCACCTTTGTAATTTTTATCCTTTTTTACTATTTTATCATTAATATTTCTGTCTCTTTTTTGTTCTTTCTCCGTCATTCTTTTTCTTTTTGTCTTCTCTTTTTGTGTGTGTGTGTATCTAATAATTTTTTAGTTGAACACAGGCAACTAAAAAGATATAGAATAAGTGGAAGCAAGTGTTAATAAAATGTTTAACACAAAGCCAAACAAAAATAAAACCCTAAACTACAAAGAGAAACTAACCAACTGAAAAAGTCCATTAGGATAAAAAGATGCCCAGATATCAGTGAAAAATTACAAGCCATACTGAGAAACAAGAAGTCATGTTTCAGTCTAATGAACAATATAAAAAGCAAGAGGAAATGCACAATGTGTAACAACTAATCAAAGATATTCAAATATCCTTAATCAATACAATAAAATGAAGGAAGAGATAAAGGATATCAAGAATGTATTAGGAAAACATGCATAAAAAGATAACAGATCTTATAGTGATTAAGGCATAATGGAAGAAATTAAAAATGCACTAGAAGCACATAACAGTATATTTGAACAGGCAGAGGAAAGAATTAGTAATGTTGAAGATACGACATCTGAAATCACACAGATAGTAGAACAGAGGGATGAAAAATGTGTGTGTGGGGGAAATCCAGCAGGAACTCAGAGAATTAAATAACAACACAAAACACACAAACATATACATTATGAACATCCAGGGGAAGAAAAGAAGGGAAAGTGGTGGAAGGAGTGTTTGAGGATATAATGGCCAAAAATTTCCAAACTCTTATGAGGGACATGGGTGTCACATCCAGAGAGTGCAGCATACTCCAAGCCCAATAAATCCTAGCATACCCACTGCAAGACACATACTTATCAGACTGTCAAACACTAAAGACAAAGATAGAATCCTGTAAGCAGCAAGAGAAAAGAGACCCATCACATATAAGGGAAGCATAATAATATTTAGTGCTGATTTCTTATCTGAAACCATGGTGGTGAGAAGGTCATGGTATGTCATAGTTAGGGTGCAGAAAGAAAGAAAAACTGCCACCCAAGGATTCTGTATGCAGCAAAATTGCCTTTCAAAATTAAGTAAAGTTCAAATTATTCAAACTATGCACAAATAAACAGAGATTTGTCAACAAGAGACCCGCCTTTCAAGAAATACTAAAAGAAGTTTCTCAGGTTGAAAGGGACAAAACAGGAGAGAGAGGGTTGTAGAAGAGTATAGAATGGAAGATTATTAATAAGAATAACTCAAAGGATAAAATGAGAAATAAAAATAAAATTTGACATATATAAGCCTAATGAAAAAATGTCTACAATAAGTACTGCCTATACAGTAATTTCATTGAATGTTAATGGATTAAACTCTCCAATCAAAAGACACAGATTGGCACAATGGATAAGGTAATATGACCCATCTATATGCTGTCTAAAAGAAGCTCACTCATGTTAGACCCACAAATAGGCTGCAAGTGAAAGGTTGAAAAATGATTTTACACACAAACAGTAAACACAAAATAGAATTTAAGTTCAAAGCTGTTGTAAGAGACAAAGAAAAAAATATATATATTAATAAAAGTGACACTATATCAAGAATAAAGTACAATTATGAATATTTATGCACCTAACCAGGGTGCTCCAAAATGCATGAGGCAAATATTGGCAAAAATAACAGGAGAAATAGATGCCTCTACAATCATAGTGGGGGACTTCAATATATCGTTATCACATTAGACAGAACATCTTGACAGAGGCACAATAAAGAAACAGAGATCTCAAATAATACATTACAAGAACAAGACTTAATGGATATGTACCTAACATTACACCCAAATACAGCAGGATATTTTCTTCTTGTGTTCTCATTGATCATTCTCTGGGATCGACCATTGCTAGGTCATAGAACAAGTCTCAATGAATTTAGAAAGATTGAAATTATACAAAGCACTTTTTCTGATCACAATAGAATGACCCTGGAAATTAACAAGTGACAAATAACCACAATAGACATGAATACATGGAAGTTAAACAACAGATTCTTAATCAATCAATGGGTCAAGGAAGAAATTGCCAGAGAAATCAGTGACTACCTGGAAGTGAATGAAAATGAGAGCACAACATATCAAAATTTATGGGATGTAGCTAAAGCAGTGCTGCAAGGAAATTTATAGCTATAAATAACTAAATTTAAAAAGAAGAGTTAAAATCAAAGACCTAACTGCTTAACACAAGGACCTAGTAAAAGGACAACAAACTAATCCCAAATCAAACAGAAAGAAGGAAATAACAAAGATTAGAGCAGAATTAAATGAAATAGAGAATTTTAAAAAATAGAATTAACAAAAACAAATGTTGGCTCTTTGGGAAGATTAATAAAATTGAAAAACCCTTAGATAGACTAACAAAGGAAAAAAGAGAAAAGATGCAAATAAATAAAATCAGAAATGAAAGAGGTGATATCACAACTGACCCCATGGAAATAGAGACAATCATAAAAGGATATTTTGGAAAACTGTTTGCCAACCAGATGGACAATTTAGATGAAATGTATGAATTCCTAGAAACATAGGAGCAACCTACATTGATGGAAGAAGAAATAGAACTCAACAGACAAATCACAATCAGTGAAATTGATTTAGTCATCAAAAAAACTCCTAATCAAGAAAATCCCAGGACCGGATGGCTTCATAGGTAAATTCTACCAGTCATTCCAGAAAGAACTAATACCAATCCTGCTCAAACTTTTCCAAAAAACTGAAGAAAGGGAATATTATCTAATTCATTCTATGGTACCAATATCACAGTAATACCAAAGTCACATACAGATGCGAAAAGAAAAGAAAACAATAGACCAATCACTCTAATGAGCTTAGATGTAAAAATCCTCAACAAAGTTGTTGTTAATCAAATCAAACAATGCATAAATCAAATTATACACCATGATCAAGTGGGTTTTATCACAGGTAGGCAAGGATGATTCAACATAAGGTAATCAATCTATGTAGTCCACCATGTTAACAGATCAAAGGAAAAAATCACAGGATCATCTCTATTGACAGAGAAAAGGCATTTAACAAAATAGAGTATCCTTTCTTGATAAAAACACTTTGAAAGATAACAATACAAGGAAACATCCTCAACAGGACAAATGGCAGTGGCAGTTTGAAATTGTTTATGAATTTCAAAAATAGATATTGGATTATGTTTGTAAACTTATCTGTCCCTCCAGGCACATTAGATTATATTGAATTCAGAGCATTCACCTTTCCTTGATTAAATTATGACTATGGCTTTTATTGGAGCACATCAGTAGGATATCAAGTCTCTGCCCCCGTGGTGGGCAGGGACTCACATAGAAAACGACATGGCAGAGAACACAGAGTTAGTTGGAGTTTTGATCCTGGAGCCTGGGAAGTAAACACATAGAGAAGCAGATATGTGTGGAAGTAGAGAAGGCTCCATTGGACACAAAAGAGGCCCCAGGAAGAGAAATAAACCATTTGCCTGAGGCACTACGGGTGGCCTTGTGGAGTGATCAGAGGAGTTGAGCCCAGAGAGAAATGAGCCCTGGGAAGAGGGGAATACAGGAAGCCTGAATCCTTGCAGATGTCGGCAGCCATCTTGCTCCAACATGTGGAAATAGACTTTGGTGAAGGAAGTAACTTATGCTTTATGGCCTGGTACCTGTAAGCTTCTACCCCAAATAAATACCCTTTATAAAAACCAACCAATTCATGGTATTTTGCTTCAGCACCCTTTTGGCTGACTAATAAAAGGGAATATATGAAAAACTCACAACTAACATCATACTCCATGGGAAATGCTAAAAGCTTTCCCGCTAAGATCTAGATCAAGACAAGGATTCCCATTTCACCAGTCTTATTTAACATTGTACTATAAGTACTTGCTTGAGCTCTTAGGAAAGAAAAGGAAATAAAAGTCATCCAAATTGGAAAGGAAGAATGCAAAATTTAACTATTTGTAGATAACATGTTCCTATATGTAGAAAGTCCTGAAAAATTTACAATAAAGCTTCTAGAACTGATAAACATGTTCAATAAAGTGGCTGGATATATGATCAACATGCAAAAATCAGTAGTGTTTCTGAAAAATAATAATGAGCAATCTTAGAAGGAAATTGAAAAAATTTCCATTTACAATAACAACTAAAGGAATCAAATATGTAGGAATAAATTTATCTGATTATATAAGGCCTTGTACACAGAAAACTGCACACCATTGTTAAAAGGAAATCAAAGAAGACCTAAATAAATGGAAGAATATTCCGTGTTATGGGTTGGAATCCCAAATGTAATTTAGATGTCTATCCTACCGAAATTGATTTTTATATTCAATGTAATCTCAAAAGAACTAGCAAAACAAGTTATTGAAATTATTTGGATAAGTGTAAGGGGCCCTGAATAGCCCAAAACATCTTTAGAAAGAAAAACAAAATTGGAGGAATCATGCTATTTGACTTTAAAGCATACTACAAAGCTACATTTGTCAAAACTATGTGTTAGCTTGCTGGGTTCCTCTGCACTGCAACTTACACCATAGCCACCACAGAGCCTGCTGACACTGCCTCTGAGCAGAAGATGGTTGTGCCTCCTACATATGTTGACCTTGGGAAATCTGCCAGGATGTCTTCATCAAGGGCTATGGATTTAGCTTAACAAAACTTGATTTGAAAACAAAATCTGAGAATGGACTGGAATTTACAAGCTCAGGCTCAGCCAACACTGAGACCCTCAAAGTGATGGGCAGTCTGGAAAACAAGTACAGATGGACCGAATATGATCTGACTTTTACAGAGAAATGGAACACTGACAACATACCATGGAGGATCAGCTCACACATGGACAGAAGCTGACCTTCAATTCATCCTTCTCACCTAACACTGGGGGAAAAAATCAAGACAGGGTACAAGTGGTAGCATATCAACCTGGGCTGCATGTTGATTTTGACATTGCCAGGCCTTCAATCAGGGGCACTTTGGTCCTGGGTTATGAGCACTGGCTGGCTTTTAGATGAATTTTGAGACTGCAAAATCCCAGGTGACACAGAGCAGTTTTGCCATTGGTTACAAGACTGATGAATTCCAGCTTCACACCAATGTGAATGATGGGACAGAGTTTGGTGGCTCCATTTACCAGAAGGTGAACAAGAAGTTGGAGACCACCGTCAATCTCACTGGGACAACAGGGAACAGTGACTTTTCAGTATAGTAGCCAAGTATCATATCAACTTCAACATTTCTTGGCTAAAGTGAACAACTCCAGCCTGATAGGTTTAGGATGCACTCAGACCCTAAAGCCAGGTATCAAACTGACACTGTCAACTCTGCTGGATGACAAGAATGTCAATGCTGGTGGCCATAAGCTTGGTTTAGGACTGGAATTTCAAGTATAAATGAATACTGTACAATCATTTAATTTTAAAATATTTTTGCAGCATATTTACCTTCAGAATTTAGTGTACTTTTTGATGTTGTATGTCTTGGATGCAATGTTGCTAAATATCATGTTAGACCTCCAGGTTAAAGATGATTCAGCTTCAGAGTGTTGCCCTTTCAGAAGTGTAGAAGAAACATAACTCCAAAAAAAATGTTCTTTAAGCTGTTGACTTTGGGTAACCTTGTGGTCCCTCTAGAGATGTCAGGTTTCTTTTTCATCTAGAAAGGGATGAAAGTGGAAGCTGATAATTTTAGGTGCTTTTTAAATTCCTATTGAGTAAATGAATGAAATTGTGATTTCCTGAGAATTGAACCTAGGTTTCCTAACCCCAGTTGCGGAGAGGCTCATTGCTTGATGGTGTGTACAAACTTATCTCAAAGGAACTTTTTTAGACACATCTTCATGACCTGTTTCCATCCCAGTCCATCACCTCTTTTACACCAAAAGTAGTCTGCAGGGCTTGGTAGCTATTTCTTTTGTGCCATTTTGGGTGGAGAGGGTGGATGTGATAAAGGCAATAATTCAGGACTTAATTCCTTCTTGGGTTGTTGTTTTGTGCCCTTGTACCAGAGTGTGACATAGCTTTCAAGAGCTCCAGCTGCAAGTTGGGAAGAGTCTCTGTGACTGTAATCACATGGTAACAACACACAGATTCTAAATTGGACTTCTGTTGTATTCTCACCACTCAATTTATTTTTGCAGTTTAATGGATACATTTTAGAGTCTTCCATTTTGTGTGGAATTAGCTCATCCCTTTCAAATGCTGTAATTAATATCACAAAGTAGAGCTTGAATAAAATATTGAAATCTCAAAAAAAAAAAAAACCACTTGCATGATATTGACACAAGGATAGACATACTGACCAATGAAACCAAAATGGAATTCAGATATAGATCCTCACATATGTGATCAACGGATATTTGACAAGTCCACAAAGCTCACTCAACTGGGAAAGAACTGTCTCTTCAACAAATAGTGCTGGGATAACTGGATATCCACATCCCAAAGAATGAAAGAGGATCACCATCTCATGCCCTATACCAAAATTAACTAAAGTTTGATCAAAGGTCTAAATATAAGAGCCAAAACCATAAAGCTCCTAGAAGATAATGTTGGGAAGCATTGACAAGATCTAGTAGTAGAAAATGGTTTCATAAACTTGACACCCAAAGCATGAGATATGAGATGAAAATAGATAAATGGTATCTCTTCAAAATTAAAAACTGTTGTGCTTCAAAGGAGTCAAGAAAGTGAAAAGTCAGTCTACTCAATGGGACCAAATATTTGGAAACCACTTATCTGAGAAATGTCTAATATTGAGCACATATAAAGAAATCTTAAATTTCAATAATGAAAGGACAAACAACCCTTTTAAAAAGTGGGCCAGAGAATTGAATAGACACTTTTCCAAAGAGGAAATAAAAATGGCTAAAAAGCACATGGAAAGATGCTCAGCTCTGCAGCTATTAGGGAAAGGCAAATCAAAATTACAATGAGATAACATCTTACACCTATTAGACTGGCTGTTATTTAAAAAAAAGAAAACTACAAGTGTTGGAGAGGATGTGGAAGAATAGGAACATTTATCTACTGTTGGTTGAAGGTAGAATGGTGCAGCCACTGTAGAGGATGATGTGGAAGTTCCTCAGGAAGCTAAGTATAGAATTGCCATATGAATATATTCAATTTTTGGAATATATCTGTAGCAGTTTGGCATTGTTTATGAATGCCAAAAATAAATACTGGATTACATTTGTAAACTAGCCTATTCCTCTGTACATATTTGATTGTATTAGATAGAGACATTTCAATTTTACTTGATTAAATTAAGATTGGGGTTATGATTCAGTCACATCAGTAGGACATTGCGTCCCTGCCCCCTTGGTAGGTGGGGACTCACAGAGAAAATGACATGGCAGAGGAGAGAGTTAGAGTTTTTGATCCTGGAGCCCCTGGAAGTAAATACATGGGAGAAGAGCACAGAGGGAGAGAGATGGCTCCACAGACTTTGCAGAGACCCCAGGAAGAGAGAGAGCCTGATAGCCATCAGCTAAAGATCAGCCCAGAGAGAAATGAGCCCCAGGAGAGAGACTAGACTTATCCCAGCCTACAGCTGAGATAGGAGAAGCTGGGACCACAGAGCCTTAAGAGGAAGAGGAAGGCTGAACTCTCACAGAGACTGGCAGCCATCTTGTTCCAACATGTGGCAACAGACTTTAGTGAGGTAAGTAACTTAAGCTTTATAGCCTTGTGATTGTAAGCTTCTACCCTCAAAAAATACCCTTTATAAATGTCAACACATTTCTGGTAACCTTGCCTCAGCACACCTTTGGCTGACTAGTACAACCCCCCAAAAGAATTGAAAGCAGGAATGTGAACAGATATATGCACACCAAATGTTCATCATGACATTATCACAATTGCCAAAAGTTGGAAGCAACCCAACTGTCCATCAATGGATGAATGGATAAACAAAATGTGGTATATACATAATATGGAGTATTTCTCAGCTGTAAGAAGGAATGAAGCTTTAACACATGTGAATACATGGATGAACCTTGAAGACCTTATACTGAATGAAGTAAGTTAGTCACTAAGGATCAAATACTGCATGATTTCACTGATATATACTAAGTATATTGAGCAGTCTCAGGGATGTGGAATCTGGAAGATAGGGTACCAGGAGATAGAAAGGGAGTTGAGAATGGTGAGTCAATGCTCAATCTGGGCAGAATCTATGATAAGGTGCATGGTGGTGGTTTGGCAGTGGATAGTAGATGGAAGTGATAAGGATTCAGAGTTTTAAATGGGGTTGATGGTGCTGGAGTGTGAATGTGTGCAATTAAGGGGATAGGATGGACCATCCCTGAAAGTAGGGTGAAGGCTCGAGGAAAGAATGGGTGGACTCTGGGAAAGATGAGGACTATGGTTGAGAATAGAATTGTGGGAGTGTTCCTTCAGTATCTATGGCAGGGGAGAGTCATTGGTGCAGGTTGTTGGTGATGAGGGTATATGTGGGGAAAGTTACACCTGGGATATGCCTCTGTGAAATATGAATGTGTCCTTGTGGTCATAGGGCATTTTATCAGTGGGTGGAGACCCACACAGTAACCAAATATTAAACTCCCATCAGAGGGGGTCCAGCTACATTCTCAAACAGAGTGGCAAGAATCTCTAGAGTACATAGACAGTGCCTAATACAAGGAAAACAGACCAATATGCCAATTTATGATATTAATACTTAAACTTAAGAAACTTATTATTGTAAAATTGAAACTTAGCCAAATAATAACTGATGCCTAAGAGTTACTTCCTTAAAACCTCCTTGTTACTCAAATGTGGCTTCTCTCTAAACCAAACTCAGTAAATAAACTCACAACCTTCACCCCAGTGTGGGACATAACTCCTGGGAATGAGCCTCTCTGGCACAAAGGGATATAACACCAAGTGCCAACAAACAATACCTTTGGGAAATAAACCTTGACCCCAAGGGAAGAACATTAAATTCAAAAGAATTTTTTTGGCTATGAGATTTCAAAGTTTCAGAGATTAAACTTATGCATTTCTCAGACAGATCTCACTAACTGCCACAGTAAAGAAAACTCAAACAATTTTGCTCCCTAGGGCTCTAGAGACATACAGACATCATAGGCAAGGCACACAAACCTATGAAATCAGTACCTCATCAATGAGACTTACCTTGGAATATATGGTAATCTGATTCCTCAATATAATAGAGTTACACTCATTTATAATTTACCTACATATGATTCTTTTATCACTTTCATTTGAACCTACAATTAGCACTATACCCATTAAATATACCTCCCAGAGACTTAAATCTTCAGTCTGTTCATATGCTAGTTAGCCCCAAATCTCAGTAGAGTTGCAGCCAACACCTACCCTCCAGTCCATTGAACTCATCCAGGACAAGTAAGAAAGGGATGATGGCCAACTCCTATCCCAAAATACAGAGTATCTACAACTGAAAGCAAAACAGTTCCCTCCATCTGCTCCATAAGATCTAAGCTCCCTCTAAATCTGAAGCAGAATAAGTATCGCCATCCCAAAATCCTCAAGATTGAGGAATGAACACACATAAGGGAGA
The DNA here is from genome assembly GCA_026826555.1 of Tolypeutes matacus. NCBI lineage: Eukaryota > Metazoa > Chordata > Mammalia > Cingulata > Chlamyphoridae > Tolypeutes > Tolypeutes matacus. Next base: position 1,309,382 of record JAKSZT010054372.1, on the reverse strand, counting down.
AATGCAACCATGGGCCAAAGTAGACTTATTATTGTAGTATTGGAAGAATTTGTAACAGTTGATATAAGGATAGTGGTTACCACTATACTTCTGAGGATTCTGATGGGAGGGGAGGTAAAGAATAAGTGGAATATAGGGCATTTTTAGGGCATTGAAATTTTCTACATTAATTTGAAATGTCACTTACAAGCCATTCTATATTTTGTCAAATTTTATAAAACTGTACAGTGAAATATGTAAACAACAATGAAATCTATAGATGTTAGTTAATAGCAATGCTACAATATTTGTTCATCAATTATAATAACTGTACCATAATAATGTAAGATGTTATTAATAAGGGAAAATGTGGGAGGGGTAGGGAATACAATGAAGTTACTTTCAATGTAACTTTTACGCAATCCAAAACTTTTCTATGAATAAAATTTATTATATGGAAAAAACCAAAGGACATAAAGTGTATGATGATATTGGATGGAAAAAAATATGTCTTTAGTTTCACTAAAGTATCACTGAAGTTTAGTCCCTCCATCAAGTACAAAGGTAGGCAATAAGCCGCAGTATTACCACTACTTTTGATCATCAGAACACAAATATTTTAATACATTTATAGGTGAAAAAAATTACATTAAAATGTTTTTATGCTCATCCCCATTTTCAAATTACAGTAGTTTACATACATGCATGCCAACATTGTTCTTTAATGCATGATTGAAAAACCATAACTATTAATCTATCACAAGTTTTCATTTTTAATATTTTGTTAATTTTACATCAATATATATTGTTTGTTTTGTAATTCTATGTATTTATTGATTTATTTTTAGGTATTTTTCTAGGGATTCATTCATAGGATTCACCAGACTGCCAAAAGGAGTCCTGAAAGAGAAAAAAATAAAAGGTGGCTATAAAACTTAGTAAATTTCATGAAACCAATGCAAATGTGGTCCAGAATGCAACCAAGAAAAATAGTGAAATGAATGATAACTTAAAATAGCTGGGAGGAGGTCCAGACACTCTGGAGGCTGGGCAGTGCATACTGGAGTTAAGCTGCTACCTGCCTCAGGGCTGGGAGGAGGTCCAGACTCCCTGGGGCAGGCCAGAGGCTTGGCAGTGCAAGCTTTTGTTTGGCTGGTACCCACCTCAGGGCTGGAAGAAAGTTTGGACTCCCTGGGGCAGGCTGGAGGCTGGATGATACAAGGTTGAAAAGGTGTGGTCTCCACAGGACAGACCATCGCAGGTTGACCTGGTGAAAACTTAGCAGAATTTAGGGTTTCAATGTCCCCACCAATATTATTGTCATCCCATTTGTCTCCATCCCAATCCTCAGGGTTCCACTCCTTTCCAATCAATGCCTTCACTTTAAATGCAGAAACCATGTGAGGTTGAGATTTTAGTTTCCTCTGTAATTCAGCTACTAGTACAATGAGAGTCTGGGTTTGATTATCAGATTTCTCAAGTCTGTGCCAACAGGAGACAAGATTTTCTTTCAAGGCACACATAGAAATTTTCATATCATTCATGCGGCATTTAAGTTTCAAATTTGAAGACTTTAGCTTATCTCTTTCTTTTGTAACTGTATCCAGAGTATCTAGGAGGAGCCAGCCAACATCATTGTACTTTTTGACTCCACAAAATTCTGTTAAGGTGTTGAAAACACTCTCACCCAGATCCTTGCTTCTTATAAGTGTGAAAGTGGGGGAATCCAGTGATGCTATTTGCATATCTCTATTGACAGCTCATGCCATGGACTGTTAGCAAACTCTTCATTATTGGAAAGGGAGTCATTAGTACTCTTGAGTCTAATTAGAGTAGAGAGCCAATTACAAAACTCCCAGAACCACCTCAGAAATCCCATCTTTAAGACTCTGTTCCTCAAGAACCACTCCTGGTACCAAGCTGTATTGGTCAGGGTTCTCTCAAGAAAGAGAATCAACAGGAGATATCTGTCAATAATATGAGATTTTATTAGAGTCTCTCACGTGACTGTGGGATGCAAAATTCCAGGTTCCACAGGCAGGCTGCAAACCAGGGGCATTGATGAAAATCCGATGAAAGGTCCTTGATGAGTTTCTGGTAGAAGTTGGCTGTACAACGACGAGCTGGGAAATTCTCTCTGAATGTTGAAATCACTTCCCCTTTTAAGGTTTCCAACTGACTGGATAAAAGCATCACTCATTGATATGCACTCTCCCTGATTGATGCAGATGTAATCAGCCATCCATGCAGTAAACTCACTGGTGATCAAAGTCCATAAATGCTCTTGTATTACAATTAGCCCAGTGCTTGCTGAACCAAACACCTGGACACAATTACCTGGCAGAGTTGACACATTAGTGTAACCATCACAATGCCCATCCCAGGAACAGAGTATCTGCAACTGCAAGCAAGATAATTCCCTCCATCTGTCCCATGGGATCCTCCCTCTCAATTAGAAGCAGAGTGGGCATCAACATCCCTAAATCCTCAAGATTGGGGAATGAACAATGGACTAAATTAGACGTATGGTTATTTAACTGTAGACTTATTGTTATTCTAGCAATGGAAGAACTCTTGTCACTGACCTAAGGCGGTGGCCACCAAAGATTCTGAGGGATAGGAGAAGGAAGAATAGCTGTAATATGGGGGCATTTTTGGGGACATTGGATTTGTCCTGCAAGGCATTGCAGTTATGGATACAGAACATTGTATATTTTGTCATAATCTACAAAATTGTGTGGGACAGAGTGTAAACTATTCTATAAACGATAGTCCCTGGTTAGTAGCATGGCTTCAATATGTGTTTGTCAATTGTAACAAAGAATTCCTTTTTTATGACAGACACTGTAAGAGAATGAAAGAATGCCCAGGTATATAGAAAATATTTGCAAATCACAAATTTTAGAGTAGATGTTGTTTCCAAAATATATTAAAAACTCTCAAAACTTAATAAGAAAATAAATTGTAATTAAAATGGGCAAATGATTTGAACAGATGGTTTACTAAAGAAAATACAGAGAAGGTAAATCATCACATGAAAAGATATTCAACTTAGTTATTAAGTAAATGCAAATAAATATCACAATGAAATTACCCAGATATCAAATTACCCATTCACTAGGTGAATGGATAAATATATTGTGAAATATCCATACAAGGGAATACAATGCAACAACAAGATATGAGAAATGAATTTCAAAATAATTGTCCTGAGTAAAAGAAGTCAAACAAAACTGAGCACATATTGTATGATTTCATTTAAACAAAATTCTAGGAAATACAAGCTAATATATAATTACAAAAATCAGTTCAGTGGTTTTCAGGGGACAGGAATTTCTTTGCCATTGTCTATAATGCAGGGCTGCAAATTGTTTTATTATCATGTGTAATATGGACAGGCAGTTGATCCATAATGACTCAGTGAGAAGTCCCTTCATTCCTCATTGATTTTTGCTGCAATATCTGTCATGAAGCATTTTTATATGAATGAGTCTGTTAGGGGTTATCTTTTGTGTTCCTCATTTCTAATTATCTATTCTTGCAAATACTATTGTCTCTTATTTATTGCAATGTTGAGAGTAGTATGATATTTGGATAACGTGCTCAAAACTGTCTTCAAGGACAAAAATATGACCAACTACCTATAATTGAAACTGTTTCCTATGAACACTACAGCTGTAAGTTAGGGTCTGTTCATGAACATGGAAATCATTCTAGCCAATTCAAATATAATATTTATTTTGGGAAATTGTTTAAATAAGTCTTGGTTTAATGTACAAAATATACAAATATTTTAAAAAAAAGAAAAAAGAAAAGGAAACTTGACATAACATAGAAGTAATAACTGCCATCCATATGACTGGGAGATATTAGTATCAACAGAACCTAGAATTTGATGGAAAAATGCTGTGGATCCAGCTAACAAACTGATGATGATGGACAGCTCCCTGTCTGCCTCTGTCTCCACAGTAATTGATTCAATGCTTGTCCTTCCCCTAAGTGAAATTCCAGTACTGCTGTATTCTGTAATATTGATGCTCCATTATTCAGGAAGAAGAGGTGAATGATCTTTCTCCTTTACAACTCTATTCCATTTATTGCTAATTTTTTGAGTGTTTTTTTTTTATTATTATGAACAGTTGTTGAATTTTACTAAATATCTATAGACATGACTATATGTTGTTTCTAGTTTATTTTGTTAATGAGGTGGGTTACATTGATGGATTATAAATGATATAACAACTTTGCACTCCTGAATAAATCCCTCTTGGATATGACATATTATCTCTTTTTATGTACAAATTAATTTGATTTGCCATTTTTTATATTTTTCATATATATATGAGTGATTGGTTTGTAATTTACTTATTTGATAATGCTGGCCTCATAAAGTAAAATTGCAATATGTTACCTCTTATTCTATTATCTGGGTGATTTATGTCAGATTATGATCATTTTTAATCTAATAGTGCCATCTGTATTGTTAATAAGGCTATAATTTTAACGACTTTATCCTGGAGTTAGATTGTTAGCAGAAGGGACAGAAAACACTAAAAATAAGTGGAGAGGGAGCAGATGTGGCTCAAGCAATTGGTCGCCCACATGGAAGTTCCCTGGTTCGGTTCCTGGTGCCTCTTAAAAAAGATGAGCAGAAGCTGCAACCAGCATACACTGCAAGGATCAAACACCTCAAGGAGCAGATGCCACAACCAGAAGATGCTGCAACCAGGAGGTCCTGGGTACCTCCTAAAGAAGATGAACAGGCAACAAGAAGACAGATGAGGGAATCATCTCGGGGTGGGGATGGAAATAAAAAACATAAGTAGAGAGACTCTTCTGGATTTTGCTTCTAGATTCACAAACTCAGGCAGATTCCATGTACTCCATTTTCGGCTTTTACCTTGGGCTTAGAATACAGCTATTCCTACTAACAAGAGGCCCTTGAGTTTGAATGCCGTATGTATCTATACAACTATAACCAGGAAACATTGATTGTTAATCGACAATCCTACAGTCCATTTCCCTAACTCCCAATCTAAATTACTTTTTTTCTCTTTCAGGGCCAATCTTTTTCTAAGATGTTAAATAGAAGACAAGGCCAATTATAAAGAAAAAGAAATATCAGTGTTCAGGACAGATAATCAAGGAACAGACATTCACAATGTTTCCAAACAGGGCAGAAGTCACACATTCACATTAACTACATAAAATGAGCATTTACAATGTTTGTTAGTAGGGCAGAAGCTGAAGTTACATCTTTACAGTAATTACATAAAGCATCTATTGATACAGAGGTGGTCAAGCAGTTCACAGATCAGATTATTTGTAGAGCTTCCAGAAGAGAAGTCTAAGCATGCAAATCTTACTTACCAGTCATGAGCTCACAAAACATTAATTCTCAAGGCTTGGTCTGTAAATATTAAGAAATGAAATGTTAATGTGAAGGGGAATAAACTGAAAGGGTTGTGGGAAAATGTAAAGCCATATATGCTAACAGCATTGTAAATAGGACCTTTTGATGAGGTTTCTTCATTTAAGGTATGGCCCACCTCAATTAGGATGGGACTTAATCTTATCACTGGAGGCCTTCTAGAGAAGGTCTCAGCAGAGAAAGCACAGGGAACTGCCAGAAGCTAGAAGTCAGTGGAACCCAGAAGAAAAAGGAGAATGCAGGAGAGGCTGCCATGTACAATGCCATATGACAGAAAAACCAAGGGACAAGGATTGCCAGCAGCCAACACCAGAATGCCACATAAAGCATCACTTGATATCTCCTTGATTTAGATTTCTCCTAGCCTCAAAACCATGAACAATAAATTCCCAGTGTTTTAGCCAACCTAATACATGGTATTTGTTTTAGCAGTGAGGAAACTAAAACAGCTGTTAGATGTTAAATCAGGCAGCAGCTTCCGTTGACCTCCCCATGATCAATTTTGAAGCCAACTGTGTTTAAAGGGACACCTCCTCATGAAAATCTTCCCAGTACCCTAAAGAGCAGATTCTCAGCAAGTTTCTCTGGAACAGCACTACAGAGGCTTCTCTGCCATTCACTATATCACAGCTATGTCTCTCAGTAAAGAACTGGCTTTCATCACTGGGAGAAGGGGCTTCTTTTTCAGGGCTCTATCTCAGTCTCATGTGTAGTGGCTGCTCCGTATATGTGCTATTCCTATATTGATTAGAGTCTGCTTTGGTCTTACTAACCAATCCCTTGTTACTCCATTTCCTAGTGTATTAATAATTCTTTATATTAAATTTTCTGTTCCACTACGGTGTAGGGATAGAAAGCAGATATGAATTTCCCTGAGACTAGGGGCAGAGAGAAGATGTGTACTGAAAAGGGACTTGAAGAAACTTTTGGGAAAAATGAAAATGTTCTGTATCTTGATGATGGAAGTGAATTTATGGATTTATATATTTGTCAAAGTTCTTCAAATGGTACAATTTAAATTGATCCAGTTTATTGTATGTATGTACAATATAATTCAGAGTTGGTGTAAGAAAGCAAGCAATATGATGGGGGATACATAGGAGGAGGTTCACCTGGGCATACATATAAGGTATATAAAATGTTCAAATGTTCACGAGGCATTGTCACAGTGGGTGAAGACTCACACAACAACTGAAAGAATATTGAATTCCTATCCTGAAGAGCTCTGCCACATTCTCTAGTGGAGCAGCAACAGTGCCCCAAGTGCAGGGGCAATGACTGGTGAAGGAGGATGATCCATTGATGGGCCCTTGATATTGATGACTATGCATATGTTCCTTTGCCCTTGAAATTGAAACTTACCCTAGTGTTTTGGGGTGCCTAAGAGTTGCTTCCTGAAAGCCAACTTGTTGCTCAAATGTGGCCTCTCTCTAAACTAAACTTAGCATATAAATGCATTACCTTCCCCTCAGCATGGGACATGACTCCTAGGAATGAGCCTCCCTGGCACCAAGGGATTAATAACAAGCACCAACTAGCAATGCAACTGGAAAAAGATCTTGAATAAAAGGGTGAAAATGTAAAGACAAATGAGTTTATATGGCTAAGAGACTTCAAAGTGAGTCAGGATGTCATCCCAGGGGTAATGCTTATGCATATCTCAGCAGGATCTCATAAATGGCCAAAGTGGATACTACTCCCAAATTGTTGGGCTCCTGAGGGCTCTGGAGACACCCAGGTTTTATGGTTAGGACAGATAGCTCCAGAGTTTGGTGCCTTGCCAGTGGGCCTTACTTTGGAATTTGTCCTCCTGAGAGTGATGGAGTTTGACTCAATTATGGGTTCTCTACACATGGCTCATCTGTCCCTGTTATTTAAACCTATACTTGGGCTGTAGTTTGTAGGTGTATATCCAAGAGCCTGGAATCTTTGTGCCGTCCATGTGCCTGCTGGGCCCGGAGCCTCAGTGGAGTTGCAAAACCTACTCTCCAGCTCATTGGACACAACCAGGACAACTAACAAGGAGGTAAGGATTGACAACCACCATACCAAGGAAACGAGAGAGACTACAACTGCAAGCAAGAGAGTCCCATCCATCAGGTGTATGGGATCGAAGTCCCCTCTCAATTAGAGGTGAAGTGGACATAGCCATCCCAGAATCTCCAGGATTAGGGAATGAAATATGGACTAGAGTGGACTTACTGGTATTCTACTATAAGCATATTGTGATGCTAACAATGGAAGAAATTACAACATTGATGTGAAGGCAGTGGACACTGAAGTTCTGGGAACAAGGAGAGGGAAAATTTGTTGTAATATGGGGGCTTTTTTGGGACTTGGAAATCATTCTGAATGACATTGCAATGACAGATATAGGCCATTTTATATTGTCACATAACATGCATAACTGTGTGGGAGACAGTGTAGACTGCAATGTGAACTATGGTCCATGCTCAGTGGCAAAGCCCCAGGATACGTTCATCAATTTCAGTGAATGTCCCACACCAATAAATGATGTTTATATGGGAGGGTGTGGGAGGTGTGAGGAGTGGGGCATATGGGAATCCCCATATTTTTTGTCTAATATTTATGTAATCTAAGTATCTTTTACAAAATAAAAAAAAATTATTATATATAAAAAAAGTCAAGCAAGAGACTGGGGAAAATATTCTCAAGACACATATCTGAAAAAATCTTTTACCTAGAATATCAAAATAAGACTAACAATTCAAGGATGAGACAAATAATCCAATTAAAAACCCCAAAAGATTTTAGCAGATGGAAGATATATGAATAGGCAATAATCACCTGGAAAAATGTTCATAATCACTCATCAGCAGTGAAATTCAAATTAAGATCCTAAATAGATATAATACCTGCTTGACAGGAATGGCTAAAATTTTTCAAATGGAACACAGGTAGTAAGAGGGTAAATGCATTACCCAGGCTTATATAATTGTCCCAACTCATAGAAGTAAACATTTAAGATCTGCATAAATTGTACATTATTTATCATAATTTTAAAAATACATAATGAGATTAGTCTTCTTGGATGTGATTGGGAGATTGAGAGCATTAAGGAAAAAGGGGATGTTGGACTCTGAGGCTTTATCTTACCATGTAGAAAGGATATCTGAGATAGTGATTCCTAAGTCCCCATGCAGAAAACTCCTCTTTATCCCAATGTTTGAAGAAGGGTAAAGGGATGCATGGTTTTAGACCAAGATGGATGATGATGATGATGATGAAAGAGAAAGAGAGTGAGAGAATAGGTATATAGAAGGTAATAGATAGATGATAAAGACAGAGAGCTATAGTAAAATATTGAGATAAAGAAAGATACAAAGATAAAAGATATTTATTTAAAAATTATATGCATATGTATATGTAAAAATATGCATATTTACATTGATATATAAATCACACATTGTTTGCATTTATATTTTACTTTATAAATTGTAAAACTGTGTGTTATTTACATTTCAACTACAAACCCTTGATAGCATTTAATTCTCAAAGCATTTGTGAATGTATTAAATAAAAATATCAAAAACTTTCAAATGAAGTAAATGCAGATTCCTGACACTCTTTACCCTAGGGAGAGATAAGTTATTAAGACTGAACTTGCCAATTAAAGAAAAAACACACATGATATGTATTTTGCATGTGTTGCTGTTTACAGCTATTATCAGTTACAGTTTCTCTGGAGTACCAATAGCTGCTACAGTTGAACGGACCTGTAAGTTTAACTCTTCAGTTAGGACTGCAAAACTGTCTTAAAACACAGAGGGTAAGAGAAAAAAAATCAACTAGAAATGGCTAAAATTCCACTTATGTCTACTTGAGAGCCCACAGTTTTCTCTTTTGTATCTTTGGGATGCACAGAACAACCTGTCAATTTGTGTGCAGTATTAAAATACAGCAAGTTATCAACCAGGCTCTCCAAAGGAAGCAAACATTGTTAATGTCTCTCTGCAAGGGCTTGAATTTGGTTTATTGACAAATGCACTACATTTTCCTGGGTACAATGAGAGCTGACTAGCCCAGACAATCAGAGTGTACAGTTTCTATTGGAAATTTACAAGAGCTTAAGCTAGTTTTTTTCTTTTTGATGTAAGAAGGGCTGGGCGCACTTACTGTTGTTGCTAAATATATTGGAAATCAACATAGCTCAAAAATCACAAAGAGAATGAAATGGTCCAAATTCATCAAGCCATTATTTCTCAACAAGCTGTTTACTAGAATCCCAGTACAGCTTGCTTTGGAAATAGTGAAAAGTGGCTGGAAGCAATTTATATCGTGGGGGAAATGGCCTTCTGTTAATTTCCACTGTGCTTAGCTGGTTAACCATATAGCTCTTCCCCAATCCCGACATGTTTATTTAGATAGTTTCAGTTATGAATCATTAATCGTACACACAGAACACCCAATCCAATGCTCAATTTCTTCAGGAATTTCCTGCATTTTGTCATAATTTCCAAAGGTATTAAATATATTACAAATGAATAAACCAAATCTGAATGTTTTGATGGTATCAGAAGTAGGCAAATGGAGCCCAGATCTTTTAAATCCTTCCAGTATTCTTTCTGACCACACACAAAGCATATATTTAAAGTTTATGCTAGTTTGACATAATGAAAAAGAAATGTTGACTTTTTTTCCCCCAAATATTGCCAAATTGACTCAAAATTATTTTATTTCTTTTTCTTGGCTAAATTTCATGTCAACTGGTAAATGTTTAAAATTATAGTCCAGGAGTACAAAATCTCCCTTCAAAATACTATTTGAGAGCATAAATATTTCTCATACAGGTGGTAGAAATAGAAGCACCACTAGGTGGCAGGGTGATATTATAAATTAATGAATATCCTTTTGAATAAAGACTGACACAAATTGAAAGCAAGTTTATGGTTGTAATGTTCTTTGGTGATCATTCATTTCATTCCCTTTTCTTTCAAAGATAAGGTCACAAACGTTCAAAGATGGCAAATGACTATATTCCTGCAGCAACTCACTTATTAATTTTTTATTATTACTTTTCCCATCTATTAATATTGAACTTGGACTAATATGTGTGTGTTTAGTCACTTCCACAAAAATCAATTTTAAAAAGAGCATACAGAATTGATGATCAAACAACAACAAAACAAATAAACACTGATACTGATGTGAGTCCACAGTTATTCCATTTAATAAATTTTAAACTTAAATATCTCTGTAGTAGGTTGAAAGGAGAGTTACGTGCTTTCAGCAAATACAACTTGAGTGATTACTATGTTCTATGCATGGCAATAGTTGTAGGGGCGATAAAGTCAATTAAACAAAATCCATTCACTATGAAACTTATCATTTAGAGGAAGAAAAACAAATGTGTGATTTCAATAGAGTGTAATATGTTCAACAATAATGATGCATAAAGAGCTAATGAAGATCACTTAGGACTGATAAGACACAAAGGCTGGGATAGGATGTGGAAGGGATTAGGAACATCTTCCTGTCCCTTAGGACTATACAATAAAATGAATGTATAGTCCTAAGGACAAGAAGAAATTGGTAAAGTGAAGAAGCAAGGCTGAAGAAGTCAAAAGGAGAATCAAGTTCAATGTTCTAGATAAAGGGTCATGGTGTTGTTAGTAAGCTTAGTCTACATGGTTAGAACATATGGCAGGGAGAAAAGGATGCAGTGAAAATAAATATAGAGGCCTAAATGGAATGTGTGGCAGTTTGAAGCTTTTTGTGGATACCAGAGAAGATCATGTTCTTAAAGTTAAACCCTTCCTGGGTGTGTGGGATCCTTTGATTGGATTACTTCAGTGAGGAATGACCCAGGGTGGGTCTTGGTCCTTTTGCTAGGGTCCTTTAGAAGCTGAGGACTGAAAGCAGCAGAAACATAGACAAAATGCCACAGACATGGAAAGAAGGAATGCAGGAGCTCAGAGAGGAACTCCGGAGAGAGAAGCCAAAGATGGAGCTGCCAGGAGCTGAAGCAACAAGATCCAGAAGAGAAGCAGATGCTTCCATGTGCCTTGCCACATGGAAGGAGACCAGTATTTCCTCTAGCTGAACTTTGGTGATACAGCATTTCTGATGATGCCTTGATTTGGACATTTTCACAGCATAAAAATAGTAAGCTTTTAACTTGATAAATTTCCATTATAAATGCCAAACCATTTCTAGTATATTGCTCCCAGCAAATTTTAGCAAACTAAAATAGGAGCCAAGCCTCATAGGGACATGTATGTATGCCATGCTAAGGAATTTATCAAGAAAGATTATGGAATCAATGAGGGATGTATGGATTAATAAAACACATATTGTGTGTTAGAAAATGCATCTGGCTGCAGTCTGAGGAAAAAGCTGAAAGAGGAAGAAATGCCACTGGGAGGCCAGATTTGGAGGCTGCTACTGCAGTAATAAAAGAAAATACTATTTTCCCAATTCAACTTCCATAAGTACTTAGTGCATGTTGTTGCTGTGAGCATTTGTATCATCTCCCTTCCTGTTCCCCACCTCTAGACTGAGTGAACTTGTTTTTGTCATTCAGTCTCAGCTCTACCATCACAATCTCAGGGGGGCCTTCCAAGGTTTATGGAAAATTGTCCCATTCTCCTATCACACAATCTCAAGCAGTAACTCTCACATAGTTGTCATTTTTTATCTATTTTGATAATGTTCTTATTATGCTTATCTTCCTCACTAGATGAAAAGCTCCATGAGGCCTGGTCCATAGATTTCACAGTCACCATTTTATCTCTAGTCAGGTGCATATCACTCTCTTAGTTCTCTAGGGCTGTCAAGACAAAACACTAAACACTTAATAGATTAAAACAAAAGAAATTTATTATCTCACCATCCTGGAGGATAGAAGTCTAGAATCAAACTGTAAGTGAGCTCTTACTTCATTTTTATCCTGTAGGGGAGAACCTGCTCCATTCCTCTCCCTTGGCTTCTGGAAGTGGCTTGCTGGGAATTTATGACATTCTCTGCCTCAGTTGCAATATGGTACTTTCCCTTTGTCTGTCTGTGTCCAATTTCCTTTCTGTAAGAAGACACCAGTAATATCGGATTTAAGGTCCACCCTAAACCAGTTGGGCCTCATCTTAGCTAATAGTGTCTTCAAAGATGCTATTTCTACATAGGGTTACACTCTTGGGACCAGGGGTTAGGACTTGAAGGTATCTTTTTGGGGAGACAATTCAATGCATAACAATCAGATAATAAGAACCACAAATCAAATGAAAGGGAGATGTGTGTGAGAGTTACTGCTGCCCCACAGTCTCACCAACACTTGCTGTTGTCAACTTCTCAAACATTAACCTTTCCGGTGGATATATGGCAGTAACCAATTATGATTTTACTTTCCTTTTCCTTGATTTTTAATGAGACAAGGCATCTTTTAATATGTTAATTAACCATTTGTATAGCTTCTTTCATGAAATGCCTATTCTCTCTTTTGGTTAAATTTGTTACAATCTCATGGCTTTAGCTGCTAGTGGGAAAGAAATCTTTCAGTATAGACCCAGATAATTTCTACATTTTCCCCATAATCTTAATATTTGCAAATATTTCATTGAAATTAAAAATAATATCATTTGATTGTATATTCTTGTATACCAATCTAAGGATGTGTATATTATGACCTGATATTCTAAACATTTTAAAATGTTTTTGCATCACGAGGTAAAATTTAAAAAAACACATAATGTATTTTTAAAAAGGGAGAACAGAAGAATATATTCTTGAAAGTGTGTGAATTCTAACCAGTTTTTACTTTATAAAATTTAAACAATATAATTTTAAGTGAAAATCAGAAGGCATATGTGCTATGAGGGTTTGATAACTTAAAAAAGCATATATAAACGCTCATTTCTAGGTTATGGGGTTTAATCTAATTTTATTTTATAAGTTCTGATTTTTTATCTATGATCAGTATGAATTGTATTCATGAAAAGAAGAATAAATTATCTTTCAATAGCAATTGAAATAAAGTAGAAAAAGTGGAGGGATTGTTCAGTAGAGTTTGAAGAAAATGCTGTCAGGGAAGATAAGGTTACTGAGAATGCAGGTATAAAATAAAAAGAAATAATAATGTTAAAGACTTGGTAATGTCCTCCATCACATGGGTATGGTAGATAAGGGGATTCCTTGGAAAAATAGTAAAGGGAAAATTAACAGCCCTTAACATTGATAAGGGAAGGTTCATTGTTTTAGTTGCTAATGGGCTGCCAAGGTAATGTACCAGAAATTGTTTGGCATTTATAATGCGGATTTATAAGCTTAGAGTTTCAAAGCTGAAAAAAAATGCCCAAATCAAGGCATCAGGAGAAGCTTTCACCTGAAGATCAGCTGCTGGTGATCCTAGACTCCTGTCATGTCTCAGGGCAAAATGATGGCATTTGCCAGGCTCTGACTTCTCCTCTAGGCCCTTGTTTTTAGCTTCTGCCTGCTCCATCTGTGGCTTTCTTTCTCATCCTTTGTGAGTTCCTCTTTCTGTACCTCTGTGCTCCACAGATTCCAGCCTCTGGCCTTGAAGACTCTCTCTCTGAGCCTCTGCCTCTGCAGCCTTTGTTCTCTGTATATTCATCTGCTTTATAGAAGACTCCAGTAAGAGTATTAAGACCCGCTCCCCAGGTTACACCTTGTTGAAGTAATCTAATCAAAGGGTCCCACGTACAGTAGGCTCACACCCACAGGAACAGAACAATTCAAGAACATAATTTTCTGGGGTCTGCAAAAGACACAGACTATCATAGTCATAAGTCATATTCACTCTTTAAAGTTTTTATTAGACTGGGAGTAAGCATGCTGGAGTAGCCAGCATCCTTCTCAAATGATAAACTAAAACAGCACTAGTGTTTCCCATTTACCTACAACTCAGAGCTGATTACTCTTTCTACTGTTTTCCTCTGGTGTAGGAATTATATCTTTCTTTCCAGGCCACAGAGTTTCACACAATTGTTCCTCTAGTAAAATGGAAACTGGTCTCATCTTAGCTTCCACACACACAAGGGAAATAAAGATTATTTGATTGATATTAATATTCCAGACCTTTGAACAAAGTTTAAAAAAGAAAGTTCTGCTACACCTTGGTCAAATTATCCTGATGGAAATTTACAAACTCACAGAGGTACCAGAATAAAATTTCTGCCAAGTTAAATACCTCTTAGATAAACCTGTTTGGAAATCAAACAGGAACGATGTATTATCTTTGTATTCATTTTCCCATGAAACTATGATAAATATACAATGTGAGGATTGATAAAGGATATATGCCAACATGAATACTGAAGATATAGTTCTGCTTTTTTTGAAAATTGAAATAAAATTGGAAAAAGGCCCTTGAATTGTCTATGGTAAAAGCTGAACTCTTTCCTTAAAGAATAGGTAAGTGCCACCTTCAGGATTCTGCTGAACTGTTTACATATTGAGATTTAGTAATACATATTCTTTGAATTTATCAGTTGATTTGGATTCTATGGAAGCCATGGCTTATTGCATATATCTTAGATTTAAATAGAGCACCTGGAGAATTGGACATTGGACACATAAGTTTTATTTAAACCACCTTCAACTAATCAATTTCCATGATCAAAAAGAAATATAATTTTATTATTTATTATTAAAATAATAACAATGATTTTTTTGTGTCTTGACAAATGTTTCTTAGAAAACTATGGCCATAATTTAGTAACGGAAATGCAATCAGTTGTTGAAACTATTGGTCCTTCTACTTGATAATATAGAGCATCTCTTGTGGCTTTATATTTTTATAGAATCCATAGGTGGTAATTTATACATGCTGTGTCATTTGCATAAGTGAATTAAAAAGAGGCCAACAATAGTTTCTTTTTCATGATTTTTGAAAAGTTGAAAGGAAATAAATAAAGCAGAAGATGAGTGATTTATATTCCAGAGAAAGGTAAAGGAAAATCTTGAAACTCAGAAACCTAAGATTCAACACAAATCTGAAGTTTTGTTTTATTTGTTTCCTTTATGTCCAGTTCAGAGAGAATATGAGGCACTGGCCCAAACAGTCACCAAGTTAAGATATCCTTAGAGATATAAACTAAAGTATTTAATAAGTGCACAAAAATAAGTAAACAATATAAAGTCAAGTAGTCAGTTCTAAGTGTCAACAGACCTAGGGGGTTTGCGTATTCATTGCTTGGTGGGCTGCAGTAATCAGTGAAATCTATTTAGAAATGGTAGGAATTGAACAGACTCTGATGAATTAAGCAATTTGTGTTTGGGAATGGTAAATGTCTGGCACCACTGTAGCAGAAAGCCATAAGGAATCTGATGGCTAAAGAAAGATTAAATACATACTGAATAAACTATAGTGTTTACTGGAGATTTCTGAGTATGTGGATTACATAAAAGGAGCAGTGCTTAGGGAATTTAAGGTAGCAAGGTGTGGTGGGTCCCATGAAAGGGAGAGAGCCTGGAGGCTCTGTGATATTCATATTTGCAGTGATTGTGTGACTGGACATCTTTAGTATTCAAGATGTTCAAGGAGCTAAGAGAGAGACAATGGCCTGAGGGAGTAATTGTGAATTTATTCTGAAGTGCTTGGAAGAAAGATAACACCCAGCTTCTGCATCCTTAGCACTTACCTCAAAATCACTTATGGTGTCAGACCTGGAAGAGGTTCTTAAAGATCATCTAATTTAACTACCTCAATTTACTTATGGTTAAACTGAAGTGCGAAAAAGTCTGGTATTAAAATCATCTCCTTAGGAAGTAGTATGACCAGATGAAGGTGATAATATTTTACTTTGTTTTTCAAATATCTCAGTGTTCTAAATATGACTGTTGATAAGGTGTAATATAACTATTTATGTAAATATGAAGATATTAAATGATTCCTGTAGAAATATAAGGGTAATACTTACTTGACTTTTTATAGTTATACTTGAAAATAAGGAAAATAATATTTTAAGTTAAGTGATCCAGGAGCGTAGAATACTCCTGATTAAAAGTAAATTAATATCCACCTTTTATAAACTGGAGTCCATCTCTTTTATTAACTGGAGTTGGTGCATTTCTGTGATTATAATATTTTTTTACCAAAAATTTATGAAAATAGTCTGTGTTAAAAAATGTATGTGTTTATTTTCCTCATAATTCCTGATTATTCCCTTTATTTTCCAGCCTTAACATAGTGGCATTTAAATTGTCTTTTTCAAATGTGGTTTGGCTTATTACATGATAAAGAATCTCACAGAGATTCAGTGGGTTCCATCAGACTCATAGACTATTGGTGAGGGAAAAAGAGCTGAGAAATCTTAAGATATCAAACTAATGAATCGAGTTAAAGGTAAAGAAAAGAAACATTGGAATTAAAAATGTAACAGATTTTTTTTTCACTAAAACAGGAATATAATTTTGGAATAAGTTACAATAGAGCATTATTTTTTTTAAATCTCTGGGAATAATTTTAAAATTATAAAATGCAATTGTTAATTGAATTATATAGTTAATTTACCACTATGGATATCCTTCCTTCACTATTCAGTTTAAAGGATAGCAAAAGGACATTGTGTGGCACTTGATGCTAACTATCATACTCTGGATTGATTTATGTTTTTTATCTCCAAAAATCCTACTTTATGTTAAGAACTTTATGTGCACAAATTTGAATGATTTTAAACCTACTGAAAGGAAAAATGAGAGAGAAGGAATTACAGTTTTGAAAATAAATTTCAAATATCTTGATGCTGAAATTATAAATAATATAAAATATCTTACATAATAAGAGGTTCATATTTTATATATGTGAAGTTGAGAAATTACAGTATGATTTGAAAGAATGGATTAAAAGCTTGTTCATAGATAGTTCTTTCTTAGCTTATCAATGATTCTTAAAATTCTACCTGTAAAGAGCCCTTTATCTTTAAGGTTTAACATTTCTTACCAGAGAAACATTCATAGAGGTGGTATTATATAACTTTATAATAGTGACCAGAAGAAGGGAGTAAAACTAATGGGAATGAAGAAGAGAAAAGCTAGTCTAAGTTGCTAAGACTGGCAATATGGGCACTAAAATGAGCATACATTTTTAGGATGATTGGTTAGGAAGAATTGAATAATTTGTTTCAAAAAGAAGACAATTTATCCATGTGGGTATGGAATTGGATGATTTTCTAACAATCCAAGCTAAACAAACTGATGGTATTATCAAATGCCAAATGACTCCTGAAAGTCAAATACATGTTGTTTTGGTTGTTTTTATTTAGAGTTCACAGAAAAATCATGCAGAAAGTACAGTTCCCATATCCTCCTTCATACATGCAGTTTCCTTATTATTAGCACTTTGCACTAGTGTGGTACTTTTGTAAATATTTGTTTTTCTTATGTCTGAGATGATAATGTGTTGAAGAATAGAGATAGCAACTTATTTTCTTATTCCTGTAGTTGACTATGAAATATAAACCTTCATTTAGAAACTAAAAGGATGAACCATCCTTACCATCCCAATCAATTTAATATATCTTTATAAATGTATAATCTAAGTTCTCCCACTAGATTTCAGTATTCTAGGAATTTGTTCTAGGTACTGGCAGAACAATGAATTGTTCACCCAAGATGATTTTCCTATTTTACAGAAGTGAGGAAATTGTGGTGATGATTAAGTTCAGATACTTGGAATATATTTTTGCACCAGAATTGGAAAACAGAAGTGACTGATAAGGGAATTAGCAAAGGAGAAACTAGCAGAGCCAAACTCTCATGTCTAGCTGAAGTTACAAGACTTGGTTAACATTCATATAACAAGTAAAACAATTCTAAAAGTGAAAAATTACCAGAAATCTGCAAAGTATCTTACATTTGCTACCTTATTTAATCTCCACAACAATGCTATGGATAAATTGTATTACTCTCAAAAAATATATAGCCTTCTTTCTTGTGAACTTATTTTTGGGCCTAGCATCAGGCATCATGTACATATACACCACAAATGTGTGACTGTCAGTTAAATATGCCCAGATTCAATCTTATCAATGTTCGATAACATTAGAACCAAGCCAAGAGGAAAGTTATTTTGATTTTTAAAAGTAAGGAAACAAAACGCTAGAAAAATACAACTAATTATAGCATATATAAAACGTTTCCAAATTCTAAATACATTTGGTTGTTTCTATTTATAACCTTTGCATATAGAATATAGGGCAGAAAGTTTCTCACATATAATATAGCCAACATAGCATATATCATATATTGGTATATGATTTTTTTTTCTATTTTCACTCTGCTTCATTTATATGGGTATATACTAAATAACAGTGAGACCAGCAAAGTGAGATCTGATTGTTTTTTTATTTAAAGGAGAAATTTTGTAATTCTATTTGGGCATAATACCCAGCTGATACTTGATAAAGCATGCTGAGATAATGGTTATTTAAATATAAAGTATTTATTATACAATATTAGTTTTCCTCTCAGTAACCTAAGATTTTTTCCAGTAGTTAATGTTTTCAAGAAAGGGACTAAAAACTTTGCAGGAAACCCTTCTTGAATAAAAGAGCAAACATATTTTCTTTGACTCATGAACCATTTTTCCATTATAATCTTCCCCATGCAAGGAATGATGTGCCTCACCATATTAAAATATATCTCATAAGAATTCATTATTCATCTAATTTCAGGTGGCTACAAACTAATCTGGATCATGGAAAATAATGTCACAGAATTTATACTTTTAGGACTTTCCCAGGGAAAAGAAGTAGAAGTTCTCTCTTTTTTCCTATTCTTACTTTGTTATATTGCAATTTTGACAGGAAATCTACTCGTCGTGGTTTTTTGTCACTGGAAGTCAACTTATTAACCAGCCTATGTATTTCTTCCTGAGTTATCTCTCATTCTCAGACCTTTGCCATACCACCACTGTGACCCCCAAGCTCATCATGGACTTCTTGGCATAAAAGAAGGCCATTTCCTATAATGCCTGCATGGCACAGCTCTTTAGCATGCACTTCTTTGGAGGTATTGAGGTCTTCATCCTCACAGGGATGGCCTATGACCACTACATAGCCATCTGCAGGCCACTGCACTACAGCACCATCATGAGCCGTGGAGATGTAACATCATGATTGCTGCTTCCTGCACTGGGGGTTTCATGCATTCCATTGGCCAGTTTCTCCTCACCATCTTCTTACCCTACTGTGGCCCCGATGAGATAGATCACTACTTCTGTGATGTGTATGCTTTGCTGAAACTGGCCTGTGATGACACAAGCAGAATTGCACTCTTGGTTATTGCTAGTTTGGGCCTGATGAGCCTGGTGACTTTTGTCTTCCTGTTGATATCTTATGCTGTGATCTTATACACTGTCAGGTCCTACACTGTAGAGAATACCCGCAAAGCTCTTTCCATGTGCAGTCTCCATATCACTGTGGTGGTCCTTTTTTTTGTTGCTTTACTTTTCATTTACATTCCACCAGCCATGACTTTACCAGTGTGGCAGTTTGATGTAATTATGAATTCCAAAAATATAATTGATTCATGCTTGTAAGCTGATCTGTTAATCTGGGCATAATTAGATTAGGATTAGGGCATTGAGCCCCACCCCTTGGTGGGTGGGGAATCGAATATAAAAGGCAAGACCAAGGACAGTTGAAGCAGTCTTTTAAGAAGCAGGTTTAATGTTGGAAAAAGGCCCCAGGAGAAGAGAAGCAAGCCGTTTGCCGGATCATCTACAGCTGATCTTGTGGAGGAAACAGGAGCTAAGCCCAGAGAGAAACACAGCCCCGGGAAGAGAGGAACCCCAGAAGCCTGAACCCTGGCAAACACCAGCAGCTGTCTTGCTCTAACATGTGGCAATGGACTGTGGTGACAGAAGAAACTTAATGCTTTATGGCCTGGTATCTGTGGACTTCTACCCCAAATAAATACCCTTTATAAAGACCAACCCATTTTTGGTATTTTACATTAGCACCCCTTTGGTTGACTAATACAACCAGAAAACAATTTTTTTTGCTCTTTTTTATACTATCTTTGCTCCCATGCTCAACCCTCTGATATACACACCAAGAAATACAGAGATGAAGAATGCAATAAAGAAACTATGGAGAAGTTTAAGATGGCATCAGTTTAGGAGGGCACTTGCTGACTTGTTATCTGAGGATGGCTGACTGGGGACACGGTCCTGCCTGGGGAGTCTGTGCTGGGGACGCACAGAGCAAGATCCTTGGGGACTTCTATCTAGAGGGAGCAAAATGTGAGAAAGATTGCTTGGAAAATATTTGTGAGTTTTTCCCCTGCCTGTGGTGGTTGACACAGATGGCTGAGCCCCACCCTCAGGCTGGTTTGAGCTGTGACTCCCACCAGGAATCTTGTGAGAGGGAGCATTCTCCTAGAGTGGGAGGGCTCTGGCAGAAGGTTGAGAGGGGTTTCCTTTCTGTGGATTTGACTGCCTGGAACCCCTTTCAGCTTTGGGGAACAAATTAACTGGCTTGAAGCATCACCAGGCTGAGGGGAGTGGTGAATCTGCTGAAGAAAGGTTGATTTACCCAGCTTCCCAAAGATACGCCCCAACTCCCACCAGCAACCCGGTGAGAGGGAGCATAATCTCAGAGGGGGATGTTTCTGACAGAATATAGAAAGGGGTTTCCTATCCATGGATTTGGATGCCTGGACCCCCTCATAGCTTTGGGGAGCAGATAACCCAGCTTGAAGTAGCACCTGGCTAAGGAGAGAGGCAAATCTGCTGAGAGAGCCTAATTTACCCAACAGCCCAGGGATACTGAGACGTGGCTCCAGAGAGGGCAGAGTCAGCCAATTTTATAATTCTGCACTGACAAGCATCAGAGCTTCAGCTCCCCTAAGAAGGCCAGGAAGTAGTAAGTGCTTGATTAGTTTCCATGAGCCAATTTAGGTTCACCTCAGTGAAGACAGTGGTATAGAAGAGGACTTCTTTTGGGTCCATTATTTCACTAAAATAAAAAGAAGACAGTCATTTTTTAAAAATAAAAAAAAGAAAAAAAATTAAAACTTAGTTTAATCGCTAAATTCTGCCTCAAAACCTGCAGATAGAATCTTGCAAGGCAATTGATTGACAAACACAAGTAGACTGAGAGGATCCACAAGGGCCCAAGAAGGAACACTGTTCTTCCTTAGCTTTGTTTGATTTCTTGCTTGTGTAGTTGTTTGGTTATTCTTTCTTTATTTATTGTCTCTTGCTTTTCTTTCCTCTTTCCTCACCCCCTTCTTTTTTTTTTCCCTTTAAATTAGTTGCTGCTACCTTGTCTCTTCTTTGCTGTGCTTCTTCTTACATAATTTCCCATTCTCTGTCTATATAGATTTTGTCTCCGAACACTATCTCTTGTCCTTCCTACATCTTTCTGCCTTCAGCTTACCATTGTGGTTTTTTCATACCACATTTTTTCATTAGCCCACAACTTAAGGGTGTCAACTTCCTTCTATATATTCTGTTTTTTTCTTTTTTATTATTATTAACTTTTTCCTTACAGCACTCTCCTTACTCTTTCTCTCTCTCCTCATCATTCTGGCCTTCTAAATCATTATATATACTTTCTTCTATTTCATTTATCAGTCCATTGTATGTACTCCACTTTTTTTCCTATTACTCTACACTGCCTACCTGAGTTAAATATTCATTTTACTAAGTATTGTATGGCTCCTCTTCTAACTTTTATCAATATTACTATTATCCTTCTTCCTTTCTCACATCTTATGATTCCTCTAGCCCTAAAATATTTTGCCTTCAAGGGAACATAGAAAGAAGCAAGGAAATAAAATAATAAGAAGAGAGTCACAAAAAGGAAACTTAAAACACACACAGAACCACCAGCTAAATAAAACTCTAGAGAAGAGAGAAGAGCTAATCAACTGAATAACCCATCAAGATAAAATGATGACTAGAGGGCAACAAAAAATTAAAACCACACTGAAAAACAGGAAGACATGAACCAGTCCAATGAAAAAACTAAAAACAGGGAAGAGATGCAGAATATCGAACAACTAATCAAAGCTTTCCAAACAAATATCATGGGCCAATTTAATGAAGTGAAGGAATAGATTAAGGATATTAAGAAGACACTGGAAGAACATACTGAATAAATTGTAAACATACATAAAAAGATAACAGATATTATGGTGATCAATGGCACAAAGCAAGAAATCAAAAAGACGCTAGATTCACATAACAGCAGATTTGAACAGGCAGAAGAAAGAATTAGTGATGTGGAAGACAATAATCTGAAATCAGACAGATAGTAGAACAGATAGATAAAAAGATAGAAAAAATCCTGCAGGAACACAGGGGTTTAACTGACAACACAAAATGCACAAACATATGCATTATAGGCATCCCAGAAGGAGAAGAGAAGGGAAAGGAAACAGAAGGAGTGTTGAAGGAAATAATGGATAAAATTCCCAACCCTATTGAGAGAAATGGATGTAAACTCCAGGAAGTACAGCACACCCCAAGCAGGCCTACTCCAAGACATATTCTTGTCAAAAGGTCCAATGCTCAACAAAGAGAAAATGCTCAAGGCAGCAAGAGAAAAGAGAACCATCACATACAAGGGAAGCACAATAAGATTAAGTGCAGATATCTCATCTGCAACCATGGAGACAAGAAGACAGTGATATGACATAGTTAAAGTACTAAAAGAAAAAAACTTCCAGCCATTAATTCTCTATTCAGCAAAACTGGCATTCAAAAATGATAGAGAGTTCAAAATATACACAGATAAACAGAAATGAAGATAATAGGCCAATAAGAAACTTTCACTTCAAGAAATACTAAAGGAAGTTCTACAAGTTGAAAGGAAAAAACAAGGGAGAGAGAGTTGAAGGAGAGTGTAAAAACAACTAAAAAGACAAAAAGAGAAATAAAAACAACATATGACATACTTTAACACAAAGAAAACATGGCTGAAGTAAGAAATCCGTTGTGAATAATAACACTGAATGTTAATGGATTAAATTCACCATTCAAGAGTCACAGATTGGCAGAATGGATAAGGAAATATGATCCACCTATATGCTGTCTACACAAAACCCACCTTCATCCCAGGGATTCAAGGATGCTGAAAATGAATGGCTGGAAAACAATTTTTCAAGCAAACTATAGGCAAAAAAGGGCAGGAGTAGCTATTCTAATATCAGACAAAATAGACTTTAAATGCAAAACTATTGTAAGAGACAAAGATGGACACTATATATTAGTAAAAGGGGTACCCTCTCAAGAAGAGAAAACAATCATAAACATTTATGCACCTAATTGGGGTGCCTCAAAATACATGAGGCAAACTCTGAAAAAACTAAGTGGAGAAATAAATGCCTCTACAATTATAATGAGGGACTTTAATACACCATTATCACCATTAGACAGAACATCTAGACAGATAATAGACAAAGAAATAGAAACTCTGACAATACATTTGAGGACCTGGATCTAATAGAAATATACAGAACACTACACCCCAATACAGCAAGATTAACATTCTTCTCAAGTGCAAATGGATCATACTCCATGATAGACCACATGCTAGGCCAAAGAACAAATCTCAATGAATTCAGAAAGATTGAGATTAAACAAAATAATTTCTCTGCCCACAATGGAATGAAATTGGAAATCACTAAGGGTCATAGAAACAATTTAGGCACAAAGTTATGGAAGTTAAACAACACAATCTTGACAAACAGTGGATCAAAGAGGAAATCTCAAAGAAATCAGTAACTACCTTGAAACTAATGAAAATGACAACAAAACATATCAAAACCTATGCAATGCAGCCAAAGCTGTTCTGAGAGGGAAGTTCATAGCCATAAATACAAATATTAAAAAAGAAGAAAGAACTAAAATTGAAGACAAATCTACACACTTGGAGGCATTGGAAAAACAACAACAAACTAAACCTAAAGGAAGTAGAAAGAAGGATATAACAAAGATTAGAGCAAAACAAAATGAAATAGAGAATAAGGAAGCCCTAGAAAAAAAATAAACAAAACCAAAAGCTGTTTCTTTTACAAGATCAATAAAATTGACAAACCCTTAGCCAGACTAACAAAGAAAAAGAGAGAACAAATGCAAATACACAAAATAAGGAATGAGAAAGGGGATATCACTACAGACCTAACAGAAATAGAGTATCATAAGAGGATACTTTGAAAAATTATATGCCAAAAGAATGATACTTTAGAGGAAAAGGACAAGCCTACATTGATGAAAGAAGAAATTGATAATTTCAACAGTCCAATTACAAGTAAAGAGATAGACTCAGTCATCAAAAACCTCCCAACTAATAAGAGCCCAGGACCAGATGGCTTCACAGCTGAATTCTACCAAACATTCAGGAAAAAGCTAACAACAATCTTCCTTGAGCTCTTTCAAAAAATAGAAGTAGAAGGAATATTGCCTAACTCATTCTGTGATGCCAACATTGCCCTAATACCAAAGCCTAATACCAAAGCCAAACAAAGATACCACGAGAAAGGAAATTTACACACCAATTTCTCTAGTGAACCTAGATGCTAAAATCCTCAAGAAAATAATTACCAATCTCATTCAACAACATATCAAAAGAATTATACACCATGACCAAGTGGGTTTCATCCAGGGTGTGCAAGGATGGTTCAATATAAGAAAATCAATCAATGTAATACACCACATAAAGAGATTGAAAGAAAGAAAACTACACGATTATCTCTATAGATGCAGAAAAAGCATTCGACAAAATACAGTACTCTTTCCTGATAAAAACATTGCAAAAGATAGGAATACAAGGAAACTTTCTGAATATGATAAAGCGTATATATTAAAAACCCAAAGCTAACATCATCTTCAATTCTGAAATTCTAAAAGCTTTCCCTCTGAGATTGGGAACAAGACAAGGATGCCCACTATCACCACTCCTATTTGACATTGTCTTAGAAGTACTTGCTCGAACCCTGAGGAAAGAAAAAGATATAAAATTCATCCAAATTGGAAAAGAAGAAGTAACATTTTCATTATTTGCAGATAACATTATCCTTTATGTAGAAAGCCCTGAGAAATCTACAACAAAGCTTCTAGAACTTATAAAGGAGTTAAGTAATGTCGCAGGTTATAAGATCAATGCTCAGAAATCAGGAGCATTTCTGTACACCAATAATGAGTGATCTCAAGAGGAAATTAAGAAAAAGATATCATTTACAATAGTAACTAAAAGAACCAAATACCTAAGAATAAACTTAATGAAAGATGCAAAGGACTTATATACAGAAAACTACACAACACTGTTAAAGGAAATCAAAGTAGACTTAAATAAATGGAAGAATATTCCCTGTTCATGGATAGGAGGACTTAACATCATCAAGGTGTCTATCCTACCCAATTAATCTACATATTTAATGAAACCCCCCAAAAAATCAACACTGTATTTTCTAAGGAACTGGAAAAACTAACTACAAAATATATTTGGAAAGGTAAGAGGCCCCAAATCACCAAAGATATATTGAAAAAGAAAAATGAAGTTGGAGGTATCACACTACCTGACTTTAAAACATACTACAAAGCTACAGTGCTCAAAACTGCATGCTATTGACACAGGATAGACTCACTGACCAATGGAACTGAATTGAGAGTTCTGATATAGATCCTCACATATACAGTCATCTGATATTCGGCAAGGCCACCAAGACCACTCAGTTGGGAGAGAATGGCCTCTTTAACAAGTGGTGCTTGGAGAACTGGATATCCATATTCAAAAGAATGAGAGAGGAATATCATCTCACACTTTATACAAAAATCAACTCAACATGGATCAAAGATCTAAATATAAGAGCCCAAACCATAAAAACCTTCGAAGATAATATAGGGAAGCACCTACAGGACCTTGTAATAGGAAATGGTTTTATGAACTTCACACCCAAAGCACGAGCAGCAAAAGAAAAAAATAGAAAAATGTGATCTCCTCAAAATTAAAAACTTCTGCACCTCAAAGGATGTTAAGAAAATAAAAATGCAGCCTACCCGATGGGAGAAATTATTTGGCAACCATATATCTTGTAGGAGCCTAATATCCTGCATGTATAAAGAAATCCTACAATTCAAAAATAAAAAGACAAACAACCCAATTAAAAAATGGGCAAGTGACCTGAAAAGACACTTCTCCAAGGAAGAAATAGAAATGACTGAAAAGCACATGAAAAAATGCTTGACATTGCTAGCTATTAGGGAAATGCAAATCAAAACTGCAATCAGATATTATCTTACACCCAATCAGAATGGCAGCTATTAAAAACACAGCAGACTATAAGTGTTGGAGAGGATGTGGAGGAATAGGAACCCTCAACCACTGCTGGTGGGATTGTGGAATGGTCCAGCCACTGTGGACGACAGTTTGGTGGTTCCTCAGAAATCTAACAATATATCTTCCATATGATCCAGTAATTCCACTGCTGGGCATATATCCAGAGGAATTGAAGGCAAAGACATGAGCAGATATATGCACACCAATGTTCATAGCGGAACTGTTCACTATTGCCAAAAGTTGGAATCTACCGTGGTGCCCATCAACAAATGAATGGATAAACAAATGTGGTACATACATACCATGGAATATTACTCAGCTGTAAGAAGGAATTAAGTGCTAACACATGGAATAACATGGATTAATCTTGAAGACCTTATGTTGAGTGAAGCAAGCCAGGCATTGAAGGATGAACAGTACATGACCCCACTGATTTCAATTGAGGAACGTGAGCAGTCTCTAAGAACCATTGTCTGAAAGATAGGTTAATAAGCGAGAGAAAGAAAAGAGAAGGTTGTGAGCCATCACCAATATGGACATAATCTATGGTAAAGAGGTTATAGAGATTAAGAGTATAGTTGCATAGTGAAGGATAGGACAGGTGGGTAGTGATGTTGCTCGGTTTGGTGGTGCAGGGTTGACAGGTTTGTAAATTAGGAAGGGTGGTTTGGAATTCCCAGGATTCTGGGGGGAGAGATGGGAGAGGGACTAGGTGAACACGAGATTTGTGGGTATGGGGTTGAAAATGCAGGAGTAGGAATGCTCTTATAGCAGTATGACAAGGTAGTGTCACTGATTTAGGATGTAGGTTGGGGGGGCATTCAGGACAGAGCACATCTGTATTAGGCTTCTAGAAAAGGTGTGAGTGTTCATCCTGTCATAATGTGTTGTGTCGGGGAGTGGAGACCCAAATGGTGAGTGGGCAGGAGATGATCCCCCATCTTTGGGAGGACCGATTCACCCAGTAACAGACAGATGACTGTCTCTTAGGAGCAAGGGTGGATCCTAATAGGGGAGGACAATCAGTGTGTCAAGACCTTTTGTTGCATGTAACTATGAATCTTGTCATCCAGTGAGTCAAGACAGAGGGGTGTCATGTACCCCAGGGAGATGGGGAGGAAGGAACAGAAAAGATCAAACAGGGGGTATTTAGTGGTCAGGGGAAATGTTTTTCATTACCTTACAGTGATGGACACAGGACATGGTTAATATCATCAAAAATTATTAAACTGTACCATCTAAATTGTAAACTATACTGTAAACCATTGACAATGTTTAGTACCTATGTTTCATTATCTGTATAAGAGTTATAACAATGCAACCATCCACACACAAAATGGTTTTATTATGGGGTGAGGGAAGCGGGAGGAGGTTGGTTATATGAGAGTCTCTAGTATTCTGTGTGTGACTTTGCTGTCACCTAAAACTTCTTTGAAAATTAAATGAAAATTTGGGAGACACTGGGGAGTGAGAGGGGGAGGGTGCCACGGTACAGACTGGACACCCAAAAATGCAGTGATAAAAGGCAAAATGGTTAAAAAATTAAAAAAAAAATTTCTCACTTTTCAAATATCCCAATCATTTAATTTTATTTTTAATGTTTTTCTTATTAAGTTTCCATGTATTTTATCTCTTACATTTAAACTTATCATTATTATTTCATTTTCCTATTTATTGAATTTGGCTATTTTATGGACTTCATCTTCAGGGAAGGTTTAGATCACAGAAGGGTTAAAATGGGGGCAGGAGGGGATCATTGGTGGGGAGGTGTCTGGGATGGGGGTTTCATAGGAGGAGGTTCACCTGAATATACATGAAAGATTGATAAAATTGTTCAAATGATCAAGGGGATGGGCATGGTCACAGTGGGTGGAAAATCACTCAATAATTGAAAGAATACTGAATTCCCAGCCTGGAGAGCTCTGCCACATTCTCCAAGGGAGCAGCAACATTCCCCTGAGTGCAGAGGCAGTGTTTGGCAAAAGAGGATGGCCCACTGTTGGGTTCTTGTTATTGATGACTAGCCTAACAAACCTTTGCTCTTGTAAATGAAGCTTAGCCTTCTGTTATGGGGTGCCTAAAGGTTGTCACCTAAGAGACTCCTTTTTGCTCTAATGTGTCCTCTCTCTAAGCCAAACTCAGCATATGAATGCATTACCTTCCACCCAGCATGGGACATGACTCCCAGGGCTGAGCCTCCTTGGCAATGAGGGATTAACCAAGTGCCAACTGGCAATATGATTGGGAAAAGACCTTGAATAAAAGGGGGAAAAGGTAAAGAAAAATGAGTTCTGGGAAGCGGCTGTGGCTCAATCAGTAGGGCTCCCGTTTACCATATGGGAGGCCCCGGGTTCGGTTCCTGGGGCCTCCTGGTGAAGGCAAGCCTGCCCGTGCAGCATGGTTAGCTGAACCAGCGAGAACAAGCAGCAAGGGGGGGATAAATGAATAAATAAAAATAAAATCTTTAAAAAAACAAAAAAAAGAAAAATGAGTTCATACGACTAAGAGACTTCAAAGAGAGTCGGGAATTCATCCCAGAGTTAACGCTTATGCACACCTTAGTAGGATCTCATAGAACACCAAAGTGGATATCACCCCACACAGAGGGGCTCCTGAGGGCTCTGGAGACACCCAGGTCCTATATAAGGGGGGATAGCTCCAGACATTGATAGCTTATCAGTAGGCTATACTTTAGAATCAGTGATCCTGAGAGTGACAGAGTTGGACTCAAATAAGTCCTTCCTGCAAATGGTCCATCAGTCCCTTCTCTTCAAACCTATCTGTGGTGCTGGAATTTGTAGGTATACTTCTAGAGACTGGAGTCTTTGGTCTGCCCATGTGCCAGCTGTGCCTGGAATCTCAGTGTAGCTTCAACTCCTACTCTACAGCTCATTGGACTCACCGAAGTCATCTGGTGAGGAGGTGATGATGGACAATGGCCATCCTGGGTAAGGGAGAGAATCTGCAGCTGCAGGCAGGATAATCCCATCCATCTTACCCTTGGGATGTAGGTCCCCCTCTCACTTGGAGGTGGAGTGGTCATCACCATCCCAGACTCCTCAGGATTGGTGGAGGAGCTATGGACTAGAGTGGATTTACTGGTATTCTGATGTAGACATATTTTGATTCAAGCAATGAAAGAAAATACAGCACTGAGGTGGAGCCAGTGGCCACTGGATGCTTTTGGGGCAGGGAGAGGGAAAAGCAGTTGTAATACAGGGGCTTTTTCAGGACTTGGGAATTATCCCAAGTGACATTACTACCACAGATATAGGCCATTTTGCATCAGCATATAACATGCACATAGTTATGTGGGACATAGTGTGGTCTACAATGTGAGCTATGGTCCATGCTTGGTGGCAGAGCCCCGGGATGTGTATATCCACTGCAGGTGATGTGCCACACTAATGAGAGATATTTATATGGGAGGTTGTGAGGGGCGTGGGAAGTGGGGAACATGGAAATCCATGTAATTTTTGTGTGACATTTGTGTAATCTAAGCATCTTTTAAATTATATAAAAAATTAATAATAATAAGAAAAAGAAACTATGGTCCCATATCATGGGAAAGAAAGGAAATAGAGTAAAAGATATTCTTGATTCTTACAATTGAGCTTGTTGAATAGGTCTCTTCCACCCTAAGATCTATAAAATGCATAACTATTGTCTCATATCTGGCAACACATATATGAGCAACACCCAGATATGAGCAAAAGTTTGCTAATCCCAGTATTTATCCAGGCTTTGTCTCTGCTGTGCTTTGTTTTATGACATTCTTTTTTCTCTCTTTTCTGTCTTATTGATCCTTCAAATAATTCAGGTATGTAGTAGCAGACTGGGGGTGGTGAAACTCAAATCAACATTGAAAGCCTATATAGTCTATTCTTATGTAAGATTGTGTTTGGTGAAGACAATTCCAACCACCAAATAATAATTTAAAAAATTAATTGAAATATTTTAATTATATCATTGAGAGAACATTTTAAAAGTTCTAATTCATGGCCAATAACAATATTTATCATAATTTTCACCATCTATTCTGATAATTTTGTAACCAATGGCATTCTGGAGTTTCTCACATGTCCAAAACAACACACTCTCTCAAGCTCCAGATAGAAATAGTTTCTTTTCTTCTAACTCACTTTCCATCCTAGATCTGTTCCTGAAAGAAAACAGTTTTATCTAATTCTAGTACCACATAGTATATTCGTTATGGGTAAGTGCTTTCAAATCAGAATCACTTGATTCAAAACCAGACTTGGTCACTTAATGTACCTGAGGCAACTCAATGTGCAATACATCATCTACAACACATGGGTGATAATAATGGCACACCAATCACAAATTTGTGAGATTTGCATGTGAAGGGCTACCACTTGGCTTTTCACATAGAAACAACTCAGTATGTATGAGTCATTTGTATCATTTATTCTCCTGTTATGTATTGAAAAATATCTAATCTCATAATAAATTACCTTTGGAGCAGTGGGGGTGTAAGGATGGAAAAAATGCAAGGGACATTAATGTCATGTTCCTGTATCAGGTGGAAGTAATTTTTCTGGCAGTGGTCAAGTGGAGAATAGCACTTAAATTCAATGGGTCAGTGTGAACATTTCCCCTCCTTAGCATTAGAAAAATTAAAGGCAGTTCCTCTCAAATAGTAATCATAAGTCACCCTAGAGGAAATTTGTCTCAAATTAAGAAGGGCTGAAAGCAAAATATGGCCACAGCATAATTGGTTAACATCTGGGTGGTTTCAGAAATTCCAGCAACCTGAAATTGCCTGCATAAGAATTTGTTTTCAGTCTGGTATCAAGGCACACTGAATAAAGATAGGTTATTGTTGAGGGTTCCTAAGATGGGTGTATAATATAAACAGAAAAATAAATTACTGCTTCATCTCAGTTTAAACTGCCTAAAAAATAAAACTGAAAGCATTATATTCTAAAAGATCTTGAAAAATACCTTAGGATACTTTATCTAATTCTTCAGAGTTTTTTCAAAATTTCCTAGAAGTGCAGCTTGAACAGTGTACAGCAGGGAACAGCATCACAGGAAAGCTGTGGAAGATGGTTTTCCAGTTTACAATAAGCATGGTCTCTGGTAAGACCAAAAGGCCCTGAATTTCACCTGTTTCAGTAGCTCTAGCCTCCAAACCGGCCAGACATGTATTATTGAAAAGCAAAATATCAAAAATTAATACATGTGTTTCTTTTATTTCTACTCTTGCAATAAAAATGTTGAACAGGAGTTATTAATACATCTGGAGCAGAAGATATTAGAAATAACAATTAGCAAGGGAATTCCAACTTTAACTCCTTCATTTATGCACCATATTTCTTCCTTCATACCTTTTCAAGAACATCACTTAATTGCTTCTCCCATCTTCCTCTGTATAAGCAATTTTTATCTCTCTTTTAGATCATTGACATCAGCATAAAAACTGTCGGGGAATATGAGAGGAGTCTGAAATTTCCCGTGTCCTGACAAGTGCTTCCTTCCAGATTATCCACCTTGCATTGTCTTTGACTAAGATATTTAGCAACTCTGTAGATACAAATGTTAATCTGAAGAAAATGACAGTAATGACAACAGTGCCTGTCCAGAGACTGAAAAGTGGAAAGCAATAGATTTTCACACTATGAATATGGACCAATTTTGCCAGTTTTGCATCCTCCTGTAAATTCATTCAACTTTCCTTAATAAATTATGAATACGTTGTATTTGTGCTTTATTTTTTTAATTGATCTAACTTCCCTCACTACATGAGTTAAATAAATTCTGTTTTATGAGTTCATTTTATATTTGTTTGAAAACCATGATTATATTCCCTTTTAAAATGCATCCATTTGACAAAATAACCTTGTGTTTATCTTTTCCAAAACAAAACAAAAATCTTTTTTATCCATATTTTCCCTTTCAATTTTCTTTCCCTATTTCTGATTTTTCTTCTTCCTATGGTTACTGTATCTAACTTCTCTCCTTCCAATTTTATTGAAACTTTTCAAATGACGTTTTCACCTCTACCACTTCAATGAAGCTACTCTTATCCATGTCACCAATTACTTTTATATTGAAATTTCCAGGATTTGAAAGAGTTGATCACTCTTTTCGCTATAGATATTTTGACTTGGTTTTCAATCATCATCATACTCTCCTGGTTTTCCTTCTTTGTTTTTTATTTTTATTTTTTAAAGATACTTAGATTATATAAGTGTTACATAAAAAATATAGAGGATTCCCATATGCCCTGCTCCCTAGCTTTCCACATTTTCCCCCACCAACATCTTTCATTTGTCTGGTACAATTGTTACAATTGATGAACACATTACATATTTTGGAGCATTGCCACTAAGCCTAGATTTTAGTTTACATTATAGTTTACACTCTCTCCCACACATTTTTGTAAGTTATTGCAAGATATATAATGGCTTGTATCAGTCATTGCAATGTCATTCAGGACAATTCCCAAGTCCTGAAAATGCCCCCCAAATTACAGCTATTTTTCCCTCTCCCTCCCTTCAGACCTTCCAGTGATCACTGCCTCCACACATTAATGAAAAAAGTTCTTCCATTGCTAGTATCACAATAAGTCTATAGCAGAATACCAGTAAGTCTACTCTAGTCCATTGTTCATTCCCCAATCCTGAGGATTCTGGGATGGTAATGCCCAGTATGCCTCTAATTGAGAGGGGGCTTAGATCCATGGGGCAGATGGATGGGACGATCTTGCTTGCAGTTGCAGACTTTCTCTGTTCCTTCACATGGTCTTTGCCCATCATCTCCTTGTTAGTTGTCCTGGGTGAGTTCAATCAACGGGAGAATAGATGTTGCAACACTGCTGAGATTCAGGGCCCAACTGGTACATGGGGAATCCAAAGATTTAAATCTCTTGGCCATACACCTATCAAGTATAGTACTCATTATTGATTCAAATAGAAGGTGCAGAAGAGCCATGTGTAGAGAAACCACAACTGAGTCCAACTCTGTCATGTCTAAGTTGATTTTCCCAGCCCTTGATGGTCTCACTGAAATTTCTGTATTAGAATTTCAGAAGGCTCCATCTGTGGACCTGTGTTTGTTTCAGTATTTGTGATTTTATATAATACAGATTTAAATGCTTACTATGTGCAGGTGACTCCAAAGTTTATATCTCCCAACACAGACCTCTATCTTGAATTCTCAATGAAGTATTGTAATAGCCTCCAATCTGTCCTATATTTGCTTACAAGGGTTTTACTCTGTTCCTAGAATAATGGTTGGAATACAATAGATAATCAACAATTATTTGTTGAATAAATAAATGTTTAAAAATATTGAGAAAAATCCCTAGTGATAGAGAAAAGAGAGAGCCATATTAATGGAACCATATAATTTTCATGTACCACTTTTTATATATTCAGAAATATTACTGAATTTCAAATTCTCTCTGAAGAAATCATTTATCCATTTCAAAATCAATGCTTTATTGAAATGATATCTGAGTAAAAAAGTTCCCCTGCAGGGTTCTTATATATTTCAAATGTTTCCAGTGGCCTATCCAGTATCTCTCCATAGTTATTACTCTCAAAACCCTGTGATGCAAATATTCTCGCTGTCCTGATTTTGTGATAATCAGGGTAGGCTAAATATTCTCTATATTAGAAAACATGCATGTGTCCCCAGACCTAGTTTTTCTCCCTAGGTCTGTTTTTTAGAATCCTGGTGATAAACTAAGCTTGATTTATTATATGACCATCCTGTATGGGGAAAGACTGTAACTTTGGGTATCTTTGGTCAACCTTAAGAGATATAGCAGGGGGACAGATGTGGCTTGGGTTGTTGGACATCCATCTCCATATGCACGGACCTGGGTTCATCCCCAGGACCTCCTGGAAAATCTTTAAAAAAGAAAAATATAGAAGGCCCCTGGGCCATGAGATCCTATATGTGGGTAAGCCGTCAGGCCCTGTCAGCAGGTTAACAGCCAGGCCCAGTGTCCCAGTGCACTGCCAAGCCCTGCAAGTGGGTAGAGCCACCAGGCCCCATGCACAGGTGCACTGCCAGGCCCCGCAAACCATCCATCAAGATGATGACATAACAGGAAAGTGACAGAAGGGAGAGCCAAGACAAGGCACACTGAAAAACCAGGAACTAAAGTGGTGCAGATGGTAGTAGAATGCCTCTCTCCCACATTGGAGGTTCCGAGAATAAAATCCCAGGGAAGACAGGAGAAGAAGGATGAGGAAAGAGGGCAAGAAATGGACACAGAGAGTTGCTCAGCGAATGGACACAGAAACAGCAAAAATGGGGGGTGGGGTAAAAATGGATAGAAATAAATAAATAAATCCTTTAAAAAATGTATAGGGGAGGAAGATTTGTACTATAGTTAGTAGCAATACTTTGATGAGGCTCTTTCATGATTTGTTAACAAATGTTTCATAACAATGCAGGGTGTTTGTGGGAGGGGGGTGATGTGTGGGAGCCCTGTAGGATGTTATGCATGTTTGTTTTGTAAGATCACAGTGTTTACTGAACACTTTTAGTTTATGTATGCTCATGCATGAATGATATACTTCAATAAATTGTTTAAAAAAAAAAGTCCCTGAGATTTCTTGTGCTGGTAGTTCCCCATTCTCCCTTGTAACTAGGGCAGTCACTTAATATTGTTGTATCAATGAAACCTAAATGGGAGTCTGTTGGGGAATTCTGTAAAAGTTTTACTTCCTGATAAATATTTTTGTTCTTTTTCAAAATCTTTTTTTCTTTCTTCTATCCTTAAACATAAACATAAGCAGCCATTTTGCAGTCATAAGGACAAACACTTCATGAAAAGTATGGTAGAACAAAGATCTAGAGGGAACCTGTTTCTGTCTATATTAACCTTAGATTCTGCTTTTTTTTTTTTCTGGACTTATTTTTACATTAAAGAAAAAGAACACTCATTTGCATAAGTTCTTAATTTATTTTCCAATGAGGGCTATCCCAACTAATAAAAACACATTTATTGCCTTTTATTGGGCACTATTCCTTCCACATAAACTTTAAGATTATTTTATTAGAAACAAAAGGAAAATCTGGAATTTTAATGTGAACTCCATTTAATTCATATATTAATTTGTAAAATTGTGTTTTTTTATATTAACTCCTCATTCACAACTTGGATCTGTGATTCTATTTGTCCATGCTCATTTCACAACTTTAAACAAGTTCATGATTTTCTTCATTTTGGCCCAAAGTTTCTTTTAGTAAAATTTATTTGTAATTGACTTTTGGTTTTGTAATGTAATTCTTTGTCTCCTTTTCTAATTTTTCCTTCCTTGGTTAGATACAATTTATTTATTTTATGTATATATATCTTAGATTTAGCTAACTTGCCATTTGTCTCATTAATTAAAAATATTTTAATCATATTTTTAAAGATTTTATAGGCTCACCCTCTATCCCCTTGTACAAATGAATAAAGTCTTAGACAATTTTAGTGTCCTCATTAAGTAAGTGGCAGCAAAATTGTCTCCTAACCCCCAATTCAGTGTTCCTCCAAATCATACTCACCTCTGGTTGATTTGACAAAGGATACATCTGAAATGAACTGTTTCCAAGCAAAACATATAATATTGTTATCGTATTAAACTGATTATTTGTGGAACATATAAACATACATAAAAATTCACCAGGAAAACTTCAGTTTTAAGGAAAGGGACAACATGCTAAATTGGAACCAAGAAAGTAGTTTATGAAATGTGTTGGGATGGTGTTAGGACATTAACCTAGACATTATCTTTGAAGGATAAATGGGGTAACATAATTCTTGTTCCCTGTAGTATTTGCACATAATAAATAATTTAGGACACCTGTTGGGGGATGATATTCCAGGCTCCATCCTGCCCTGAGTCCTTTCTCATTCCTAATTGTAAAGTCTCATAATAAGAGCACCCAGCTTGGTCTCCATGAGTATGATAAAAGTATTTCATGTCAAAATTTGTAGCTCCTTGTCCCTCTGCAATACATTGTATATATCATGATAGAGTAAAGTCTCTACACTTTTGGTTCCTTTTGTTACATCCATGCTTAAAGAACAGCACTTGCTTCTACATCTATAGCAAGCTTTCCTTTACCATTCAATGTTTTAAACTTCTTTAACGTTCCCTAAAATACTTCCAGGTATCTCATCATTGACACTTAATTGGAACAGCCAGGAAATTGATTATTATTATATTTTTTATTTCTCAAAGCAGTTCAGAGAGTGAGAAACAGCATCTTGCCATTCATAATTTAGTCTAACAGTCAGTGCATAGATTTTGGGTTTAGACAAAAGACCAGGAAAGAGACAAAGTAATATAATCTGGGGCAGGATATTAAACTTGCCTGATACTCTGTTTCTACTCTCTTATTAAATAATTAATTAATTTTTTTCCATTTATGTTTGCACTATATTTAACAACAACAACAAAAAATAAAAAATAAAAAAGACTACCCAAAATATCACCAAACCTAACAGTGACAAATGCATTGTGGAAGTTGACACAATGAAATAAACTACAGGAACTGGCATAAATTAAATGCCATTATGGTAAACAAAAGAGATGAATAGCATCAACATAACATTCTGTGATAAGAGAGACAAAAAGACACAACACATATAATTTCACTTATATGAATTATGAAAATGTGAAAATAATGTGTTCTGATGGAAGTCAGGAAAATGGTTATCTTTTTTTTGGTTGGAATTCTTTTATTCCAGAGGCTACACCAAGCAACACAGTCAAGAAGTTTCTAATACCAAGACTTTCTATAGCCATCTATTTCTTATTGGTCCCAAGTCTGACTCCTCGGTCTTTAGTAAACTAGTGAACACCTAATGCCTTTTAATAGATTTATTTATTTTTTTGCTTAAGTTAGTAGGTGATTTCTGTTGCTCACCACCAAAGAAGGCTAAGTGACACTATCTGTCACTTCCAATTTTGCTTTCTGCTGTTACACAAAGTACATCTGATTCTCCATCTATATGACATGGGTTTTTTGGTTATTGGTAAGTGACTTTTTAAAAAAATATTTCAAAATATCTTCAAACTTACAAGACAGTTACAAAATAATACAGACCCCATCAGATACCTCTTTTAATATGTGCATTTCTAATATCAGTGCCCCAGAGTTGTGCATGGTAATTTATGAGACACATAAACAGTGTACAATAGGCTTTATCTTTTCTCTTTATCTTTGCTTTCCTTACATTGCTATGTATACATTATATATCCAATATATATTTACCACAAAATAATAAATAACACCACACTGAAGATTTAAAATTAGTATAAAAATGAAAGTTACTGTAATTCATATCTAAGTGATTGTCATTATTTGTGACTGAAAAGAGAAATAATGGTAATGATAGAGAATATTTATTTGGTGCTCACCACCGCTTAGATGGAACTTTCAGCATTTTACATGTATTGACTTATATAATACTAACAAGGACCCAATTTTCTTCTTAATAACCCTGTTTTGCAAATTAAGGAACCAGACATTTTTTACAATAGGGATAAATATTAATTATACACAAAGGTTATTTTAAGTTATATTTCAATTCTTTTCCTACAATTTTGATATTGACAATATAGTTTTCACAACCAAATGATTCTGGGAGTTATCCTAGGAACATAATACCGTTTATGTTGCAATCCAAGTTTTCTCACCCAAGAAATTTCTCTCAACATCAGCTTCCAAGTTCTCTCCTATCTCTAGCACCAATTCTCAGAACCAATCTTATTTCCTTTCTCTTTTACTCTTCACAGTATTCTCTCCTTCACCAATTAAATTCATTCTGCATTGACTTCCAGGACTCTCTGATATTAAGGTGTTCTAAACCCATGACATTCCATGCTCTTAATTTCCCCTGTGTACATATCATTTATAGAGTAGCAAAAGATGAAAAGAATAATGAATTTCTACTCTAGTGCATCCCTTTAATTTGTGCCTCTTATTCTTTCCATTTATATTTTTCTCTTTGCTTAAAATGCATGTCACTCATTTGATTCATCTATCAATTTACTTTTCTCTAATCAAGATATTATAAGGAATAGTAATGATATTATTTTTCTTCATGAATTTTCATAAAATACTGCCTCATTTTAACAACTTCTGAAGGATATAGATCTAATCATTCAGTGCATTTTACTTAAATAATGGGAAGTTATTATTTAAAATATTTGCAAAAGATTGAAGGAAACAGGGAAAATGCACATCTCAAAGAAATTAAATTGTGTTTATAGAGTAAAATATAATTTAAATTATATATGAAAGCTAAGTTTTTCTATTTGAAAGTAATAATTGTTTCTTACAGGTTTGTTGGATTTTTACTTAGTAGGAGATGAACTCATTAGATAATTTTCCTTAGTTCTGAAGCAAATATGGTGTTCGGTGTTTGAATGCAGTCAGAATAAATGTTTAGCTTCACTTCTAAAGACTAATGAATTTTACCCTGCATTAAGGCTATGTGCTTTGTGGGTCTTGGTTGCAGGACTTCCCTGCTTTCTCAGCAGAGGGCAGTAGTCTCTAATGATTTTTGAAATTCAAATGAAATAAAATCATTGTCATATATGTTGAAAAGTGTTTTTTTTTTTTTTTGTTTTGTTTTGTTTTTTGTCTATCTAAAATTTGTATATCTAATGTTATACTTAATTTCCATGTAGCATTTAAAGTGGATTACCTGGGAGATTATAACCCTTAGCTACTTCTGAAAACAGATATCTTAACTAGGTTTCTTAAGAAATGGAAATTGAGCCAAAGTTAATGAGTTAAAATTCAATGGTGAAATAAAATGAAAATAAGTCAGTGAAGAAGAGATAATATAATAGTGTGCATTTTTAAACTGGCCTCTGCATGGTTTCAAGAACAAATGTTCCCTCCATCTTGATGGGTTTTCTTCTGAGCAACTGTATAAACTACTGTGTCTCAGACAACCCATTTGGAAGGAGAAGATAGACAAGTTTTCCACATTTCCATATATCAGAGTGGTCTCTTTAGGCTTTAACTCCCCTCACATGTGGGTTGTACATGCGGGGCACTAAGCATGAGTATCTCACTTATGTTAACAAAGATACAGTGTGGGATGTGATGGGAGGTGTGGGAGGTGGGCAACATGGGAATCCCAATGGGTTCCGTGTAATATTTTGGGTAATCTAAGCACCTCTTGAAATATATGTGTGTATATATATATATATAAACAACATTTTTGTAAGCAAATACACATATATGCATATATATTTATATATCATTTTGCAAATATTTGTATGTATTGTGAGAATTTTGATTTTTACCCATAATAATAAAAAAAAAAAGATACAGTGAAAGCAAATGATGAGGTCTTGGGATTTGCAATGACTGTGGAGCCTTGGATGAAAGGGTGAAACATAAAAGCATAAAGACTGCGATGTTGCCTGATTTCTGTTGATGGCACCAAAAGCTGACAGAAAGGAAATGGTTGCTATGCTTGGCTTACTGCAACTTAAGGAATGCTATGAAAGCCAGAGCTCTTCTCTTGGAGTTCTGAAATTCAGAAGCCAAAAAGATCATGTTGCAAATCAGACCCAGAATTTGGTTATGAGGTAGCAGGATTTAGTTTTTAGAGGCTCATCTTAATAACAGAGCCCTGGAGAATGGGATGCTGAAATCTGGGATAGTGAACTTCAAAGTTGAGTCTGAGAACCTTGAACACCCAAATTCCCTGAAACCTCTGGATGAACAGAATTATCCCCCTTCTCTGTTCTAAAAGAAAACAAATTTTATTTGTTTGGAAGTTGTGCAATGAATTCACCTGAATATGTTTCCTTGAAAAAATAATGCTTATTTTTTAAGGATTCTATTTATGTTCATCATGCTTTATTGCTTCTAGGCCAATAACAAGGGTTAGGTCACAGCACAACACCAGGGGAGTGTCCATACTTTTCAAGTCTAAAAGTCCATACATTTCACTAGAATATATTAGGTATTGTCCAATTTTCAGCTATTGTAATTGATAATCAATGGACATTAACACGTAAGTAATATATACTTCAATTATTATGTCTTTCCTAAATTCAAGATGATTTTCTCATACATTTGATTATTGTTTCTGTTTTCTTAAATTTAAGTTGATTTTCTCAAATTGCTCATTTGGTTAATGCTTCTCAACTTCTAGAATTCTACTTATTTGTATATGTTTATTCTTCTTTATAGCACTTTTCTTACATGAATTATTTTTATTTCTTGAGCATTTGCAAGGACTTATAGGGAAATTTTCCAGATGATTGTATAATTCACCATTTTTTAAGGAAATATCTGCTCTTCAAAACATCATTGACTTTTATAATTTTAATTGTAAATATATATATTAAATAAAATTGTAGATATATGTGTATTTGTGAGTATATATATGCATCTATATCTGTAGCTATATCTATAGTCTAAATCTATATCTATTCCTCTATCAATATCTAGAGAAAGATTCAAAATAAAATGAACTCTTTTATACTACCAGACCTGTTAAGAAATAGAACATTGCCAGCACCTTTCAAGTGACTTGAAAGTCTCTTCCTCAAAGTATCCCTTTCCTCTCTTTCAAAGGTAACTATTTCCTGAATTATGTGTTAATGCTCTTCTGTTTATTTTTACATCAACAGCATTAATACATATACCTATATCCTGAAACAATATATTGTCTAATTTTACCTATTTTTTTTATTGTGGGTAAAAATTAAAATTTTCACAATACAAACCAATGTTTGGGTAAAATGATATATAGATATATATGCATATGTGTGTTTTTGCTTACATAAATCAGATGAATGTGTTTACATCACTCATGTTTTTCTGTATTTTTATATGGAAAACATACAATTTATTTATCCATTCTTCTTTTATTGAGCAATTGCATTATCTGCCATCTATTTTCCTTTCCTCCTTTATTTTTATTGTTACTATTTTATGAATGCAAACAAGGCTGCTCTGAACATTGTTGAAATTATCAGTTGGTGGAAATCTACAGAAGTTCTCATATATAAATAATACTTAAGTCATAAGAAATGCATACATTCAACTTAATGTTTAATACCTCTTTATACAGATGGTAAAGTTAACACTCTCACAAGCAGTAAATGAGAGTTTTCATTGTTTTATATCCTTGACCCAATTGGTCTTTTATAACTTTAAATGTTGCCAGACTAATAAGGGTTAAATCTTTTTGCATTGTGATATTAATATTTCCCAGATTACTAACAATCTTTTCAAATGTTTACAAGTGCTTTAGATTTTCTCTTCTGTAAGATGCCTGCTTTCAATTTTGACCATTTTTTTCAA
This sequence comes from Tolypeutes matacus, assembly GCA_026826555.1. Classification (NCBI taxonomy): domain Eukaryota; kingdom Metazoa; phylum Chordata; class Mammalia; order Cingulata; family Chlamyphoridae; genus Tolypeutes; species Tolypeutes matacus. The sequence goes on along the minus strand of JAKSZT010054372.1, from coordinate 1,267,397 downwards.
ATGGATTCTTTATATTCTAGCTCATTGGAGCTTGTTTATATATTTTGGATATTAATGTTTTTAAGTCATAAGCTTTATATATAAGTTATTCCAGTTTAGGGATTTTTTTCCACTTCTCTTTATAAAGGATTTTTAATTTAAAAAGTTCTTAATTTGAAACAGTAAAATCTCCACTTTTTCTTTACAGTTATCTTTTTGTTGCTGTTGTTAGGTAAGTAAAAATAACAAAAAGAATTTATTGAGAAATGGGGGGGGAGCAGAGGTTGCTGAGAAATGGGAGTGAAGGATGGAAGTAGACCATTAGCAGCGACACAGAAGAATCCTTCCTCCAGTCACCAGAAGCAACTGCTATCCTGTCTTTTAATAATAGATTAGTTTTAACTATTTTCAGCTTTATATACATGGAATAATAGAATATCTACTCTTTCTGTCTTCTTTTGTTCAGCATTATGATTGTGAGATTGTGACATTTTTCCATATCTTGGGGTAACAATGGTTCCTTTATTACATTGTTTTATATATATATATATATATATATATATTTTTTTAAAGATTTTATTTATTTATTCATTTATCCCCCCCTTGCTGCCCGTGCTCACCGGGTCAGCCAACCACGCCACGCGGGCAGGCTTGCCTTCACCAGGAGGCCCCGGGAACCAAACCCGGGGCCCCCCACATGGTAAACGGGAGCCCCACTGATTGAGCCACAGCCGCTTCCCATACATTGTTATATTTTATGTATAAATATATCACAATCTATTTATTTGTTCTACATTTGGTTTATTACAAGTTTTGCACTCTTCAAACAATGATCTCAAAAGTTTTTCTCTTTTGGTGAATCTATGTAAGCATTTCTGTTGAGTTTGTAACTACAATTAGATTTCTAGGGCATAAGAGTACAGTATGACAAATTTTTGTCAATTATTTTCCTAATTGATAAAATGGTTGCATCATCTTTCACTCGATCAGTAATGTATGATTCCTAATTCTCTAAATTCTTGCAAGCATTTGTTACATTTAGTCTATCCATCTGCTGTTGGATGCTTGAAAACCATCCAATGACTCAAGTATAAGGCAACACTGAATATCAGCCTCACTTATGCATACTTTTCTCTTCTCTGGTATCTTGGCTACTCCAGGCTTGTTACTTTGTTGGCCCTATGATGCTCCAAAGAGCAATTCTACATCCACTGCCTACTCCAGTGTTCCTGGATGTCCTTGTTAAAAGGTCTGGTCAGATGCAAGTTAGAACAACAAAATCCATGAATTCATGGAATCCCTTATTCATCATCTTGTTATTAACATAGCAATGAGTCTTATCAAGTATCTTATTTCATAGTAAAAGAAATGTGGCAGTTCACACAATATCAAGGAATTCACTTTCCTTACCATGTACTCATTACTCTGTAGTAACTTGTGTAATAGAATGGTGAAATACCTTACTTAACATTAAAGATAGCCCCTTGAAAATCTGGGGTTTAATTTTTAAGGAAAACTGACCAGTATACAATACTATTTCTTCCACAGCCAGAATAAACTGTTATGGTTCAAGGGATATAAGTACAAGTAGCTCCTTTTACTACCAAACTAAAACCCCACTTAGAAATTTTTTGCTTCCTGTCCCACCATTTCTAGCTTAGCAAATTTGTAGGTCTTAGATAAAAAGAAGTTATGCTTTCATTAGGTAACACAGCAGTGATTTTATTGAATTGGTAATTGAAAATACCACCTGGACATTTTGGATTCTTCATATCTCTATTAAACCAACAGAAAAGAAGGGGCTGAGTTCATTGTTACTAATGACAAGGGGAAATTTGTTCATTTCATCACAATGAGGACACAGATGAAGAATATCTTCAATCCATAGAAATCTCTACAACAGCTCTTAAAAGTTTCAAGACAAATAGTAAAAGATAATGGGAAAATAAAGCTATAAATAATGTAAGTTATAAAGATTAACTAAAGTCACATGACCAATTACAGTAACAACAACAGTTGTGGCAATTCATTTTTTGTTGTCTCTTAAATTTATATATGCATATATGTGTGTATGTGCACCTTGTTCAATAGAAACAGAAAAATTTTATTGTTTTATTAATGAATTCTAAAATGTATAGAAGAGTGTTCATAAATGCTTAGTAGCCAAAGGGATTAAATGCTTCAATCATTTATCTACTGGTTTCAGCTCAAAATTTCATCCTTTCTGTCATTTTATTGTGTACTGGGACACAGATTCAACAAACTATATTTCTGCTCCACCAGGTGGCATAATGTTACTTTTTGCCAAAAAAGATGCAAGAGGAAGGAAAAAGATTTCCTTACAGTGCCAAAATAAAATGTAGAAGTAAAGATAAGATGACTTGATAAAGGAATATGAGGAGAATGGAAGAAAAATGAACATGGAGAAATAAATAAAATTGACCAACCATGAAGAAGTTTGGACAAATGCTGAAGACTGCACATTGAATATCACACCAGATGAATTTTGAGACTTAGAATTGAATAGATGCCTATTTCACAAGACCTAGGGAGAAACTCCAAAATGCCTTTTATAGGTACTACTGCTTTTCTGAAAACATTGACAGCACCACACTTTCCTCAAGGCATTCTTCATCTCCAAGTTTCTAAGAGTGTAAAGCAGAGGATTGAGCATAGGGAGCAATGATGATGTAGAGAACAGCAAACACTTTATCTTCTGGAAAAGTTATGGGTGTCTAATATAAACAAAGCAAACAGGCACAAAGAACAGAATCACAACTGCTATGTGAGAACTACAAGTGGAAAGAGCTTTGCTATGGCTTTGCACAGGGTAAGCCCTGATGGTGTATAATATCAGAACATAAGATAACACCAAAATCACAAATATTGCCAAAGCAACAATACCTGAATTGACTATTACCAAGAGACCGATTCTGTATGTGCAGTCCAGTTTCAGCAAAGGATACATATCACAGAAGTATCTCACTGGGACCACAGAAGGGTAAGAAGATGGTGAGAAAAAACTGATCGGCTGATGGTATAAATCCCCCAGCATAACAAGCTCTGATGATGGTGTGACACCTCTATCTGCTCATGATGATGATGTAGTGCAGGAGCTTGCAGATGGCCACGTAACAGTCATAGGCCATCCCTGTGAGGATAAAGACCTCTGTGCCTCCAAAGAAATGTGTGGAAAAGAGCTGTGCCATGTGGTTATTATAGGAAATGGTCTTCCTTTCTGCTACTAAGTCCATCATTAGTTTGGGTGTCACTGAGAAATTGTAGCAAAGGTTGGAGAGTGAGAAGAAATTAGGGGGAAAATACATTGGCTGGTCAATTGACTGCATGAAGCAGAAATCATTATGAGCAAGTTTCCCATTCAAATAGTAATGTAACAAAATAAAAATAAGACAAAACAGAATATTTCAATGTGCTTCTTTTGGCAAAGTCCCAAGAGAATAAACACACTGACATTATTCCTATTTTCATGGTCCAGCACAGCAAAAATGCACTTGAAAAGACAAAATTAATAAGTTAATATCAAAAGTGTTTATAGGGATATTTATAACACACATATCATAAAATTAGTTTGATTGGCATAATTCCAGTGTTTCAGTAAATGCAAATCTGATACTAAGCAAAAGTATCTTTTCTGATTGTCATGATGCTTTCCATAAATCTTTCAGAACATTATGCTTAATCTTGACATTACTTGGAATTAATGCATTCGATCAGTAATTAAAATCATTTAAAATATTATTATGTGGCAATTATTTTCCAAATCTAATGAAATATACAATTAATTACATGGGGAGAGGATAACTCTAGGTCTTTTCAAACTCAAAATTTGTTGAAGGTGAAAGTATGAGTTATACAGTTTTTTTAAAGATGTAGAAGCAAAGGTAAAGTTTTAATGGTGATCACTAGAGGAATATATACCTCAAAATCATTTTAGAATGTGGTAGAAAATAAAATGAAAGATAAATATAATGATACTATATATTTAATAGGTTGAGAAAATTTCTCTTTAGGAGGCAAATGCAATTGGCTTGACTTATTTTCTTATTGCTTGTCGACCTTTTCTTAGTGATTTGTGAGATTAAAATATTGATATTTTTTGAAAAAAATTTATTTAGCCATAATTATTTTGCAGTACTTAAAACATGTTTAACGTAAGCTTTTTAAATGTTTTATTAACCATAAAATATCAATATCTGATGGCAAACACGTGGCACAATTGTTTTTCACTATAAATTTTGACCACCGAACCACATCATTAAAGCATTCATTAGATTTTTCATTAAAATTTGTGATATATTCTTCTGCCCTAATCTTGTAGCTGTCTTTTTTCATCAATTCATTTTTAAATTTCCACCTCAAAACTCTCTTTTACATATTAACTTGACCATTGTCAACTTCAAAATAAAATATTCCATTGTAACAAAGATGGAGCCTTAAAAATTAATTCTAAATCTTAAAATTGTACAATTCAAATTAATTTTTTTATCTGAATGATAAACCATTGGTAGTAAGACTTCTCAGTATACCTCCAGTAATGCTATGTAAATATTTCCTTTCTTATAAGTGAAAAGACTATTTTTATTTTAAAGTAGTATTTAAATTATTGGTTAGGAAAATATAAATGAATTGATTATTGATTTGAATGGATATAAACAATAACATTATTTTAGTTATGTGCATGGGAAAAAATCACACGTGAATTTCTTTCTTCATATTCCCTACCTCCCAAATTAAAATGAGAAATGGTAAGTAAATATCCAGCCAAACTAGAAGAAATACATATTGCATTACAAAAGAAAGAAATACATTTTCACATATATGTTACATTTTCTCTAAAAATGCTAATTTTGTTCCTTTTCAAATGTGCATTTTTACTCTTCCAGCCTTTGCAAACATTTCAAATAATAATGTTCTATTATGGAAGTAAAACTCTATGAGTCCTTTTTTTCATATCATTCAGCAGATTTCAAATGAGTGAGACTTTTTAAATTGATTTTTGAGAAATTCTTGAAGTAATTAATAAGTTTTTTAGAAAATGATGGTTTACATATGAAATTAAGCTTCTGAAGAAACTAAGGTTAGTAAAGTCCTCAGGCAAAATCAAACAAGCATTCTGTCTGCATTTATTGCTACAAAGTTACTAACCCTACTAATTAAATTGCTCTGATATTATAACAAAACAATTTTTATAAATAGGTATATGAAACCCAGTTTCCCCCAATTCCAAATCTACAGATGATGCTTTATTTTCCTTCTTGGAATTCTTCCCTTTTGATTTCACTTTCCCCTTAAACTAATAATTAACCACATAAAAACTGCCACCTATTTTTCAGCTCCTTAATTGTAGATTGGAGAGGATCATTACTTTCCACCCTTGACATGGACATCAAGTTTAGTTGTCAACTTTGCAAGTGGCTTCATTTCTTTCAACAACAATTTCTTCATCCATAATGTAAAGACAAGTTTCTCCCTTAATCAAATCAATGAGTGAGTTCTGAGTTTGAAATTTAGGATTAGATAAGGGAGACCTTTGAGAAGAATAAAATACTATGTAAATAGATATATTATTATGTTCAGTTTGTTGTTCATACAAGAGTAATAGTATTTTATAGAGTTAAAATTACTTGAGGTTTTCCTGGATTAATTATATACAGAATACTTAATTAGTACTTAACAAGCCCAAACTTGAAACCATAGTTTTCATATTCCAGAGCCCAAATTCAGAATCACAAAAGATGTGGTACAAAGCAAATATGTTTCATATTTAAACCCCCAATTTTTCATAATACCCTCTTTTTCATACAAAACAGTGTACTCCCCACAATTATTGACACCTAACAATTTCAGCCAAACTAATTTTGACATGTATATGGAAAAATGAGATAAGGAATGAACCCAAATTCTCTAAGTCTATAAAAATGTAAATAATACTCAAAAATTGCAAACTCACCCTTTTCCTCTCTTCTACATATATAGCCAACCTACAAAGATTAAGAAAGTTACAGCTAACATATCTGAACAGAAAGCACTAAATCTTATATTCTCAAACATGAGCACTGCTCTTTCAGTCCTGGGGGTGTATTTTTCCTGGATATGTGAACATTGGGGGTTGCTAATCATGGTATTCAGTGCTATTGGGAGTGTATTTGTTCTTTCCATTTGGGTCTTCTCACTACTCTGGTAACATATGAATTCACTTTTTCTAAATCAATACTTCATTGACTTTCTACTCAAAGTCCTAATAATGTTTTCTTCTTACATGAGTTTTCCAGACTGCTAAGCATCATTTCCCTGTCACTGACTGTTCTACTTGTCTGTTTGAATATCTCATCAAACACTACACGAGCAACTACTTGAATTTATTAGTGTCTTGATCTCAAAATAAATAACTCAATGAAAATCAGAAAGTATCACTGTATTTAAATGTAACTATTTTGGAGTCCATTATCTATACAAAGGAGTAAAAAATAAATCCAGTATATATCACACATACAGGCCAGATATTAGAAGGGATGGGGCATTATTCACCACACAGTTTCTTCTGCTTCTGCTTCAATTGTTGTGGGACCATTCTTACACTTTCCTCACTGAAATGCTGGTTATTCTCCTACTGCACAGATTATTTCATTTCAGCTTCTTGAATTCATATTTCCCTCACTGTTAGTACTATTGGTGGTGTAAACTTTCTAATTCCTCTGACCTTTTGTAAAAGAAAACCTGTTCTGGCACCTTTCTCTCAACATGTTCCCACAAAAAATGGGATGTTATATACTCCAAGCAACAGTTTGAAGGCAAGTAAAATAATTTTAATATTCAAATGAGTCAACTAAAGATCTGAATTTCATTACTAAAATTATTCCCAGAGGGATCTAATTCACATGATTAACTAACTACTGGGTAAAATATAAACTGTACAACTACATTTTTATTGTTCTATGGCATTGAATTTTCCTCGCATGTTGTTTGGAATTACCTTCCCAAATAAGTAACTCACCTGGTGCATTTCCTTTATATCCACATTATTAGACCCAGCAGACCTAGGATAGAATCTGGATTATAAACAGTATGCAAGCCTTTATTAACCCAGCTGTGTGTGAATAATGCATCTTGGTCATTAGACATTCCCCTTGGTCCCAATAATTGAATGCTCCTGCTCTTTATGAAAGTTTTCTTTATGAAAACAAATTTTGGAGGCTTTTGCTTTGAGGGCCTTTTCCTTTCTATAATCTCTTTAAATGGACTGAGGAGAAAAGAAAGTCTTGGCCCTCATGTTAGTCTCATCTCTCTTCTAAATGTGGCCTCATTGTGTTCTCTGGGAGGATTAAAATATGTTTTGTTTATTTCCATTTATTATTTAAGTACATTTCCTGAAAAATTATAAACTTACACCCTCTGTGGACTTAGACAACTCCCATCAGAAGAATTTGAAAATATATATACATATACAGCTGAATATAATTTTACCTCTCCTCTGCTCCTTATCATTTCTATACATCCCCTTTTCATTCATTTCCTCATTCACAATGCATCCAAAGTTAGAACCTGACTTCCAATGTGCTGCATTAGCAGAGTAAGAAATAGCAAACACATTTGAGAACTTATGGTGTGGTCTGAATACCAAATAATCTCATTCAGTACTCATTCACCCAATAAAATTGCCACTAAGAACTTCCATAATAAAATGCTGTCTAAGATCTTAGTTTTCAAAGCTGAAGAATATAGTGCATTCACACAGCATTAGGTAAAACCACTGTTTTGAAATCGATTGTAACTTGAAAGAAGTGCATAACAGTCAATGAAACCAGTATCTGGTTTAGGTTTCAAAACTGAAAAACACACTGCATTTACAGAGCATTAGGTAAATCCAGTGACCTGACCTTAATTATAAGTGGAAAAAGTGCCTTGCAGTCAATGAAACCAGTGTCTGGCTTAGTTTTCAAATATGAAAAATATACTGCTTTCACGGAGTATTAGTTAAAAGAAGTGTTGTGACTTTTATCATAAGTGAAATCAAGTACATAGCAGTGAGTGAAACCAATATCTGGCTTAGTTTACAAACCTGAAGAACATACTGCATTCAGAGAGAATTAAGTAAAACCAGTGTTTTGATATTGATTGTAAGTAAAAACAAATGCATAGCACTCAATCAATCCAGTGTCCGGCTTAGTTTTCAATATAGAAGAACATACTGCATTCACAGAATGTTAGGTAAACCAGTGTTTTGACATAGATTGTAAGTGAAAACAAGTGTTTAGCCATAATGAAACCAGTATCTGGCTTAGTTTTCAAAACTGAAGTATATACTGCATTCACAGAATATTAATTAAAACCAGTGTTTGACATTGATTGTAACTTAAATCAAGTTCATAGCAATCAATGCAACCTGTATCTGACTTGCTTTTCAAAAGTGAAGAACATACTGCATTCACAGAGCATTAGGTAAAACCAGTGTTTTGCCATTGATTGTTAGTGAAACCAAGTGCATAGCAGTCAATGAAACCAGTAACTCTCTTAGTTTTCAAAACTGAATAACACACTACATTTACAGAGTGTTAGGTAAAACCAGTGAATTGACATTGATTGTACATGAGAAAAAAGTGTATAGCAGTCAATAAAACCAGTATCTGGTTTAGTGTTTAAAACTGAAGAACACACTGCATTTTCCAAGCATTGGGTAAAACCAGGGTTTGACATTGATTCTAAGTAGAAACAAGTACATAGTCAATTAAATCAGTATCTGTGTTAGTTTTCAAAACTGAAGAAGATACTACATTTAAAAAGCGTTAGGTAAAATCAGTGTTTTGACATTGCGATTAAGTAAATACAAGTGGTTAGTCTTCAATGAACCCAGATCTGGCTTAGTTTTCAAGACTGAAGAACATACTACATTTACAGAGTGTTAGGTAAAACCAATGTTTTGACATTGATTGTAAGTGAAAAGAAGTGAATTAAACAGTCAGTTTAATTCAGTTAAACAAGTATCTGGATTAGATTTCAAAACCAATAAACTTATTACATTCACAGAGCTTTGTATAAACCCAGCTTTTTGAAATTGATTCTAAGAGAAAGCAAGAGCATTGCAGTCAATGAAATCAGTATCTGGCTCAGTTTCTAAGCTGAAGAACATACTGCATTCCAAGAGCATTTGTTAAAACCAGTGATTTGACATTGATTGTAAGTTTCTTTTTTTTTTTAACAAATCTGTTTTATTGAGACATATTAAACCAATATCATTTTCATCGAATGTGTACGTTCCCCATACCTCAGTATATTTACAGTGGTGTGCATTCATCTCTTCAATCATTATTACATCTTTTCAATAACTCTATAATAATTGTAATAAACAAAGAAATACAAGAAGAATAAAGAAGAAATTATTCACATCTCAATCCATTTGTTAACACTAACATACTGAGGTGTTTTCTTGCCATCTTTCAAAAAAAAATTTTTAAGTATCAGTTTTATTGATATGTGAGCCCATATTACATCATGTGGACAAAGTGAACAATGAATGGGTTTTTTAAAGGTATTGAAAAATGTCTTTAATTTAAAATTATGATTAAATCAAGTGCATAGCAAACAATGAAACCAGTATCTGGCTTAGATTTCAAAGCCGAAGAATATACATCATTCACAGAGCATTAGTGATGGAGTTTCAATTAGAGGCCATGAATACTGACAGAAAGCAGGTCACCTTGGAATGTAGGAAACAAGCCCTCCAGTCTCATGCTAATTGGAACTGGGTGAGGAAACATCCTGAGCTTGTAAGATTTACAATGTCTGTGAATCTCAGGAAAGAAAAGTTGAACTGAGCTATTAACCTTCAAGACTTGTTGATTTCAGTAAAATGTAATTGTCAAGTATCTATTACCCTTGCACATACTCACATGTATTTTCTTTGTTCTAAAGCCAAATGAAAGCCACACTTTATGAGGTGGCTGGGCTCTTCTCTCCATATCAGAAGGAGAGTCCCCTGATCCCAGTTTTTCTTCTCTTTGTCTTATTCTTTCTTTCTCATCCACGGCACCGTTTTCACAGACCCAGTTCCTGAAGACCAACATATGGCACCCAACGAGGGACCCTGAAAATGAAATTTTTCTTTCAGTCAGTGCACGGACCAAGGAGCTCCTGAGAGCGGTTTAAAAGAAAAAGGAAACAGAAAAGGTAAACTTCATCCTTGGAATCATCAGGGTAATGGGTAATCAGCAGTCAAACTTTGAAGAGTACTTTAGAGTGTTAAAAACTTTATTAAAAAGCACCAGTGTAACTATTAAATCCTCGGCTTTTGAGGAACTTTTTCCTCTTGTACAGAAATGTTGTTATTGGTTTCAGCCGCAAGGGCAGGATATTTTAAACCTGAAACATTGGAAGTTAGTGAAGAAAGCTTTAAAAATGGTTTATCAATAAGGAAAAATAATTCCCCTTCATGTATGCTCATTGTGTAGTCTTATTTCTGTTGCTCTTCAACTACAGCTGTGGATGCTAAGCTAACCCTTCAGTTACAACAGCAACTTTATAAACCTACTGCTTACATAGTGATAAGACTGTGGGATGATAGAAACTAATAAAATTAAACCACTGCAAAGGTAAGAAAACTTAGCAATACAGTTTCCAGAAAAGTACTCAAAAGCAGTGAAATCAAAGATATATATTTCTATTGATGTGTTGTAACTTGTTTTGTGTTTGTATGGTGGTTCAGTGTCTGTACATTTTAATACCTCCAGATGGTAATATTAAATTGATGAATAAAAATGATTAAAAGAGCTCTATTCTAATGGCAAACATTAAATAAGTGCTTATATTAATAAATAAATATGGGTATTAATTTAAGGTAACAAAAATCGATATAAACAAACTAAATCATTATTCTAACAAGTTTGTCCAATGTTGATGGTAATTGTATGTTGTCAGAAGTTTGTTTAAAAACAGTTTCTAAAATCATTGTGGTAACTTAAATAGGGAAGGTATACAGAATGTGATTTTATTATTAAAGAAAAGAAAGTAATTTTATCATAAGATAAAATGACTAAGTTATTAAAACAGGGTTAGAGTTTTGTTTTTTCTCAGGGTTTCTCAAGTCATTGGTCTGTTTTGGTGGAAGTTTGCACAGAGTTTTTCTCCTGGGTGATCAGTGTGCAAGAGAGGGAAAGTGTTTTATCAAAGTAGCTTCTTGTGCTTTGACCTTGATGTTTCCTTGGAGAGACAGGTTTTGTTGCTTTTGGGGGAACATGAAGTTTAAACCTGCTTTCTCAAAAAAGCTTTTTGTTTCAAACTGTTACAAATGGTTTGGTCTGTTTGAAGGAAGGAGGTGGAATACTGAAAGTGGTTTAAGTTCATGTGATGTAGGTTGAGTAAAGTGTTTGAGACTGTTGTGCAATTGAGGGAAATTTTCTAATTTTATGACAATTAAAGTTGTATGAATAAAAAGGTCATATAAATACTTTAAAGGTATATAAAATTGCTGAAAATTTAATAATGTTGCAGTGTAATATTAAATAAAAGTGTGCTGTTATTAATCATAATTTTAATTATTTTTAAATATAATATGTGTTATAAAACTACCTCTCTGCCTAAAAATCAAAAGGCAGATGCTTTAACTTAAGTTTATCTGATTTACTCCACCTCTGCTAATAAAAAACATATATATATATATATATATTTATAAATATATATAATTTAAAAAATGGAAACTAAAATAATGAGCACATCAAGGATGTTTTGTAACAAATTCTAAAAGATAAAGTATATTTCAAAAGGTGTTGTATTCCTCCCTGGAGGAGGTGGCTACTCTCCCAGGTACTGATGCATAAACCTTAAAGTATACTGCCCAAGGAGTGTTGTGTTCCTTCCTGGGGAGGCTGGCCCCTTCCTCAGGAATTAGCAAAATACTCACAAGTTGGCATCTATAGTATCAAATTAATTAATCCTAAACACAGTCAACCAAAACTCTAGTATCAGTTGCTAATTCAATATTTCCCAGCTAAAAGTTAAATATTGGTAAGTAACAATATTAACTTAATCTTTTAATTGATTATGCCATATAAACTAAATATAACTAAATATACATATTTAACTAAATATACATATTAACATTTAACTTGTATCTATCAAGAACTCTAGCCAAAAATAAGTCAAGTATATCAGTGTGTCCCCTGGTTTGGTAAGCATGTGAATGTATGTATACATACTATAAAAGATTGGAATATAACAGTTAAACCCTGTTTATAAACAATAAAATCTATGTTGCAAAAACAAAAAGGGGGAGATGGAGGAGAATCTGCTAAAGACAAACTATCTAAAGCATTGCTTACCTCAAATTTTCTTAATAGACCACAAGTTTCTAATGCCACAGCAGCAGAAAGACATTGGGAAGTTAATAAAAAGAATGAAAATGAAAAATGTGGACAACCAATATATTGGAAAAATGAAACAACCAATAAATGGGAAAAAGGAGAGGTAAAATTTTGGGGCCAAAGTTTTGCTCTTATCATTACAGAAACAGGAGAAGAGCAGTGGATCCCCTCCAGAAGATTCAAGCCTAGAGTTGAAGATGCTGCCAAGACTTAAACTATGGACATGGTGGTTTTAGATTGGATTAATTATAGGTAAAGTATTAGGTCAAGGTAAGATACCACATCATAATTACACTTATTGGGCATACATAACCAACCCACCTTTTCTAAAGCTGTTAACTTGGAACAATGAGTCTTACCCAATTTATCTTAATCAATCTCACTATTTTCCAGGACCTATAAATATATGACTACCCTTAAAGCCATAAGAAGAAGGGAAACTTATAGAAAATTTAACTTTACCTTTTATAAACTGCCCTATTTGTATTGCATATGGTTCTGTATGCATGCAACCTAAAAAATCACAGTATAGTTTTAACAGAGAAAAATCAAACTCAAATTTATGTTCTCATTTTCCCTTCTTTGCCATATAAACCACAAAATATGGTAAATCTTACATGTCACTCTCACCACAGACTACTTAATGACAAATAGCATATATGTCATGGGCTTACAGAGGTTGTGTTGTTTAATGATTCCTATGGAATTGTAAAGGACTGGGCCCTTACAGGAATACCATAACCTATTAAAAACACAACCATATCTTGGTTCATTAATAATTCAACCATACTCACAAATGTAATCCTTATTTCTGGAATTTTGGTAATACAGCATTTATTAACAGCACAATAATTTGGAAAAATCAAAGAAGATATATCCCACAACCATGGGACACTAAACTTAACAAAACTCAAAGTTATTTGTGGGAATTATTTTTGGGAACTGGTCCAATTTTTGAAAGGTAAGGCAGCAAAACTAATATTACTATTTTTAAAAAGAAAATCAACTCAATTTCTTACAGTATGTGTACAAGATCCTATAGTATTTATCATTGGAAAAGTAACTTTTGGTGAAAGGAACATTAATTGCTCCTTATTTACATGTCTTAAGAATTCATATTTGCAGGAAAATCAAACTCTTTTTATAGCAAGAAGACGAAAAGGACTATGATTACCAGTTCAGATGATCAGACATTGGCAGCAGTCTCCAGAATCCCAGTTGCTGTGGCATTTCCTTGACCATTATTTAAAAAGAACTAAATGATTGATTGGACTTTTAATAACTGGAATTTTGGGACTGATTGGCATTATGACCGCTGCAGCTGTCACTGGCACAGCCCTGCATCAAGGAGTCTGGAATCAACAATATGTTAAGGACTGGCATAAAAATGCAAGTGAGATATGGCATAGCCAGTCTCACATTGATATGGAACTGAATAATCATATGAATGATCTTGAAACTACTATTATAAATTTGGGTAATCAAATTTATCATTTAAACTTGTTAAGAGAACTTAAATGTGATTGGAATGAAAGTTCTTTTTGTATTTCTCCTTTGGCTTATAATACTAGTGAACATGTTTGGGAGGAAGTGAAAAATCATTTGATTGGATATAAGCACAATGTTTCTATAGATATTTTAGGATTGCAAAAGAAGACATTGAGCATGTATCAAAATGAATTGAAAGAAACCACTGGTGTAGCCATTTCATTGGTGGAAACAAAAAAAAAACAGTTCAAATATCATTTTGGATTGGATTTGGAATTATTGTTATATGCATTTCAATTGTTTGTATTGTCAAGGGTAGAGTGATAACATCTATTCATAGAAAAAATGAAGAATTGGACCAGATAAATGCATTTATGTTAAGAAACTTGGCCATGAAAAACTAATTTTGCATTATTTAGTAGAAAGATTCTACTAATAACCCCTTGATATTAATACTAATTATCTGCACAAAAATACTCACTTAAGGAATCTGAAAAATTATAAATATTAATGAAATTGCCTTCCATGTAAGAGCTCAAAAGCTTGACTGGTAGTCAATGATGGGTAAGATTCTCAGAGGAGGACAACCTAAGACAGGCACAGTCACAAGAGCCTATGGAAGAAGACAAGTGTGACAGGAGGTCACCTTGTATCAGCTTATATAATGGTTCCTATGATCTTCAAAAAAAAAGAATTATTAACTAATAAAAACGGGGGAAATGATGGAGTTTCAATTAAAGGCCATGAATACTGACAGAAAGCAGGTCACCTTGGAATGTAGGAAATAAGCCCTCCAGTCTCATGCTAATTGGAACTGGGTGAGGAAACATCCTGAGCTTGTAAAATTTACAATGTCTGTGAATTTCAGGAAGGAAAAGTGGATCTGAGCCATTAACCTTTAAGACTTTTTGATTTTAGTAAAATGTAACTGTCAAGTATCTATTACCCTTGCACATGGGTAATACTCACATGTATTTTCTTTGTTCTAAAGCCAAATGAAAGCCACACTTTATGAGGTGGCTGGGCTCTTCTCTCCATATCAGAAGGAGAGTCCCTGATCCCAGTTTTTCTTCTCTTTGTCTTATTCTTTCTTTCTCATCTGCAGCACCATTTTCATGGACCCAGGTCCTGACTGGCAATACATTAGGTAAAACAAGGGATTTATATTGATTGTAAGTGAAAAAAAGTGTATAATCATCAATGAAACCAGTATCTGACTTAGTTTTCAAACCTGAAGACCATACTGCATTTACAGAGTGATAATTAATACCAGTGTTTTGACATTGATTGGAAGTTAAAATATATACATAACAGCCAATGAAACCAGTATCTGACCTAGTTTTCAAATTGAGAAATATACAGCATTCACAGAGCGTTAAGTAAATCCAGGGTCTTGACATTGGTTCTAAGTGAAAATAATTAATTAGCAGTATCTGGCTTAGTCTTCAAAACTGAATAACATATTACATTCATAGAGTGTTAGGAAAAACCAGTGTTTTACTTTGTAAGTGAAAACAAGTGCATAAAACTCAAAGAAAAATATATCTGGCTTAATTTAAAAAAAAAAACAAATAGCATACTGAATTCAGAAAGCATTAGGTAAAACCATTGTTCTGACATTAACTGTAAGTTAAAATAAGTGCTTAGCAATCAATGAAACCAGTATCTGGCTCAGTTTTCAAAACTGAAGTACATTCTGCATTCACAGAACATTAGGTAAAACCACTGTTGTGACATTGATGGTAAGTTAAAACAAATGCATGTCAGTCCATGAAGTAAGTATCTAGCTTAGTGTTCAGAATTGAATAATGCATTCACAGAGTGTCAGGTAAAACCATTGAATTAAAACTGACTGTAAGTGAAAAAAAGCATAGCAGTCAATGAATCTATTATATGGTTACGTGTTCAAAACTTATGGTGTGGTGAATACGAGTGTTTTGACATTGATTGTAAGTGAAAACAATTGAATGGCAGTCATAAAACTAGTATCTGGCTTAATTTTCCAAACTGAAGAATATACTGCATTCACAGAGCATTAAGTAAAATCAGTGGTCTGAGATTAATTGAAAGTAAAAACAAGTGCTTAGCAATAATGAATCCAGTATCTGGCTAAGTTTTCAAAACTGAAGAACATACTGCATGTACACAGTGTTTGGTAAGACCAGTGTTTTGACATTGATTGTAAGTGAAAACAAGTGCATAGCAGTCAAAGAAACCAGAATCTGGGTTAGTTTTCAAAACTGAAATACTTATTGATTCACAGGGCATTGTGCAAACCCAGGGTTTTGATATTGATTTTAAGAGAAAACAAGATCATTGCAGTAAATGAAATCGTTATCTGACTCAGTTTCTAAGCCAAAGAACATAGTGCATTCCTGGAGCGTTTGGTAAAAACAGTGCTTTGTCATTGATTGTAAGTTAAATCAAGTGCATAGCAGACAATAAAACCAGTACTAGCTTAGATTTCAAAGCATAAGAACATACTGCATTCGCAGAGCAGTAGGTAAAACCAGGTTTTTACATTGATTGTAAGTGAAAACAAGTGCATAGTAGTCAATGAAACCAGAATCTGTCTAAACTGAAGAACATACTACACTTACAGAGTCTTAGGTAAAACCTGTGTTTTGCCATTGCATGTAAGTTAAAACAAGTGCTTAGCTGTCAATGAACCCGGTGTCTGGCCTAGTTTTCAAAATGAAAGAACATCCTGCATTCACAAAGTAATAAGTAAAACCACTGTTTTGATATTGATTGTAACTTAAAACAAATGCATAGCAGTCTATAGAATGAGGATCTGTCTTAGTGTTCAAAATTTAAGAATACAGTGCAATCAAATAGCACTAGGTAAAATTGGTCAATTTAAATCGATTGTAATTGAAAAAAAAGCATAGCAGTCAATCAAACCAGTATGTGGTTTAGCACTCTAAACTGGAGAACACACTGTATTCACAGAATGTTAGGTAAAACCAAGGTTTTGACATTTATTGTAAGTGAAAACAAGTGCATAACAGTCAATGAAACCAGTATCTGGCTTAGTTTTCAAAACTGAAGAATGTACTGCATTCACAGAGTGTTAGGTAAAACCAGTGTTTTTACATTGCTTGTAAGTGAAAACAAGTGCATAGCAGTCAAAGAAACCAGAATCTGGCTTAGTTTCCAAAACTGAAGAACATACTGCATTCATAGAGTAGTAGGTAAAACAAGTGTTTTGACATTGATTGTAAGAAAAAACAACTGCCTAGCAGTCAATGAATCCAGTATCTAGCATAGTTTTCAAAACTGATGAACACACAGCATTCACAGAGCATTAGGTAAACCAGTGTTTTGATATTGATTGTAAGTGAAAACAGTGCATAGCAGTCAAAGAAACCTGCTTCTGGCTTGGTTTTCAATACTGAAGAACATACTGCATTCACAGAACATTATGTAAAACCAGTGTTTTGACATTGATTGTAAGTGAAAACAAGTGGATAGCAGTCAATAAAACTAGTATGTGCTTTACTTTTCAAAACTGAAGAATATACTGCATTCACAGATCAGTAGGTAATACCAGTGTTTAGACATTGATTGTAAGTGGAAACAAGTGAATAGCTGTCAAGGAAACTAGTATCTGGCTTAGTTTTCAAAACTGAAGAAAATACTGCATTCATGGATCAATAGGTCAAACCAGTGTTTTGATATTGATTCTTTGTGAAAACAATTGAATAGCATATCATAAAACCAGTATTTGTCTTAATTTTCAAAAGTGGAGACCATACTGCTTTCACAGAGCATTAGATAAAACCAGGGTGCTCATATTGATTGTCAGTGAAGCAAGTGCTTAGCAGTCAATGAAACCATTATCTGGCTTAGTTTCCAAACTGATGAATATACTGCATTCACAGTGTTAGTTAAAAACCTTGTTTTGACATTGATTTTAAATGAAAGCAACTGCATAGCTGTCAATGAAACAAGTCCCTTGCTTAGTTTTCAAAACTGAAGAACATTCTGCATTCTCAGAGCGTTAGGTAAAACCAGTGTTTTGACATTGATTGTAAGAGAAAATATGTGCATATCAGTCAATGAATCCAGTATCTGGCCTAGTTTTCAAGATGGAAAACACACTGCATTCCCAGAGGGCTGGGTAAAATAAGTGTTTTGACATTGACTGTAAGTGAAAAGAAGTGAATAGCAGTCAATGAAACCAGTATCTGTCTTAGTATTCAAAAGTGAAGAACATACAGCCGTCACAGAGTGTTAGGTATAACTAGGGTTTTGACATTGATTGTAGGTTAAAATAAGTGCATAGTAGTTAAAGAAAACAGTATCTCACTTAGTTTTTAAAACAGAATAACATACTATATTCACAGAACGTTAGGTAAAACCACTGTTTTGAAACTGATTGTTCTTTAAAACAAGTGCATAACAGTCAATGAAAAGAGTATCTGGCTCATTGTTCAAAACTGAAGAACACAATGCATTCACAGAACATGAGGTAAAACCAGTGAATTCAAATTGAATGTATGTGAAAAAAAGCATAATAGTCAATGATACCAGTATATGCTTTAGTGTTCAAAACAGGAGAAAACATTGCATTCACAGAATATTAGGTAAAACCAACATTTTGTCATTGATTGTAAGTGAAAACAAGTGCATAGCAGTCAATGAAACCAGATTCTGACTTATTTTTCAAAACTGAAGAACATACTGTTTCACAGAGCATTAGTTAAAACCAGGGTTTTGACATTGACTTTAAGATAAAACAAGGCATAGTAGTCAATGAAACCAGTACCAGGCTTAGTTTTCAAACTGAAGAAAATACTGCATTCACAAAGTGTTAAGTAAAACCAGTGTTTACTCAATGATTGTAAGTGAAAACAAGTGCATTGTATTCATTGAAACCAGTATCTGGCTTATTATTCCAAACTGCGTTCACAGAGTGTTTGGTCAAACCAAGGTTTTGATTTTGATTGTAAAAGAAAGCAAGTACATAGCAGTTAATGAATCCAGTATCTTGCTTAGTGTTCAAACCTGAAGAACACACTGCATTCATTGACTTTTATATAAAACCAGTGATTTGTCATTGATTTTAGGTGAAACAAGTGCATAGCAATCAATGAAAGAAGTATTAGGTTTAGTGTTCAAAACTAGAGAACACATTGAATTAACAGAGCATTAGGTAATCAGTGTTTTGACATTGTAAGTGAAAACAATGTCATTCACAGAAAAAGGTATCTGGCTTAGTTATCAAAACTGAAGTGCATACTAAATTCACAATGTATTAGGTAAAGCCAGTGTTTTGACATTGTCTGTATGTGAAAATAAGTGCATACAAGACAATCAAATGAGTATCTGGTTTAATTTTCAAAACTGAAGAACATACTGCAAACACAGAGTGATTGGTCCATCCATGGTTATGATATTGACTGCAAGAAAAAGCAAGAGCATAGCAGTAAATGAAATCAATATTGCCTTAATTTGCAAAACTGAAGAACATACTGTATTCACAGAGCATTAAGTAAAACTAGTGTTTTGACATTGATTGAAAGTGAAAACAAGTAAATAGCAGTCAGTGAAATCAGTACCTGTACTAGTTTTCAAAACTGAAGAACATACTGCATTAACAGAGCATTAGGTAAAACCAGTGTTTTGACATGAACTGTAAGTGAAAATATGTGCATAACATTCAAATAAATCAGTATCTGGATTCATTTCAAAGCTGAAGTAGATACTGCATTCACAGAATGCTGAGTAAAACCAGGATTTTGAAATTGATTATAAGTGAAAACAAATGCATAGCATTCAATGAAACCAGTAACTGTCTTAGTTTTCAAAACTGAAGAACACACTGCATTTACAGAGTATTAGGTAAAAGCAGTGAATTGAGATTGACTGTATATGAAAAAAAAGTATATAACAGTCAATGAAATCAGTATTTGGCTCCATTTTCAAAACTGAAGAACATACTGCATTCACAGAGCATTATGTAAAATGAGTGTTTTGACATTGTAAATAAAAAGAAGTGTATAGCTGTCTATGAAACCACTATCTGGCTTTGTTTCAAATCAGAAGTACATTCTGCATTCAAAGAGTAGTGGGTAAAACCAATCTTTTGACATTGTATGTGTAAACAAGTGTATTGCAATCAATGGAACCAGTACCTGGTTCAGTTTTCAAAACTGAAGACCATATTGCATTCACACAGTGTAAGGTAAACCACTGTTTTGACATTGATTTAAGTGAAAACAAGTGTTTAGCAGACAATGAAACTAATATATGGCATACTTTTCAAAATTGAAGAACATACTGAATTCACAGACCATTAGGTAAAACCAGGGTTTTGACATTGACAGCAAGTGAAAATAAGTGTACAGCAGTCAATGAAATGAGTATCTGGCTTATTTTTCAAAACTGAAGAAATTACTGCATTCACAGAGCATTAAGTAAAAAGAGGGATTTTCATTGAATGTAAGCAAAAAAGAGCCTAGCAGTCAATGAAACCAGTATCTGGCTAAGTATTCAAAACCACATAACACAATGAATTCACAAATAGTTAGTTAAAACCAGTGTTTAAACATTGTTTGTAAATGAAACCAGTATCTGCCTAATGTTCCAAGCTGAAGACCATACTGCTATCACAGAGCATTTGCTAATACCATGGTTTTGACATTGATTGTAAGGGAATGCAAAAGTGCATAACAGTCAACAAAACCAGTTTTTGGCTAAGTTTTCAAAACTGAAGAATATACTGAATTCAGAGATCATAAGATAAAATCAGTGTTTTGTCATTGATTGTAAGTAAAAACAAGTGAATTGCATTCAAAGAAACCAGTATCTGGCTTATTATTCCAAACTGAAAAACATACTGCCAACAAAGAGTGTTTGGTCATCCAGGGTTATGACATTGATTGTAACACAAAGCAAGAGCATAGCAATCAATGAAATCAATATTTGGCTTAATTTCAAAACTGAAGGACATACTGCATTCACAGAGTGTTAGTTAAAAGCATTTTTCTGGCATTTATTGCAAGTGAAAACAAGTGCATAGTAGTGAAAGAAACCAGTATCAGGCTTAATGTTCAAAACTGAAGAACACACTGTATTCACAGAGGGTTATGTAAAACTAGTGATTTGACATTGATTGCAAGTAAAAACAAGTGCATAGCAGTCATTGAAACAAGTATCTGTTTTAGTATTCAAAGCTGGAGAACACACTATATTCACAGAGCGTTAGGTAATACCAGGTTTTTTTGTTTTGTTTTGTTTTGTTTTTTTTTTTAGTACTATATATCATGGTCAATGTTTATGTATATATATAAGAAAAAAATAAGGAAAACAAATAAGCAACAGGAAAATTGGCAAAGGTCATGAATAATAGTTGACAGAGGAGAAAATGTATATGATGAATTCCCTTATGAAAATGTGCTAACCCTTCTTAGTAAGCAGGGAAATGCCAATTCAGATCACAAAAATATATGCTTTGCTGCTCCTAGATTGGCAAAAATTATAGGGTCTGATTTGTAAGTGAAAACATGTGATTAGTAGTCAATTAATTCTGCATCTGGCTCAGTTTTCAAAACTGAAGAACATACTGCATTCACAGAGTGTTATGTAAAACCAGTGTTCTGACATTGTAAGTGAAATCCAGTGCATAGCATTCAAAGGAAAAAAGTATCAAGCTTATTTTCCAAAACTGAAGCGCATACAGAAATCACTGAGCATTAGGTTAATCCAGTGTTTTGACATTGATTGTAAGTAAAATTTAAGTGCATAGCAGTCAATCAAATGAGTATCTAGCTTATTTTTCAAAATTGAAGAACATACTGCATTACAGGCCATTAGGGAAGACTAGGGTTTTGACATTGGTTGTAAATTAAAGCAAGAGCATAACAGTCAAAGAAACCAGTAACAGACTTAGTTTTCAAAACTGAAGAACATTTTGGATTCACAGAGCATTAGGTAAAACCAGTGTTTTGACATTAATTGTAAGTGAAAACAGGTGCTCAGATCTCAATGAAAGCAGTATCTGGATTAGTTTTTAAAACGAAGAAATTAGTACATTCACAGAGTGGTACATAAAATCAGTGTTTGACATACTAAGTGAAAAGAAGTGTATAGAGTCAATGAACCCCATAGCTGCTTTAGTTTTCAAAACTGGAAAACATTCTGCATTCACAAGGCAGTAGGTTAAACCAGTGTTTTGGTATTGATTGCAAGTGAAAATAAGTCCATAGCAGTCAAAGGAACCAGTATCCTGCTAGTTTTCAAAACTAAAGTAAAACCAGTGTTTTGACTTTAATTGTAAGTGAAAACAAGTGCATAGCAGTCAATGAAATTAGTATCTGACTTAGTTTTCAACCTGAAGAACATAATTCATTCAAAGAGCATTAGGTAAAACTAGTTTTGTGACATTGATCTTAAGTGAAAACAAGTGCAAGGCAGTCAATGAAACCAGGATCCTGCTTATTATTCCAAACTGAAGAACATACTGCAAACATAGAACATGTAGTCAAACCAAAGGTTATGATATTGATTGTAAGACAGAGCAGGAGCATAGCAGACAATGAAATCAATATTTGGCTTAATTTGCAACACTGGAGAACATACTGTATATATAGAGCATTATGTAAAACCAATTCATTGAAATGAATTGTAAGAGAAAGAAGTGCATAGCAATCAATGAATCCAGTATCTGTCTTAGCGTTCAAAATGGAAAGACATACTACATTCACAAAATATTATGTAAAATGAGTGTTTTGACATTGATTGCAAGTGAAAACAAGTGCATAGCACTTGTAAAACAAATATCTGTTTTCATGTTCAAAGTTGAAGAACACACTGCATTCAGAGTGTTCAGTAATACCAGTACTTTGACAATGGGTGTAAGTTAAAAGACATGATCACTGCTCAATTAAACCTGTATCCAGCTCAGTTTTCAAAACTGAAGAACATACTTCATTGACAGAGCATTAGGTAAAAACAGTGTTTCGGCATTGTAAGTGAAAACAAGTGCTTAGCCTTCAAAGAAAAATGTATCTGGCTTAGTCTCCAAAACCAAAAAGCATATTGAATTCACAGACCACTAGGTAAAACCAGTGTTTTGACATTGATCTTAAGTGAAAACAAGTGCACGGCAGTCAATGAAACCAGAATCTGGCTTAGTTTTTAAAACTGAAGAACATAATGCATTCATAGAGTGGTAGGTAAAACCAGTGTTTTGACATTGACTGTAAGCAAAGATAAGTACATTGCATTCAATGCAACCAGTATCTGGCTTATTATTCCAAACTGAAGAACATATTGCAATCACAGAATGTTTGTTCAAACCAAGGTTTTGACTTTGAATGTAAGATAAAGCAAATGCATAGCAGTCAATGAAGCCAGTATTTGGCTCTCTTTTCAAAACTGAAGACCATACTGCTTTCACAGAGCATTAGGTAAACCAGTGTTTGCATACTGATTGTAAGTGAAAACATGTGCATAGCAGTCAATGAAATTAGTATCTGGCTGATGTTTCAAGGCTGAGGAACATGCTACATTCACAGAAAATTAGTTAAAAACATTTTTCTGACATTATTGTAAGTGAAAACAAGTGCATAGCAGGGAATGAAACCAGTATCGGGCTTAGTGCTCAAAACTGAAGAACACACTGTACTCACAGAGCAGTAGGTAAAACCAGTGATTTGACATTAATTGTAAGAAAAATAAGTGTATAGCAGTCAATCAATTGAGTATCTAGCTTATTTTTCAAAAATGAAGTACATACTGCATTCACAGAGTGTTTGGTAATACCAGTGTTTTGACATTGGTTGTAATTGAAAACAAGTAATTAGCAGTAATTTAATCCTGTATTTGACTTAGTTTTCAAAATTGAAGAATGTACTGTATTCACAGAGCACTGGGTAAAACCAGTGTTTTGACATTGTAAGTGAAATCAAGTGCATAGCATTCAAATAAAAAAGTATCCGGCTTAGTTTCCAAAACTGAATAGCATACTTCATTTACAGAGCCTTAGGTAAAATCATTGTTTTGACATTAATTTTAAGTTAAAAAAAGTGCTTAGAAATCAATTAAACCAGTATTTGGATTAGTTTTAAAAACTGAAGGTTATACATTCACAGAGTGGTACGTAAAAACGTGTTTTGAAATTGTAAGTGAAAAAAGTGTAGCAGTCAATGAAACCAGTAGCTGCTTTCGTTTTCAAAAATAAAGAAAACTGCATTCACAGAGTCTTAGGTAAACCAGTGTTGTGGTATTGATAGTAAAGGAAAAGAAGTGAATAGCAGTACATGAAATCAGGATCTGGCTTAGACTTCAAAATTGAACAACATTCTGCATTCACAGAGCATTAAGTAGAACGAGTGCTTTGACATTGTAAGTGAAAACAAGTGCATAGCAGTCAATGAAACCAGAACCTGGCTTAGTTTTCAAAACTGAAGAACTACTGCATTCACAGATCATTATGTATAACCAGTGTTTTGACACTGATTATAAATGAAAATAATTGCATAGCAGTCAATGAAACCAGTATTGGGCTTGGCTTTCAATACTGAAGAACTACTGAATTTATGAACATTAGGTAAAAGCAAGGTTTTACATTGATTTTAAGTGAAAGGAAGTGCATTGCAGTCAATGAACCCTCTTTCTGGCTTAGTTTTCAAAACTGAAGAATATACTGCAATCACCAAAGTTTTGAATTTGATTGTATGAGAAAGAAAGTACATAGCAGTCAATAAAATGAATATTTGTCTAAATTTTCAAAACTGAAGAACATACTGGATTCACAGATTGTTATGTAAACCAGTGTTTACATAATGATTGTAAGTGAAAACATGTGCAGTGCAGTCAATTAAATATGTATCTGGCTTAGTTTTCAAAGCTGAAGAACATACTGCAATCACAGAGCGTTAGTTAAAAGCATTTTCCTGCCATTTATTGTAAGTGAAACAAGTGCATAGCAGTCAATGAAACCAGTATCTGTCTTAATTTTAAAAACTGAAGAAAGTAATACATTCAGAGAGTGGTAGGTAAAACCAGTGTTTTGACATTGTAAGTGAAAAGAAGTGTATAGCAGTCAATGAACCCAGTACCTGCTTTAGTTTTCAAAACTGAAGCACATTCTGCATTTGCAATTTGTTAGGTAAAACTAGGGCTCTGACATTGATGGTAAAAGAAAGTCAGAAAATAGCAGTCAAAGAAACGTATCTAGATTAATTTTCAAAACTGAAAAATAGTCTGCATTCACAGAGCATTAGGTAAAACCCATATTTCGACACTGTAAGTGTAAAAAAGTACATAGCAGTCAATGAAACCAGAATCTGGCTTAGTTTTCAAAACTGAAAAGCATACTGCATACACAGAGCTTTACATATAACCAGTGTTTGACATTGATTGTAAGTGAAAATAAGTGCATAGCAGTTAATGAAAGCAATATCTGGATTAGTATTCCAAACTGAAGAACATACTACCATCACAGAGCATTTGGTCAAACCAAAGTTTTGACTTTGATTGTAAGAGAAAGCAGGAACAATGCTTTCTGTCAATGAAAGCAGTATTTGGCTATGGTTTCAAAACTGCAGAACATACTGCATTCACAGAGCATTAGGTAAACCAGATTTGAATATTAATTGTAAGTGAAAACAAGTGGATAGCAGTCAATGAAACCAGTATCTGTCTTAATTTTCAGAACTGAAGAATATACTGCATTCACAGAGCATTAGGTAAAAGCATTTGCCTGACATTTATTTTAAGTGAAAACAAGTGCATAGCAGGCAATGAAACTAGTATGAGCCTTAGTTTTCAAAACATAAGAACATATTGCATTCACAGAGCATTATGTAGAAACAATGTTTTGACATAGATTGTAAGAGAAACAAGTGCATAGCAGTCAATGAATTGAGTATCTCTCTTAGTGTTCAAAACAGAAGGACATACTACATTCACAGAGCATTAGGTAAAATTAGTGTTTTGACATTGATTGTAAATGAAAACATGTGCATAGCAGTCAATGAAACCAGTATCTGGCTTAGTTTTCAATACTGAAGAATACACTGCATTCGCAGAGCATTAGTTAAAAACATGGTTTTTACATTGACTGTAAGTGAAAGCAAGTACATAACAGTAAAAACACAAGAATCTACCTTAGTTTTCAAAACTGAAGAACACACTGCCTTCACAGAGCATTAGGTAAAACCAACGTTCTGATATTGCCTCTAAGTAAAAACAAGTGCCTAGCATTCAATGAAACCAGTGTTTAGTTCTGTATTCAGAACAGAAGAACATGCTGCATTCACAGAGTGTTAGGTAAAACTACTGTTTTCTCTATGACTGTAAGTGAAAACAGGTGTATTGCATTCAATGAAACCAGTACCTGGCTTATTATTCCAAACCCAAGAACATACTGCAATCACAGAGCATTTGGTCAAACCAAGGTTTGGACTTTGATTGTCAGAGAAAGTAAGTACATAGCAGTCAATGAATCCAGTATCTAATTTAGTGTTCAAAACCAAAGAACTCACTATATTCATTGAGCATTAGGTAAAACCAGTAATTTGACGTTGATTGTATGTGAAAATAAGTCCACAGCAGTCAATGAAAGAAGTATCAGGTTTAGTGTTCAAAACTGGAGAACACACTACATTCACAGAGAGTTAGGTATTACCAGTGTTTTGACATTGTTTGTAAGTGAAAACAAATGATGAGCAGACAATTAAACAAGCATCTGGCTTAGTTTTCAAAACTGAAGAACATACTGCATTCACAGAGTGTTAGGCAAAACGAGTGTGTTGACATTGAAAGTGAAAACAAGTCCATAACATTCAAAGAAAAAGTATCTGGCTCAGTTATCAAAACTGAGGAGCATACTGCATTCACACAGCATTAGGTAAAACCAGTGTTTTGACAAAGATTATAAGTGAAAATAAGTGCATAGCAGTCAATGAAACCAGTATATGGCTAGTTCTCAAAACAAAAGAACATATTTCATTCAAAGTATGTTAGATTAAACCAGTGTTGTGAAATTCATTATAAGTGAAAACAAGTGCATAGCAGAAATGAAACCAGTATCTGGCTTAGTTTTCAAAACTGAAGAATATACTTAATTCACAGAGCATTAGGTAAAACCAGGGTTTTTACATTTATTGTAAGTGAAAGCAAGTACATAATAGTAAAGACACAAGTATCTATCTTAGTTCTCAAACCTAAAGAACATACTGCATTCACAGAGCATTAGGAAAAAGCAGTGTTTTGACATTGATTGTAAGTGAAAGCAAGAGCATAGCAGTCAATGAAATCAATATTTGGCTTAATTTTCAAAACTGAAGAAAATACTGCATTCACAGAGCATTATGTAAAATGAGTGTTTTGACATTGTAAGTGAAAACCAGTGTATAGCAGTCAATGAAACCACTATCTGGCTTTGTTTCAAAACAGAAGTACATTCTGCATTCATAGAGTAGTGGGTAAAACCAGTCTTTTGACATTGTATATGTAAACAAGTATATTCCAATCAATGAAACCAGTACCTGGTTTAGTTTTCAAAATTGAAGAACATACTGCATTCACATAGCGTAAGGTAAAACCTGTGTTTTGACATTGATTTAAGTGAAAAGAAGTATTTAGCAGTCAGTGAAAGCAGTATATGGCTTACTTTTCAAAATTGAAGAACATAATGAATTCACAGAGCATTAGGCAAAACCAGTGTTTTGACATTGACTGCAAGTGAAACTAAGTGTACAGCAGTCAATGAAATGAGTATCTGGCTTATTTTTCAAAACTGAAGAAATTACTGCATTCATAGAGCATTAAGTAAAAAAGAGGGATTTGTGTTGAATGCATGTAAAAAAGAACCTAGCAGTCAATGAAACCAGTATCTCACTAAGTATTCAAAACTGAAGAACACAATGAATTCACAAATAGTTAGTTAAAACCAGTGCTTAAACATTGATTGTAAGTGAAAACAAGTGCATAATAGTCAATGAAACCAGTATCTGTCTAGTGTTCCAAACTGAAGAACATACTGCCATTACAGATCATTTGCTAATACCATGGTTTGGACATTGATTGTAAGGGAAAGCAAGTGCACAGCCATCAATGAAATAAGTATCTAGCTTAGTTTTCAAAGCTGAAGAACATATTGCATTCACAGAGCATTATTTAAAAGCATTTTTCTGCCATTTACTATAAGAGAAAAGATGTGCATAGTAGTCAATGAAAGCAGTATCTGGCTTAATTTTAAAAACTGAAGAAAGTAATGCATTCACAGAGCAGTAGGTAAAACCAGTGTTTTGACATTGTGGGTGAAAAGAAGTGTACAGCAGTCAGTAAAACCAATATCTGCTTTAGTTTTCAAAACTGAAGAACATTCTGCATTCACAGAGTGTTAGGTAAAACTAGGGCTTTGATATTGATGGTAAATGAAAATCAGAGTATAACAGTCAAAGAAACTAGTATCTGGCTTAGTTTTCAAAACTGAAGAACATTCTGCATTCACAGAGCTTTAGGTAAAACCAGTGTTTTGACATTGTAATTGAAAAAGAGTAATAGCAGTCTATGAAGCCAGAATCAGGTTTAGTTTTCAAAACTGAAAATATACTGAATTCAGAGAGCATTAATCGAAACCAGTGTTTTGACACTAACTGTAAGTTAAAATAAGTGCATAGCCATCAATGAAACAAATATCTGTCTTAGTTTTCAAAATGGAAGAGCATATTGCATTAACAGAGCCTTAGGTAAAACCATTGTTTTGATATTGATTGTAAGGGAAAACAACTGCACATCAGTCAGTGAAACCAGTATCTAGCTTACTTTTCAAAATTGAAGAACATACTCTATTCCCAGAACATTAGGTAAAACTATTGTTTTGACATTGATTGTAAGTGAAAACAAGTAAACAGCAGTCAATGAAACCAGCATCTGGCCTAGTTTTCAAAACTGAAGAACATACTGCATTTATAGAGCATTAATTAAAACATTTTCCTGCCATTTATTGTAAGTGAAAACAAGTGCATAGCAGCAAATGAAACCAGTATCTGGCTTAATTTTAAAAACTGAAGAATGTAATGCATTCACAGAGCGGTAGGTAAAACCAAGGTTTTGACATTGATCGTAGGTTTGAAAAATTGAATAGCAGTCAATGAAACCAGTATCTGGCTTAGTGTTCAAAATTGAATAACACACTACATTCACAGAGCATTAGGTAAAAACAGTGATTTGACATTGATTGCATGTGAAAACAAGCACAAAGCACTCAATGAAACTAGTACCTGGCTTAGTGTTCAAAACTGTACAACACACTGCATTCACAGACATTAGGTATTGCCAGTGTTTTGACATTGATTGTAAGTGAAAACAAGTACATTGCAGTCAATGAAACCAATATCTGGCATATGTTTCAAAAATGAAGAATTTACTGCATTCACAGAGCATTAGGTAAAACCAGTGTTTTGACATTGATTGTAAGGGAAAACAAGTGCACAGCAGTCAATGAAACCAATATCTGTCTTAGTTTACAAAACTGAAGAACATACCATATTCACAGAGCATTAAGTAAATCTGGGTTTTTCACATTGATTGTAAGTGAAAACAAATGAATAGCAATCAGTGAAACCAGTATCTGTCTTAGTTTTCAAAACTAAAGAACATACTGCATTCACAAAAGCATTAGGTAAAATCAATGTTTTGACTTTGATTTTAAGTGAAAACGTGCATAGCAGTCAATGGAACCAGTATCTGGCTTAGTTTTCAGAACTGAAAAGCAGATGGCAATCACAGAGCATTTGGTTAAGCCAGGGTTATGACATTGGATGTAAGAGAATGCTAGTGTATAGCAGTCAATGAAATCAGCTTAATTTTCAAAACTGAAGAACATATTGCATTCACAGAGTTTTATGTAAAACAAGTGTTTTGACTTTCTAAGTGAAAATAAGGGTATAGCAGTCAATGATACCAGTATCTGGCTTCATTTCAAAACTGAAGAACCTTCTGCTTTCAAAGAGTCAGGGGTAAAACCAGTGTTTTGACACTGTATGTGAAAACATGTGCATAGCAGACAATGAAACCAATATCTGGCTTAGTTTTCCAAAATGAAGAACATACTGTATTCCCAGAGCATTAGGTAAATCTAGTTTTTTGAAATTTATTGTAAGTGAAAACAAGTGACTAGCAGTCAGTGAAACCAGTATCTGTCTTAGTTTTCCAAATTGAAGAACATACTGCATTCACAGAGCATTAAGTAAAAGGAGCATTTTGACATTGATTGTAAGTGAAAACAAGTGCTTAGGAGTCAATTAAACCAGTATCTGGCATATGTTTCAAATATGAAGAACAAATATGAAGGCAGTTCCATTCATCTGCCCCATAGGACCTAAGCCCTCTCTCAATCGGAAACAGAGAGGGAATCACCGTCCCAAAAAACTCAAGATTGAAGAGTATGCAAACATAATGGGGATATTCAACTATTAACCAAAGTAGACTTATTATTCCAGTAATGGAGAACTTATAACATTGATTTAAAGACAGTCATCACCAGAGGTTCTGAGGTGAGGGAGAGGGAAGAATAGATATAACATTGAGCATTTTGGGGACATTGGAATTGTTCTGCATGATATTGCAGTGATAGATACAGGCCATTATACATTTTGCAAAACCTATAAAATTGTGTGGGGCAAAGCGTAAACTATAATGTTAACTACAGTCCATGTTTAGCAGCAATGCTTCAATATGTGTTCATCAATTTCAACAAATATACCACACTAATGGAAGATGTTGTTAGTGTGGGAAAGTATGGGAGAGGATGGGGGTGGAGTATATGGGAATCCCCCT
Organism: Tolypeutes matacus; assembly: GCA_026826555.1. Taxonomy (NCBI): domain Eukaryota; kingdom Metazoa; phylum Chordata; class Mammalia; order Cingulata; family Chlamyphoridae; genus Tolypeutes; species Tolypeutes matacus. The sequence goes on along the minus strand of JAKSZT010054372.1, from coordinate 1,236,756 downwards.
ATATTTTTGATGTATCATTTATGTAATCTAAAGCTTCTTTAAACATAAAAAAAATAGAAATAAAAAAATTAAAAAACCCACATATTTATAATGAAACAAAAATAGTGTCCTGAAATGCCACTGAAAAATGCAAAAAATTTTGTGGTCCATAGGTTTATGTCTCCTTGGAGGCAGATGTGTTTAGTGATTACCACCTTAGCTTAGCCAGAGACTTATGTATCTCTCTCTGTATATGACTCATACTTTATTCAACAAATTTTAGATTCATTCTCTCCCTCTTTCCAAGGAAACCTGTAAATTATTCTGTTAGCTTTAAATATTTTTTAAAGAGAAGAAAGTATCTGCCTAAACCAAAACTTCCTTTTTCTTTTATCACCCTCTTAAAGCAGAATATTTCAAACTATTCTAAAACCCTTTTCTTTTACTCTTCTAAAAATTATTTTCAAAAGGCAAAGAAAATAAATGAATTTTTTAAAAACAGGATTTACAAATTATGTAAAGAAAGATAGGACAGTTTCATCTGCTCCCTCTAAATCTAACTTCTGCCCTCAAAGGGAAGCAGAAACAAACATTTTTTGATGCATTTTATATGTAATGTGTATGGGTTTGGAGATTGAACTCAACCTCGTATGTGGGAAGCCAGCGCTCAACCACTGAGCCACATTGGTGCCCAGAGTTGGTTTTCTCATTTTTTGTTGTTGTTGTTTTTTTCTTTTGTTTTGTCTTTAAGAGGCACTGGGAACTGAACCCGGGAGCTCCCATGTGGGAAGTGGGCACTCTCTCAACCACTTGAGCCACATTTTCTCCCCATATATTTTTATACTACTTTTACCATGCATGCACTGTTCTATATGCTTTAACTCATGAAAACTCATTAGTTTAAGAGATAAGTTGGTCTATTATTGCTCCCCCTTCCTCTTTTTTCTTTTTTTCTTTTTAACCAGATGAGAAAAACAGGCACAAAAAGATATCCTGGCAAAAGGCACAGAAGTAGAAGCAGGCAGAGTTTGGAATTAAACTCCTGGCAGCCTGGTTCCAATGCCAGTCCTTCACTACTCTTTAACTTCCACCTTTATACACACAGAAAAACAAAGACATAGTGCCTATGATTACACACACACACCCAAGCATGTGTGTTTCATGCTACATATAAAGTTTGCCAGGTGTCCTTGCAGGCCTTTTTATATATGCATGAAAGACAGGTAAAGGAAGAACAATCTGATAAACAAAATGAGATGGAGCAGCCAGAGACCAGAATTACCAATTATCTCAGAAAGGTAAGAAAAATATTCCTTGGCTTAGATACTACATCGCTGATAAACTTAAAACAGTCTTAATGGAGGATTAAGGATGAAAGCAAGATCGTTTCTGAATTTGTTCCTTAGGGGAGAAATTGATAATAATTTTTGAAAGCAATTGGTAAAGCAATATAAAATAAACAAAAACAAAATAAATAAAAGCAATTGGTCCAGAAGAAAACTCCAATGTATAATAATCAACTCAATTAGCATCTATCAGGTAGATTGGCTCCATTCTGATGAATTACGCTGTTCTCTACAAAGCATGGTCACTCTCATGTTTGTGTGCCATACTGATGGAATTTCTATCTTAAGTCACACTCATATTTTGTATATTGCAGTGTTTAAATGGAACCCATATCTTCTAGTCCCACTGCCCAGCTCCTATCCTTTTAAAGCCACTTAAAGTCACCAAAAGATCTTCTCCCTGCATTATAGCCAGTAATCCTTCAACATTAAATCTTGTCATATTATCTTATCAGTTTAAAATGTTTCACTGACTTTCCTTTGCACTTCTAATAAAGACAAAATCCTCAACTTTGCCTTGAAATGCTTTGCAATATCTGTTCTTGCCTATCTCATTAGCCTCATGAAAACTACTTTTTGTCTTTTCTACTTTCTGCACCTCTCCACTTCCCCCTGAAGCTCCAATCAAATCAACCTTTTTTAGTGTTTCAGGCACTGGTCTTTAGAGTCAGGAATCTTATTTACTATTCCTTCAGCTTTTAATACTTTTACTGTGGAATCTGTCCCAACTATTAGTCATCCTTTAAATTTCACCTTAAATGTCAGGTCCTCAGGAGAGACCTTACTGAACCTGAGTTTCTGGGGTGGGGCATAATCTGTAGGGAGGGACAGACCCACCCACTCACACAATGAGATACAATCTGATCCAAAGAGATGGTTACTCCTCTTTTTAATCCTCCCACCCCTTGGCTTCTTAAAGTTCACTTAATGTCATCACATGTTTCAGTTTGGGTGGATTTATATAAATGCTTTTCATCTTTCCTCTATGCTACATACACATTGCAACCCTATCTCACCAATTGGGTTAGTACAAGGGATGAATGAAGATTAATAGGATTCAGTGCATCCACCCTTACCCTGAAGAACTAACTTCTCTAAGGGCAGGGCTGATTCTATTTGCTTCAAATAGTTTTGTATTTTCACCATTTCCTGAAGTTGGTAATATAAGGTTAGTCTCTTCATTAGTGCCAGAACCAATAATCTAGTCTTTACTTTTTGAAATTTTATTGTGTTCTTTATTATTTTTACTTTTGTGTTAGTTTGGATTTGGGAGGAAGGTTTCACAGGACTGTGTCTATGGTGCCATTTTCCTTAGTGAATTTAGACATGCAAAATTAGTATAAGTGAAACTTTAAGAAGCTGATATTTAGCTATTTTTCTATAGCTTATATGTTTTTCTTAGGTTGTTAGTAGCAAGACAACACTTGAAAACAGAAAAACATCATTGAGTAAGAAAGGAAATACAATATTATTGAACATGTACTAGATACTAGGTACTACACTAGGTAATCACTTGCACTAATTAATTCTTTCAGCACTCTACATTATAGGATTAATATTCCCATTTTGATGATAAATAAATTAACCATAGAGAAGTCAAATCCATGAACCACATCCATGTAACCAGTAAGTTGCAGAATTGGAATGGTTCCTCTTTAATTTCATGGTTTACCATTCCCCACCCCCACCCAATCTACCCCATCCTTTGACCCCAAACTAGGTGAAGAAGCTCACTGTAGAGCTCTCCACTCCCTTAACCTACTGGGAGGAGGACAGCATGGTGGTGAAGCTGTGAAAACCACCCTGCAGTGAGTACTGTTTGGCTTTATTGTCACTTTCAATTTCTTCATAGGAATAATAACAGTAAGAATCTGAAAAGGTTGTAATTGGGAACTGAATAAAAAGTTGAGGTGCACACACGGCCCTGGTCGTGAAGAGAGCTGCCTCCAGCCATCCTCAGGATCTCTCCACACCCTCCCCCTATAACCAGGAATATCGAGCAGGCATGGCGCCTAGCCCACCCACTACCGCCTTGCTGTTGGAACTCGCGCACTTGGGCACCTGGGGTCTTGGTTCCTGCGTCCCATGCAACTCAAGCTTCTGCACAGCCTTGGGTCTAAAAGCCTGAACCACCTGCTCCAGGTAAGGTAGGAGGCTGAGAGAAGGGACAAATGAGGGTCTGGCTTGAGGCTTAGCTGAGCGGAGGCTTCCTGAACTCATATCGTGCACTATAGCTAGGGGTCACGGCTAGTCCACCCCTGGGTTGCCTCATACTCTTGGAAAGGTCTAGTGAAAAATAAAGGATTCCTGACCTCAGTTTAGACTTGTGGAATCAGAATGGAGATGGTGGGCCTGCGTTAAACTAACATTTTGATCTGAAAGAGTTTGGGCAGTGGCCAAAGCTGGGGACGGGGCACATTTATGGGAGTGGAATAGTAGCCGCCCGGTATTGATAACCTACCATCTTACATTGCCTGCACTTCTTTGGCCAATTTAAACACCCATTTACCTTACAAGAATCTTACAGGTAGGAATTATTTTAACTTCAAAAATGCACAGTTTTAGGCTCAGCATGTTAAGAATCATTCTATGACAATGTGTGAAATTAAGAGCTGGGAAGCTAACACAGGTTCTATTTATTCATCAAATACTCTTTGAGCATGCGCTATATGCCCAGGACAAGAATATGCATTGGATATTATGATACACAAAACTAGAGAAAAGTTCACACAAAGAAGCTTGCTGTTTAGTGGGAGAATTATATAATCACAAATAAATAATTGTAAAACCATAACTATGGTATGTGATATGATAGGAAGTTAGGGGAAGTGGCTTGGGGCCATATCTTGATGGAGATTATTTTTTTAAATTTATTTTTTAATTAGAGAATTTAGAGGTTTAAAGAATAATCATGTAAAGGATACAGCATTCCCCTATACCCCCATTCATTGACACTTTGCAGGAATTTGGTACATTTCTTACAATTAATGTAAGACTATTAAAATTGTACTATTAACTATATAGTCCATAGTTTACATAAGTTGTATTTTTCCCCATATGCCACCTTATTATTAACACCTTGCATTAGTGTAATACATTTGTTATAAGTCATGAAAGAACATTTTTATACTTGTACTACTTTATATATATATATATATATTTTAAAGGATACATATAAAAATTTTTTTTGAATCAAACAATATGTTACACAATACATTTGGTTCATAGTAACACATTCATACAGTATTTGTCCTTTTGTGTCTGGCTTGCTTCACTCAACATAATGTCCTCCAGGTTCATCCATGTTGCCATATGCTTTATGACTTCATTTCTTCTTACAGCTGCATAATATTCCATCGTGTGAATAGACCACAGTTTGTTTATCCATTCCTCTGTTGATGGACACCTGGGTTGTTTCCAACTTTTGGCAATGGTGAATAATGTGGCTATGAACATCGGTGTGCAGATGTTTGTTCGTGTCACTGCTCTCAGTTCTTCTGGGTATATATCCAGTAGTGGTATTGCAGGGTCACATGGCAAGTCTATATTCAACTTCTTTAGGAACTGCCAAACAGTCCTCCATAGTGGTTTTACCATCTTGCATTCCCACCAACAGTGAAGAAGTGTTCCTATCTCTCTACATCCTCTCCAACACTTGTAGTTCTCTGTCTTTTTAATAGTGGCCATTCTGATAAGTGTGAAATGATATCTCATTGTAGTTTTCATTTGCATTTCCATAATCATGAGTGATGTTGAGCATTTCTTCATGTGTTTTTTTGCCATTTGTATTTCTTCTTCAGAGAAATGCCTATTCATGTCTTTGGCCCATTTTTTAATTGGGTCATTTGTCTTTTTATTGTTGAGTTGAGTTGTAACATCTCTTTATATATTCTGGATATTAAACCCTTATCAGATATGTGATTTCCAAATATTTAAAGAGATAAATGACATCAAGAAGTCATTGAGTGAATGCAAATATACTTGTACTATTAACTATAGTCCATCATTTACAATAGGGTTCACTGTGTGATATAGTCCTATGTTTTATTTTTAAATTATTACTCTAGTAACATATTTACTACCTAAAATTTCCCCTTTTAACCACATTCACATATATAATCCAGTGCTGCTAATTACACTCATAGTATTTTGCTACCATCACCACCATCCATTTCGAAAACTTTATAAATAACTGAAATAGCAATTTCATACAAGTTAAGCATTAATTCCCCATTCCCTACCCCCAACCCAGCCCCTGGTAACCTGTATTCTAGATTCCAACTCTATGAGTTTTCTTATTTTAATTACTGCATATCAGTGAGATCATGCATATTTGTCCTTTTTTGTCTGGCTTATCTCACTCAGCATATTGTCTTCAAGGGTCATCAATGTTGTCTCATATATCAAGACTTCATCCTTTTTATGTTTATTCCACATTTTGTTCATCCATTCATCAGTTGATGGATACTTGGGTTGCTTCCATCTCTTGGTGATTGTGAATAATGCTGCTATGAACATCTGTGTGCAAATAGCTGTCCATGTCCCTACTTTCAATATTTTTGGTTATCTACCTAGCAGAGGGATTGCTGGGTCATATGGCATTCTATACATAGCTTTCTGAGGAACTGCCAAACTATTTCACAGTGGCTGCATCATTTTTCATCCCCACCCACTAGCAATGAATGAGTGTTACTGTTCTCCATAGCCTCTCCACTACCTGTAATTTTTTGTTTTTTTAATCTTAGCCATTCTAGTGGATGTGAAATGATATCTCATATGGTAAATTTGCATTTCCATAATAGGTATTGATATTGAGCATCTTTTCATATGCTTTTTAGCCATTTGTATATCTGCTTAGGAGAAAAGTCTTTTGCCTATTTTAAAAATTGGGTTGTCTTTTTATTGTTGAGTTGTAGGATTTGTTTATATATTCTGGATATTAAACCCTAATTATATATGTGATTTCCAAATATTTTCTCCCAAAGTCTTTTCACTTTCATGCATAAGTCCTCTGATGCGCAATAGTTTTTAAATTTGATGAGGTCCCATCTATCTATTTTTTCTTTTGCTCTTTGTGCTTTGGGTATAAAGTCTAAGAAACCATTACCTGACACAAGCTCCTAAAATGTTTACCTACATTTTATTCTAGGAGTTTTATAGCCCTGGTTCTTATATTTAGATCATCCATCCATTTTGAGTTAATTTTTGTATATGGTGTGAGATAGGGGTCGTCCTTTATTCTTTTGCATATGGATATCCAGCTCTCCCAGCACCATTTGTTTTAGTCTATTCTTTCCTAATTGAATGGACTTGGCAACCTCGTCAAAAACCAATTGACCATAAATGTGGGGACCTATTTCTGAGCTTTCAGTGTAATTCCATTCATCTATATGTCTGTCCCTGTGCCAGTACCATGCTGTTTTGACCACTGTATATTTTGTAATAAGCTTAGCTTAGGTCAGGAAATGTGAGTCCTCTTTCTTTGTTCTTCTTTCAAGATATTTTTGGCTCTTTGGGGCCCCTTATCCTTCCAAATAAATTTGATAATTGGCTTTTCCATTTCTGCAAATTAGGCTTTTGGAATTTTGATTTAGGTACACAGAATCTGTAAATCATATTAGGTAGAACTGAAATTTCAATGATATTTAGTCTTCCAGTCCCTGAACATGGAATGTCCTTCCGTTTATGCAGATCTTCTTTAATTGCTTTTAGTAATGTTTTGTAGTTTTTTGTGTTCAAGTTCTTTTCATCCTCCATTAAATTTATTCCTAGATATTTGATTCTTTTAGTTGCTATTGTCAAAAGAATTGTTTCTTGATTTCCTCCTCAGATTATTCACTATGAATATATAGAAACATTACTTATTTTTGCTTGTTGATCTTGTACCCATTACTTTGCTGAATTCATTTATTAGCTGTAGTAATTTTGTTGTAGATATTTTTGGGACTTTATATGTACAATCATGTTACCTACAAATAGTGATAGTTTTACATCTTCCTTTCCAACTAATATGCCTGTTATTCTTTTTCTTGCCTGACTGCTCTGGCTAGAACTTGCAGAACAATGTTGAATAACAGTGGTGACAGTGGGTATCCTTGTATTGTTCCATATTTTAGAGGGAAACATTTATTCTTTCACCATTGAAATGCTAAAACACAATGCTAGTGTAGATTTATCATACATGACCTTTATCATGTTGAGAAGCTTCCTTCTATTCCTATTTTTTGAAGTGTTTTATCTGGATTTTGTCAAATGCCTTTTCTGTATCAATTGAGGTGATCAAATGGTTTTCCACATTCATTTTGTTAATGTGGTGTATTAAATTGTTTTTCTTATGTTGACTCACTCTTTCTGAAGAGTCAGTAGTAATGTTTCCCCTCTCATTTCTGATTTTATTTATATGCACCTTCCCTGTTTTTTTCTTTGTCAACCTAGCTAAGGAATGTCAATTTTATTGATCTTCTTTAAGAAACACCTTTTGGTTTTGTTGATTCTATTGTTTTTTGTTTTGAATTCTACTTATTTCTGTTCTAATCTTTGTTATTTCTTACCTTCTGCTTGCTTTGGTATTAGTTTGATGTTCTTTTTCTAGTTCCTCTGGCTGTGTAGTTAGGTCATTGATATTAGCTCTTTCTTCTCTTTTAATATAAGCATTGAGGGCTATAAATTTCCCTCTCAGCACTGCCTTCCCTGCATCCCATAGGTTTCATTATGCTGTGTTCTAATTTCCATTAATCTTGAGATATTTACTAATTCCTCCTGCAATCTCTTCTTTGACCCATGGATTATTTAAGAGTATGGTATTTAATCACTATGTTTGTGAATTTTCCCTTTTTCCTCCTGTTTTTAATTTCCAGCTTCATTCCATTATGTTCAGAGAAGATGCTTTGTATAATTTTAGTCTTTTTAAACTTATTGAGACTTTTTTTGTGGCCCAAGATGTGATCTACCCTGAAGAATGACCCATGTACACTGGAGAAGAATGTATCTCCTGCTATTTTGGGGTGCAGTGTTCTATATTTGTCTGTTATGTCTTGTTTATTTTCTGTTTCCCCTTTTTATGTTGTCTTGTCTCACTTTGCCTCTTTATATTTCACATGTCCATTATGAGGAAATATGTTTTTTTCTTGTTTAACTGTATTCTTACTCTTATAGGAATTAAAGATTCTGAAGATACAGTACTATTGGGTTTTGCATTTACCCTTTTAGTTACCTTTAATGAAGATCTTCATTTCTTCACACTACTCTCTTCTGTCTTTTCTTTTCAACCTGAAGAACTCACTTTAATAATATTTGAAGAGCAGGTCTCTGTTGACAAACTCTTGGTTTCTGTCTCTGAATATTGTAAACTCTCCCTTATTTAAAATATATATATATATTCTTATTACAGAAGTTTTGAACTTACAAAATAATCATGCACATGTGCAAAATTCCCATACCACACCCCTTCACCAACACACTACATACCATGTTGGAATATTTGTTACAGATTGTGAGATAATATCATCAGACTATTACTGCCAACCATGGTCCATAGTGTACATTTGCCACACTTTTTCCATAAGCCCCATATCAATACAGTACATCTTTGGCATAGATGCATGAATATTACAGTATTGCTGTTACCCACAGTTCATAGGTCATACCAGTTGTATTTTTCCCATGCTTCTCTACATTCCCACCACCCTGCAATAGTGATGTACATCTGCTTTAACTCACAGAAGGATACTCTTGCATTTTACCATCAACTCAATTTTAATCCATCTCTGGGTTTACTATATTATTCAGACCCTAGATTATTCTCTAGCTTTCTTTCAATTGACAGTTACATCCCCAGACCACCCCTTTTAGCCACAATTCAATTCATAAACCAGCTGCTACACACTAAAATCTGTTACCATGTACTCTATCCATTCTCACACTTTTACAGTCAAATTAATTAAAACTTATATATACATTAAGCATCAGTAGTCCTTCTCAGACTTCCCCCATCCCCTAATAACCAACACTCTAGGTTCTTACTCCATTAATTTATTCCTCATATTTAGTTCATATTAATGAGACCATGCAATATCTGTCCTTTTGTGTCTGGCTTACCTCACTTAACATAATGTCTTCAAGATTCATCCATGTTATCATATGTGTCCCAATTTCATTACTTCTTACTGCAGCATAGTATTCCATCGTATGTATATATCATATTTTGTTTATCCATTCATTGGTTGATGGACACTTGGATTGTTTCTATCTTTTGGCAATTGTTAATAATGCTGTTGCTATGAACATTGTTGTGTAGACATCTGTTCATGTCACAATTTTCAGTTCTTTAGGATATGTTCCTACTAGAGGAATTGCTAGATCTTAGAGCAATTCAATATTTAGCTTCCTAAGGAATAGCCAAACTGTCTGTCACAGAGGCTGCACCATTTTACAATCCTACCAACAGTGAAGAAATACCCCTATTTCTCCATATTCGGTCCAGCACGTATTGTTTTCTGTTTTTTTTTTTTTTTAATAATGGCAATTCTATGTAATGTGAGATGATGCCTCATTGTCATTTTGATTTGCATTTCCTTAATAGCTAGTGATATGGAACATTTTTTCATGTGGTTTTTGGCCATTTGTATTTCCTCTTTGAAGAAATATCTAAGTCTTTTGCCCATTTTTAAATTGGATTGCCTGCTCTTTTATTTTTGAGTTGTATGATCTCTTTATTAGAGTGGAAATCAAGCCCATATCAGATATGTGTTTTCCTTACATTTTCCCCCATTTTTAGTGGCTCCCTTTTTACCATCTTGATGAAGCCCTTTGAATCACAGAAGTGTTTAAGTTTGAGGAGGTCCCATTTATCCATGTTTTCTTTCATGGCTTGTGCTTTTGGCATAAGGTCTAAGAATTCACCACCTACCACCAGGTCCTGAAGATGTTTTTCTACATTTTCTTCTGGAAGCTTTATGGTTCTTGCATTTATATTTAGGACTTTGATTCATTTTGAGTTATTTTTCATATAAGGTATGAGATAGGGGTCCTCTTTCTTTCTGTTTGTTATGGATATGCAGTTCTTCCAGCACCATTTTTTGAATAGACTGTTCTTTCTGAGCTGGGTGTTTAACAGGCTTGTCAAAAATCACTTGGCCTTAACTTTGAGGGTCTATTTCTGAAACCATCATTTTGGTTCCATTGGTCTATGTGTCTATCTTTATGCCATTACCATGCTGTTTTTACTTCTAGGGAATATGATTTAAAGTCTGGAAGTGAGAGTACTCCAACTACACTTTTCCTTTTTAAAGAAGTTTCTGGCTATTCCAGGTCCCTTTCCCTTCCAAATAAATTTGATAAGTGTCGTTTCCAATTGTTTAAAGTAATGCTGGTGGAATTTTCATCAGATTGCATTGAATCTGTATATCAGTTTGAGGAGAAATTGCACCTTAATGATATTTAGTCTTCCACTCCATTAGCATGGAATGTTCTTCCTATTATTTAAGTCTTTTTAAAAGTTCTTTAACAATGCATTGTAGTTTTCTGAATACAAGTTCTTTACATCTTTGGTTAAGTTTATTCCTAAATACTTGATTTTTGTAGTTGCTATTGTAAATGGAATTTTTTTCTTGACTTCCTGCTCAAATTGAGCATTACTAGTGTATAAAACACCACAGATTTTAACAAATCAATTTTATTGATACATATTAATAAAGCATACAATTCATCCAAAGTGTACATTCAATGGTATTTGGTATAATCACATAGTTGTGCATTCATCACTTCAAATATTATTAGAACATTTTCATTATTTCAATAATAATAATAATAATAATAATAATAATAATAATAATAATTAAACACAAAACAGACAAACAAGAAAATTCTTCACCTCTCAATCTCTCACTGTTTCCCCTGCTGTACATAGCTGCTATTTCTGGCTATTCTTACACATTTATTTATTAAGCAATTTTATTGAAATATTCACAATCCTTATGATCTATCTAAAGTGTATAATCAATGGCTTTTAGTATAATCACAATTTGTGCATTAACCATCACAAAAAGTTTTAGATTTTATTACTCCCAAAAGTATAACTCCACACCCCTTAGCATGGATTCCCTAACCCTACATAACCACTAATAAAATTTCATCTTTATAAATTGATTTATATTTACATTTTATGTAAATGGAATCATACAATATGTTACACAATATATTTAGTCATAGTAATGCAATCATACATTATTTGTCCTTTTGTGTCTGGCTTGCTTCACTCAACATAATGTCCTCCAGGTTCATCCATGTTGTCGTATGCTTTCTGACTTCATTTCTTCTTAACGGCTGTATACTATTCCATCGTGTGACTACACAACAGTTTGTTTAACCATTCATTGGTTGATGGACATCTGAGTTGTTTCCAACTTTTGGCAATTGTGAATAATATTACTATGAACGTAGGTATGCAGCTGTCTATTTGTGTCACTGCTCTCAGTTCTTCTGAGTATATTCCCAGTAGTGGTATTGCAGGGTCATGTGGCAAATCTGTATTCAACTCCTTTAGGAACTGCCAAACAATCCTCCACAGTGTTTTAACCAAGAGTGAATAAGTGTTCCTATCTTTCCACATCATCTCCAACACTTGTAGTTTTTTGTCTTTTTAATAGTGGCCATTTTGTTAGTGTGAAATGATATCTCATTGTGGTTTTGATTTGCATTTCCCTAATCATTAGTGATGTTGAAATTTTTTCATGGAAACTCCACTGATTTTTGCATATTGAACTTGTATCCTGATACTCTGCTGAAATCATTTATTAGTTCTAGCAGCTTTGTTATAGATTTTTCAGGAATTTCTAGGTATAGGATTATATTGTCTTCAAATAGCGAAAGTTTTACTGTCTGATTTGGATGCTTTTTATTTCTTTTTCATGCCTGATTACTCTAGCTAGAACTGCTAGCACTACATTGAACAACAGTGGTGACAGTGCACATCCTTGTCTTGTTCCTGATTTCACCAGGAAAGCTTTCAGTCTTTCACCATTCTTTTCTTCATCTGTTCTTTTGTATGTTGACTTTTGGAGATCATGTCTTCAAGTTCACTGACACTTTCTTCTGCCTTCTCAAATCTCTTGTTAAATGACTCCAGTGTATTTTTAATTTCATTTATTGCTCCCTTCATTCCCATAAGATTGGTTTTTCTATGTATACTTTCAAATTCTTCTTTGTGCTCACCCAGTAGACACTTCCTAATATCTTTAATCTCTTTAATCATCTTATTGAATTTATTAAGGAACTTTGAACATCTGTGATAAGTTGTCTTAACTTCTTTATGTCATCTGAAGGCTTATATTGTTTCTTTAATTGGGCCATATCTTCCTGTTTCTTGGTATGGATTGTATATTTTTGTTGGTGTCTTGGCATCTGTCTTACTAGAGGTATTTATTCTTGGATGATGTTTCTTTCTTTAGTTTAGGGCTTTCTTGCCCTTTCTTCCATGCTGGTTGTGTAACCAAGGATATAGTTGGTGCTGTAAGCTGTGGAGGCTGAAGCTGCCAGTATTGCCCCATTGACTGATGAAGCTTCTCCCACCTTTCTCCTTTGCCAGTTGTAGGGAAAGAGCCACAGCCATGTGTAACAATCCAAGTCATGCAGGCCCAGACTGTCTGTTGCCCAGAAAGACTGGTGAAACTTCACACCCCTTCCTCTCCTGCCTAGGGCAGGGATGGAGCTGCAAGTGTGGGCAGCAATCTGTGCTGTGTGGGTCCAAAATAACCATAGATGCCCAGGTAGATTGATGTAGCCCTCCCTCACACCCTGCCAGGGGTGGGGATGGACCTCTGGACTGCTCAGCAATATAATTCTCCTGGGACAAATGTGCCTGCAGTTGCCCTGAGAGGCTGAGGTAGTACTGGCCCATCTGGCCTTTAGGAGTGCGAATGTAACCACCAACACCCAACAGTTCAGTACATATAGGTAGAAAGTGCCTGTCATTTCCTGGAGAAGCCGAGGAAACACCATCCCCTTCCTATCAGATGGGTGGTGGAAGTGGATTCACAGGCACACAACAGTTCAGTCACTGTAGTCTGAGAGTACCTACCATTGTTCAGAGAGCCTGAGGATATACCACCCCTCCTATCCTATAAGGATGGGGGCTATTCCACAAGCACCTAGCAGTACAGTTCATGCAGGCTGAAAGTGCCTACCAATCCCCAGAAAGGCTGAGGAAACACAGTTCTCATTCTACCTTTCTTGGTGGCAGTAATAGAGCTATAGGTATCCAACCATTAGGTCTGTATTGGCCTTAAAGCACCTGCAGTTTCCCAGAGGGGCTGAAGAAACCCTAGGCCCTCCTATCCTATGAGATTGGAGGGGTGGAGATGGAATTGAAGGCACTCAAGAAACCAGTTTGTGTGGGCTGAAAGTGCCTGCAGTTTTCCAGAGAGGCTGAGAAAACACAGCTCCTCTCCTATCCTCCTGGGGTAAGGGAATGGAGTCCTAGGTGTCTGACTATTCAATATGTGCATGCCAAGTGCACCTGCAATTACCTAGAAAGGCTGGTGCAGGTCCTGCCAGCTTCCTCCCTGCCAGAGGTGGGGCTGGAACCTAGACTGGGGCCAATCCAATTTTGGTGAAAAGAAGCTGGTCCCTACCATCACTGTGATTTTCAGTCAGCCCTGCTTCCCTGCATGCCAGGGGAAGGGTCAAAATGTCAGTCACCAGCCTCTTTCCAAAATGGACATATTCAAACTTAACTGTTCCTAGGCTTATACTTTAGTCAGCCATATTTACTAATCAGTAGCTGAATTTGTTGGCCAACCTTCTATTACTCCCTTATTTTTGTGAAATGGAGCTTCCAAATCCAGCCCCAGAATAATTTCTGAGGTGGCTTGCACCACCAGAGTAGGATAATCACTCGCCTCCATGGCATAGCCTGCAGTTTCCTGGAGAGGCTGGTGTGGTTCCCCTCAGTTTCCTCCCTGCTGGAGGTGGGGCTGGGGCTTAAGCTAGAGCTTCAATCCAATCGGGATGGAAAGAAGCCAGTCCATACCAGTACTGTGATTTCCAGTCAACCACGTTTCCCCTTTTGCCAGGGGAAGAGTTAAAATGGTAGCTACCAGACTCTTTCTGACTTGGACAGGTTCAATCTTTAGTTGTTCTTAGGATTATACTTTAGTTAGCTGAATTTAATAATCAGTAGTTGATGTTGGTGCCCAACCATCTTTTCCTCTTCTGTTTCTGGGAAATGGAGCTTCCAACTCTGGCCATAGAATATCTCCTGAGATGGCTTGTGCTGCCAGTGGAGCATGGGCACTGGCGTCCGTGGTGTGGAGTGCTCTATTCACAAATCTTCTCTGCAGACAGGCAGTCTTCTCCTTCCATTCTTAAAAGGATGTTGCAGGATGTTCTTCTGGTCTGGAGCCCCCAAACAGGGGCTTTAGATAGCCCTGTAGGACAAGCTGACTCTCAGAGCTCCTTACTCTGCTGCCATCTTGCCCCTCCTCTTCTTCCTCATTTTTGAAGGACAGTTTTGCCGGGTGAATTTTTCACTGGCAGTTTTTCTCTTCCTGTACCTTAAATATATCATACACCTTCCCTTGTTGTCTCCATGGTTTCTGATAAGAAACAGGCACTTAGTCTTATTGAAGGTTACTTGAATGTGGCAAATTGCTTTTCTCTTGCTGCATTCAGAATTATCTATTTTTGGCATTTGACTTTCAGATTAGTACATGTTTCAAAGTAGGTTTTAGGATTTATTCTGTATGGAGTACATAATACTTCTTGGACATGTATGATTATTTCTTTCATAAAATTTTGGCCATTATTTCCTCAGTATTCTTTCCACACTTTTTCCCTTCTCGTCTTCTCTGGGACACCCATAATGCATATATTTGCATGCTTTATGCTGTTGCTCATGGCCCTGAGACACTGCTCAATTTTTTCTATTATTTTCCCTATATGTTCTTCTGAATGTATGATTTTGATTGCCCTGTCTTCTAGTTTGCCAATTCTTTCTTCTGCCTGTTCAATTCTGCTGTTACATGTCTGTACTGGATTTTAGTCTGTACTATAGTGCCTTTCATCACCATAATTTCTATTATGTTTCTTTTTTATATTTTCACATTCTTCTTTATGCTCATACATTGTCTTCTTAATATCTTTAGTTTTATATCTATATTTTCCTTCATCTCCTTGAATTGACTTATGTTTATTTGAACATCCTTGATTAGTTATTCCAAATGCTGTGTTTCCTCTGAAGTTTTAATTTGTTCCCATGACTGAGCCATATCTTCCTGTTACTTAGTATGGCTTGTAATTTTTTATGATGTCTGGGCATCTGATTATCTTGATGAGTTAACTCTGAAGGTCAGTTTTTCACCTAGAGTTTTATTATTGATTGGCTTTATGTTAATGCTCTTCTTTGATGCTTCATACAACTTATGCTGTACCTTTAGAGTTGCCTGTATTTAACTGTTCAGATTTTCTCAGCTAATCTTCATCTGATTCTTGCCCTGGACATGCAGTATAATTTTTAAGATTGCACTCTTTGTGCAATTGTTTCTTCTCCATGAGAAAGCTTCCTTTCCCCTGTTCTTTCTAAGGGAATCTTGATCTGTTCTGTTTGTTTTTGTGCATAATTTTCTCCACATCTCCTATGATTTGTTTAAATTTTCTCCCTCACTCAGTGCCCACTCTTCCTTATAACTTTTTCAGTTCAGGACCTGTCCTGCCTTACAGCAGTTCAGTCCCATCATCCCTGCCCCCCCCCTTTTTTTCTGTGAGGCTTTATTGCCTCAGCTTTTCTTTTCTCCACAATAGGGTATCCTGCCATGGAGAGCCAGATGTGTTAATCCTGAAATATGGGTCAATCCAGAAAAGTATGTTTTGCCTTTAGGCTGTCCAACCAACGGAACTAGATTGAGTGCGCATACTTCCAGTTAACAGTTTTACTACATTGTGTCTTTTTTTCCCCTTCCCCTGGAGAACCTTTTGTATGCAGCATGCAGCATATTCAAGGGCTTGTGTTCCACCTGGGTGTCTGTGGACTTGGGTCCCTGTGCCTGATTATGCATGGGGTTCTAACTTGCTGCTGTGGGTGGTTCAATAGTGTGCATCCATGGCTGGCTGTTCCCGGACTGTGCTGTCTCTGAGCAACTTTCAAGCTTTGCAGGACTGAGTGAGGGGGAGGGGAAAAGAAACTGACTGGTGGCCCAGGATGGAATTTTCCTTCCTGATATTTTTCTGTTTTCAGTTCAGCAGTTGTGGAGTCCTTTGGCACTCTGCCATTCTCCAGAATTTTAAGCATGTGGGATTTGTCCTTTTATTAGCTGATTCTGAGTGGAGATAAAGACAGTGGTCACCAGAGGTTCTGAGGGGAGGGTGAAGGAAGAATAGATGTAACATGGGGCATTTTGAGGACATTGGAATTGTGCTGTATGATATTGCAATGACAGATAGAGGCCATTATACATTTTTTTCAAAACTTATAAAATTGTACTGTGTAAAGTACGAACCATAATATAAACTATAGACCCTGGTTAGTAGCAAAGTTTCAATATTTGTTTATCGCTTATAACAAATGTAACACACTAATGAAAAAAGTTTTCAGTTAAATCATTGGAAAGTATGGGAAGGGGAAGTGATGGGGTGTATGGGAATCCCTTATATTTTTTATGTAAGTTTTAGATAATCTAAAACTTCTTTAAAATAAAGAAAAAATAAGAAAAAATAATTTATCTTTCAACTGTTTTTTAGAACCCAAAACTTTCTCCTTATACTATACACTATTCCTATGTCAAAAAATATCAAGACTTTCAAGTGTAAATTAAAATAAATAATGAATCCCATTATCTCACCATTCTTAGGAGATTTAATTCTCTGGTGATATTGGAGAGTGGGTAAAAATCATAGATGGTGTTCATAGTGAGAATGACTTCTTGCCAGAAATGATTGAACTGTAAGAATTTGGATCATATAATAAACACTTCAGGTTCTTCATGTCTATGATGTCCCTGGGAAATCACGCTCCTTTCTCAGGTAGGATTTTTTTCAATTTGGAATCTAGAAATAAATCTTTAACTAGTGAACGTGAAACTTAAGACTGAAATTCATATTCTGATGATTTAATAAATACCTCTATTAAATAAGTAGCTTATTATGCTCTATTCTCAGAGTACAGTTATTTAGAAATGTACAATGGAGTGATATTTACTTAGTGGAAAGGGAACTAGACATAAAAGAAAATCCATTCTACCCACAATTATTTACTGCCTACAATTGGGAAAGCACTGTTCTAGGTTCTGCTAAGGCTACAATTATATATTAGAAAAAATCCTTGACACTAAGGATTCCACACTTTGATGATGAATCTTGTCCTGGACTAGACCTGACTTCGTCACCAAATAAAAACAATATCTACCACTTATTAAGTGCTTAGCACATGCATGCATTTTTACAAACTTTTACCTGAATTGTCTCCCATTGCATGAAAAGTTGTTCTTATGTACTATGTTATATGAATGAGGAAATGAAGCAAAGAGATTAATGAATTTTCCAGAGCTACACAGCTAGAAACTCAAGGAGTTGAGATTTTCACCCAGGATTTCTCGCTCCAGAATATTTCCCAGTAATTGTTGCACTCTGCTGACTCTCAATAACTAAGCATTTTTATTGTCTTTTGATTCATGAACAAAAATAAGGGGTATGTTATTCAATAATCTTTCTGAATTCTTTTGGATTAACAATGATACCTTTTTATTATAAGGATAATAGTGTATAATGTGCTGTAACCACTTCAGGATGAATTGGACTCTTTTGGGTTAATGATCTCCCTCTCTCTCTCTCTCTCTCTCTCTCTCTCTCTCTCTCTGTCTGTCTAATCTGAGTGAACTTAATTAAAATGTGTTTTGGGAATATGCCTTCCTTAAACTTCTTTTTTCCCTTCAACGCCATTGATAACTACATGTAAAGCAGACACCACCATTGTTAAAGTTGAAGACCTGTCTTCCAGAGGCCTTGGAGGACTGAGCAGTGGCAACACACACTTACATGAGAGAGCTCAAGGGTGAAGGTGAATGTTAGGAGTTCATACTCAGGGATGACTCAAATTTACTTTTGTCCACCTACAAATGCTTCTTTCTAAAGTGTCCTTGATAAAACCATGTAGGATGTTGTGTTCTGCTTCTTTAAATGAATGTTGTTACCATAAAGTTTTCAGTTAAATCATTGGAAAGTTCATTTGCTTGCATGTCTTCATTTCCTCACAATAAAGAGTGAATAAATGGTGATAATTATTTCAACTCTTGATTAATATTTCAATAAAAAGAGACATTAAAAATACCATAGAAATCTGATCTTCTTTTTGTTATATTAGACTAAGTGATGTGAGCAAGCTGGCATTTTAAATAAATCATGAAGACAAGAGGAGGAACCATGAACTAAAGTCCAAAAATATTTCCTATGACTGCATTCTGGCACCAAATATATTTGACAATTATTATAATAAAATGCATTTAGATCTTATGAGCTTTAAGAAAGTAAAACTTAATTATACATCCATTGACTTATTTGACCTATCTTGCATCTTATTACCTTAGTCAATAGGTCCAAAATCCTCATGTCCAGAATGAGGTAATACAATGAAAAAAAATGTTTGACTGATGGATTTACAAATACTTTACAAAATGACCTGCTTTCCAAGTTGCCAGTGTATTAATTTAAAAAGTGGACATAATATTGCCATATCTGGTTATGTATTATTTAAGGATATAGCTTTTTCCGTGATGGTCTCTATGTATACTTTATTTTTTTTAAGGATTCATATTATTTATTTATTTCTACCCCCCTCCCATTGTTTTGTGCTTGCAGTCTGCTCTTCTGTGTCTGCTTACCTTTTCTTTAGGTGGCTCCGGGAACCAATCCTGGGGCCTTCTGGAATGGTTAGAGAGAAAATCTCTTGTGCCACCTCAGCTCCTTGGTCTGCTGCATCTCTTATTGTCTCTCCTCTGTGTCTCTTTATTGTGTGTCATTTTGCTGCTTCAGCTCTCTGCACGGGTCAGTACTCCTGTGCAAGCCAGCACTCCACGCAGACCATTACTCTGCTCAGGCCAGCATGCTTTTCACCAGGAGGCCCTGGGAATTGAACTCTGGGCCTCCTATATGGTAGATGGGAGTGCAATCAATTGAACCACATCTGTTTCCCTCTATGTTTACTTTTATTGTGGCTAAATGTAAGGAAATACATGTCAGGATATCCTAAGTACCATTTCAATTGCTTGGTTAATATTATTTGACAATATTTCTGTACATGTTTTAAATAACAAGTTGAATTCATGTTTTAGTGTTTTTATTAATTTACAAGGAGGTAGTCTGAGGTAGAGTTAACACAAGATCATTATGGTCTGGGCAATATTTCTCAAACAATTTTTTTCATTATAGTCCCAAAAGGGATATTTATATACTTTATTTTTCCCTAATCACCCCTTCTCCTCCTTGAAAATTATATCTATGGATATATACAGATAGAGGGATGTAGATATAGATAGATACACCTATTCATATATGTATTTCTTTAGAGACTGCACATATATCTGTACTTTAGGCATAAAAACAGTAAGATTTATGTTCATCCCCAAGTACCTAGTTTTGCACCTTCAGGCAAAAATTATATAAAACTGAGGAGATCCTGAACTGTGTCTTAAAAGTTAGGTAAGATTTGGTGATAAGAAGGCCAACTGAGGTGGACTGGAGTGGAATAAATGGACATGTACTGCACAGTGAGGAAATGGTTTGAAGATGAGCTTGTGCTCTGAGAGGCAGGAAAGGAGATCCCAGTTCTATAAGGATATGCTCCTATTTCAGTTCCATTTATGCCTAAGTACATTCATCTAGGCACGGCATAGATAAGTTTCAAAGATAATTTCTTAGATAACTTTAAAAAGTTATCCTGTAAAACAAAGGATTACAAGTTCAAAGAAAAGCAATATTTTCATCCATATGTCTAAGTTAATTCAAAATGGACAAATATCAAATATATTTACAGAGAAGCTGCTGTTTTTTAAACATTAAGACTGCCTTTATATATAGGGAGCTCTATATCACTTCAGATGTTTAAAATATCACATGATTACTTGACATTTCTTTATGTCAAATATAATTATATGTTTGACATTAGAGGAAGAAATATCAGATGATATGATTAGGGTAATGGATAAATGACCACACGCAAATAAATTTCATATTCTTTTCTTTAGATCTTTTTAGAAACCAAGAAAATATAATGTTAGAGAAAAACTACACACCTGTGACTGAGTTTATTCTACCAGGACTGACAGATTGAGCTGAGTTGCAACCTGTCCTTTTTGTGGTATTCCTAGCTGTTTATCTTATCACAGTAGTTGGCAATATGACCATGATTTTGTTAATCCGAATTGACTCAAAACTTCACACTCCAATGTACTTCTTCCTCAGTCACCTCTCCTTTGTAGATTTCTGTTACTCCACCACTGTCACTCCTCAATGCTAGTTAAATCTTATCCAATAGAAAAACCATTTCCTTCACTGTTTGTTTAGTACAATTCCACTTTTACCTATCCCTGGTGATCTCAGATTATTATATGCTTGCAGTAATGGCTTATGACTGCTACATGGCCATCTGTAAGCCTTTGTTATATGGGAGCAAAATGTCCAAATGTACCTGCCTCTCCCTGGTTGCAGCTCCCTATATTTATGGCTTTGCTAATGGTCTGGCACCAACCATCCTCATGCTTCTTTTGTCCTTCTGTGGACCCAATGAGATCAACCACTTTTACTGTGCAGACCCACCTCTCTTAGTCCTTGTCTGCTCAGATACCTACGTCAAAGAAACTGCCATGTTTTTGGTAACTGACTTCAACCTCACCTGTTCTCTCACCATCATCCTCATTTCTTCATCTTCACAGCCATCCTGGGCATCCACTCAGCTGAGGGGAGGTGCAAAGCTTTCCCCACCTGTGGGTCCCACCTGATGGCAGTCACCATCTTTTTTGGAACTCTTTTCTGCATGCATGTAAGGCCCCTCTGAGACATCTGTAGAATGGGGAAAATTTGTCACTGTTTTTCATATCGTTCTGAGTCCTATGTTAAATCCTTTGATCTACAACCTGAGGAACAAAGATGTTAAAAGAGCATTAAGGCAAGTTATTCATAAGAAATTGTTTGTTAAATAAGGCACACTTTTTTGAACTCAGGTAAGTAATATATCTTTATTATCTGACACATAAGTGAGCATCTTAAATTAACAAATCACATTCGGTCATTGAGAAATTTTTGTCTTTCTTAATTCACATATGGAAGCTGGCAGAATGTGTCCAACTATTTCCTAGAGTTTACTGTGTCATATCAATGAAATTTTAACCCCCCCACACACACACATAAAGAAATTCAAAGACAAAACTATCACCTACTGTTATTGTTCTGTAAAATCAAAAAAGAACAGCTGATTCCACCCTTAGTACTTATGCTTGTGCAAAGTTATGGAAGACAGATTTACCACATGCTATGGTAGCATCTTACTTTTGATAGTGCTTAATAATTCCAAACTATTTTTCTAGAATCTGTCAGCCACAGAATATGTGTTTTTATTCCTTTATACAGATTATATACTAAGGAAGATCTTTGGGGTATATCTCAGATTAGCTCTCTAAATGATTTCCAGTACAATGGAATCCCCATAAGGTTTTTGAAGGAGATGCCAAAGCCTTCAGACAATATCCTTTTAATGATTCATGTATCCTCACCAATATGTGATGCCTCTTCTCAACTCTTACATAAATACTTTTTCCCTTAAAAAATTGATTCCATTTTGATGTTTTCTTTCTATGTATGTATACATATATGTGTTTATATATTATTATATAATATTTCCATATGTTAATGCCAATATTAATTAATCTTCTGAATTTCCTTTTCAGGTCATTTGCCTTGCTTAATTTTAAATTTGGTGTTTACATTTTTTTCTTATTTATTTTAGGACCCATGTTTGAAATTACATACTCACTTCTTTTTATATATGTAATAGTTCCTCCATTTTTCCTCCATTTCTTTCAAACATATCAATCTTCTTTTTATAGGCGTTCTTTGTTTACCTTGCTTAAAAATTATTTCCTATTATAAAAATATTCTATATTTTTCCAATATTTTTAAATTTTTTCTTTTTCATGCTTAAGTCTTTATTGTTTCTGGAATTTTAAATGGTGCAAAGCAAAGTTTAATTCTCTTCTTGAGGAAAATAATTTTCCACTTATTGAATAATCCATGTTCTTTTCATGACATTTTAAATGCGAACTCTGCCATGTATCAAAGTTTCATCAGTTTGTTTCTGGGTTCTTTATTTTAGGGAAAATTTATCAGTCTGCATCATTACAGTCTGTTTTAATATGATGGCTTTATAATAAATCTACCAGTCATTATCTGGAACTTGGGAACACTAGAGTATTTCCCAAAAATCTCTGAGAGAAGTTGATTTTAAAATGAATGGATATATCTATATTCTCTTGAGAGTATATGTCCATAATTTCTTCATAGGCTCAGGAAACCAGCTTCATTGACTCAGTTGTAGTGGCTAAGAGAATTTAAAGAAAACAATGTTATTTACAATCTACATTTAATTCTGAATTAGCCCTATTATTTTAATCACTATTACAAATATTCAGTTCATATGGCTTAACATGCTTTTTGAGTTGCCATCCATTCTGCATGCTTTCATCATCCTTTTACTTACCCAAACTGGGCCTTTCCCAAACCTGAAGCATCAGTCCTCTGATTTGGGAGTTCACAATGAAACACAATTGATGTGAGGTATATATGATTTTACCCTATTGGCTTTCCAGGTGGTACATTTCCTACTGCTCAGTTTTCACAGACACCCCCTTCATGGTCACTCCCCACTCCAATTTGGCATTTCTTCCTGAGACATACAAGTTGTGGAAGCCAATGATGCTGAAAAGCATTTTAGAAGCAGTGGGAGCTGAGTCAAGCAGAGTTTTTTAGGGGAATCCATTTGATCTTTGTTTTTTCAGTATCCTTAGAAATATTTTATTTTTTCATATATAAAACCAAGAGAGATGTAAAAATACCCCATGATATCGTAGATTTGTCTATTTCCCTTGTAACTTTCTTTAAACTTTATGGATATAGATTTAATAAATAGTATTATTATTATTTTTAACATTTTAAATTTTTCATCCAATCTTGGATAGTGATTAAAATGTAAAAGTCTATTTTCTCTGACATTGATATATAAGGGAACACTTTTGTTGTTTTTAGATAGTTGTTGCCTATTATGTGTATTTCTAAACTTTTATTTTAATGCACACTGAGTCAATTTTATTAGTGAGTTTAATATTTTATTGCGAACATTGATATTTAGGTATACTTTCTACCAGCTTATATTGTACTTTAAAAAATTTTATCCTTTGCTTTTTTATCTCTTTTTCTTACATAAATTAAATCATGTTTTTGCTAAAATTCTTTTCTCTTTCTACCTCTTATTGATAGTTATACATTCTATTTTCCATTTTTAGTAGAATCCTTTAACATTTTCTATACATATTTTTAATAACTGAACTTCCATTAATCAGTTATTCTATCTTGGTGTGGAATAGTGCAAAGAACCTGGAATATTTTTACTCTAGTTGCCTCTTGTTTTAGTCTGCTAGGTTGCTGAAAGTGGCAATACCTGAAATGTGACGGCTTTTAACATGGGGATTTATGAGCTTACAAGTTTTCAGTTCTGAGACTGAGAAAAATGTACAATCAAAGCATCATAAGGCAATGCTTTCTCCCCAAAGACCAAGTGCTGTTGATGCTGCAGTCCTCTGTCACATGGCAGGGCACATGGTGGCATCTGCTGGTCTCTCCCTTCTCTTCTGTGTTTCATTGTTTCAGCTTCTTGCTTCTGTGCCTTTTTCTCTTCTCTCCCTGACTTTCACTCTCTTATAAGGGACTCCAGGAGTGGATGTAGACCCAACCTGATCCATGTCTTAACTGAAGTAATCTACTCAAAAGGCACTTATCTGAAGTCACCTAATCAACAGGATTACTGACAATAGGTTTACATGCACAAGAATGGATTAGCTTTTATTTTATTTATTTATTTATTTATTTATTTATTTATTTATTTATTTATTTATTGTGGGTAAAAATCTAAATTTTCACAATACATACCAATATTTGTAAAATGATATATAAATATATATGCATATATGTGCATTTGCTTACAAAAATGTTATATACATATATATATATCTTAAAAGGTGCTTAGATTACCTAAATATTACACGGAAACTACAGGGATTCCCATGTTCCCCACTTCCCACTCACACAATATCCCACACAAACATCTCCCACAAGTGTGGTCCATCACCCTCAATGGACCTACACATCCTGGGGCCTTGCCACCAACCATAGACCACAATTCACATCATAGATCACACTCTCTCCCACACAGTTCTCAGTGGTGTGTGCTGATTTAAAATGGCCTACATCTGTCAACAGAACGGCATTCAGGAAAACCCCCAAGTCCCAAAAAAGCCCCTGTATTTCAACTGCACATCCCCTCCATGCCCTGAAAGTGTCCAATGGCCATTGGCTCCATCTCACTGTAATAATTTCTTCCATTGCTAGAATCACCATATGTGTACAAAAGATTACCATTAAGTCCACTCTAGTCCATAGTTCTTCCCCCAATCCTGAGGGGACTAGGATGGTGATGTGCACTCCACCTCCAAGTGAGAGAGGGCTTATATCCCATGGATATGGTGGGTGGGATTATCCTGCCTGCAGCTGCAGGCCATCTCCATTCCCTGGGATGGCCATTGTCTCCTCGCCAGGTGACTTGGATGAGTCCATTGATCTGTAGGGTAGGAGTTGTAGCTCCACCGATATTCCACGCACACCTGGCACATAAGTAGGCCTGAGGCTCTAGTCTCTGGAAGTATACCTAAAAACTCCAGCATCACATACAGGTTTGAATAGAAGGGACTGATGAACCATGTGCAGGGAGGACTTATTTGAGCCCAATTCTGTCACTCTCAGGAGCACAGATTCCAAAATAGAGCCCACTGATAAGGCATCAGTCTCTGGGTCTATGCCCCTGTATATAGGACCTGGGTGTCTCCAGAGGTCTCAGGAGCCCCTCTGTGTGAGGTGATATCCACTTTGGTGTTCCATGAGATCCTACTGAGGTGTGCGTAAGCATTACCACTGGGATGACCTCCCGAGTCTCTTTGAAGTCTCTTAGCCACTTGAACTCATTTGTCTTTACCTTTTCCCCCTTTTATTCAAGGTCTTTTTCCAGTCATGTTGCCAGTTGGCACTTGGTATTAATCCCTCATTGCCAGGGAGGCTCATACCCGGGAGTCATGTCCCACGTTGGGGGGAAGGTAATGCATTCATATGCTGAGTTTGCCTTAGAGAGAGGCCACATTTGAGCAACAAGGAGGCCCTCAGGTGGCAACCTTTAGGCACCCCATAACAGTAGGCTAAGTTTCAGTTACAAGAGCAAAGACTCATAAGGGTAATCATCAATAACAAGAACTCATCAGTGGGCCATCCTCTTTTGACAGACACTGTCCCTGCACTCAGAAGACTGTTGCTGCTTCCTTGGAGAATGTGACAGAGCTCTCCAGGCTAGGAATTCAGATTCCCTCATTTACTGAGTGATTGTCCACCCACCGTGACCATGCCCCATCCTTTTATAATTTGAACAATTTTGTATATCTTTCATGTATATTCAGATGAACTTACTCCAGTGAATCCTCCCTCCCAGACACCCCCCACCAATAATCCCTTGCAGCACCCATTGTAACCCTTCTGTGATGCAAATCTTCCATGAACATGTAACCCATATAATAATCAAATACACTTAATAGGAAAAAGAAACAACAATGATAAGCTTAAATGCAAGAGACACACACAAGGAAACTCAGGGAAAAACAAACAAACAAAAAAACACACACACACAAACATTCAAACAAAAAACAAAATGAAACAAAATATAATTAGCAGATTGGGACATTCAAAAAAATGGAAAAAAAACAACAACAAAAGAAATGCCCTTTCTTAAAAAAAGAAATTATTCTTTCTTTCCTTTTATCACTGTGTTATTGGATGTCCAGTTTGCCATGACACCTTCCCCCTCTCAATCCCCAGTGCCTCCCAAATTTTCATTTAATTTTCAAAGAAATTTTAGGTCACAGCAAAGTCACATGGAATACCAGAGACTCCCAGATACCAAACCATCCACCACTTCCCCACCCCATATTAACCCCCCCCCCCTTTTTTTTTTGGATGTTAGCATTGTTATAGCTCTTATACAGATAACAAAATATAGCAACTAAATATTGTTAATATTTTATAGTATAGTTTACAATTTAGACGATACAGTTTAATAAGTTTTGATGATATTTACCATGTCCTGTGTCCATTACTGTAAGGTAATGAAAAACCTTTCCCATGACCACTAAATACCCACTGTTTGTTCTTTTCTGTTCCTACCTCCCCCTCCCCCTGGGGCATATGACACTCTACTCTCTTGACTCATGGAATGACAAGATACATAGTTACATACCTTGGATATTCCAACCTGCCCTTCCTAATCTACACACCTGTGAACCCTTCACCACAACACCCAGTAATATCACTACCCATCTGTTCTGTCCTTCAATATGCAACTATACTCTATCCCTTTACCATAGATTATGTCCATATGGGTGATGGTTCACAGCTTACTCTTCTCTTTCTCTCCTTTGTTAACCTATCTTTCAGACAATGGTTCTCAGAGATTGCTCACTTTCTTCAGTTCAAATCAGTGAGGTCATATATTGTTCATCCTTCAATACCTGGCTTGCTTCACTCAACATAAGGTCTTCAAGATTCATCCACGTTATTCCATGTGTTAGCACTTTATTCCTTCTTACAGCTGAGTAATATTCCATTGTATGTATGTACCACATTTTGCTTATCCATTCATCTGTTGATGAGCACCAGGGCTGATTCCAACTTTTGGCAATGGTGAACAATGCTGCTATGAACATTGGTGTGCATATATCTGTTTGTTTCTTTGCTTTCAGTTCTTCTGGATATATACCCAGCAGTGGAATTGATAGATCATATGGAAGATCTATTGTTAGTTTTCTGAGGAACTGCCAAACTGTCCTCCACAGTGGCTGGACCATACCACAGTGGATGAGAGTTGCTATTCCTCCACAACCTCTCCAACATTTAATATCTGCTGTTTTTTTAATAGCTGTCATTCTGATGGTTGTAAGAAGGTACCTCATTGTAGTTTTGATTTGCATTTCCCTGATAGCAAGCGATGCTGAGCCTTTTTTCATGTGCTTTTAGCCATTTGTATTTCTTCCTTGGAGAAGTGTCTTTTCAGGTCATTTGCCCATTTTTTAAATGGGTTGTTTGTCTTTTTATTTTCAAGGTTTAGGATTTCTTTATATATGCAGAATATTAGGCTTCTATCAAATATATAGTTGCCAAATATTTTCTCCCATTGATAGGGTGCCTTTTTATTTTCTTAATAACATCCTTTGAGGTGCAGATATTTTTAATTTTAATGAGATCCCATTTATCTATATTTTCTCTTGCTGCTCGTGCTTTGGCTGTGAAGTTCATGAAACCATTTCCTATTACAAGGACCTGTAGATGCTTCCCTACATTATCTTCCAAGTTCTTTATGGTTTGGCTCTTATATTTAGAGCTTTGATCCATCTTGAGTTGATTTTTGTATAAGGTGTGAGATGGTATTCTTCTCTCATTCTTTTGGATATGGATATCCAGTTCTCCAAACACTATTTGTTAAAGAGACCATTCTCTCCCAACTGAGTGGGCTTCATGGCCTTGTTAAATATCACATACCTGTATATGTGAGGATCTATATCAGAACTCTCTATTTGGTTCCATTGGTCAGTAGGTCTATTCTTGTGCCAAAACCATGCAGTTTTGATCACTGTAGCTTTGAAGTATGTTTTAAAGTCATGTAGTGTGATACCTCCAACTTCATTTTTCTTTTTCAATATGTCTTTGGCAATTCAGAGCCTCTTGCCTCTCCAAATATATTTTGTGGTTAGTTTTTCCAGTTCCTTAAAAAATACAGTGTTGAATTTTATTGGGATTGCATTAAATCTGTAGATTAGTTTGGGTAGGATAGACATCTTGATAATGTTTAGTCTTTTGAACCATGAACAGGGAATATTTTTCCATTTATTTAAGTCTTCTTTGATTTCCTTGAACAATGTTGTGTAGTTTTCTGTATATAAGACCTTTACATCTTTAGTTAAATTTATTCCTCGGTATTTGATTCTTTTATTTACTATTGTAAATGGTATTTTTTCCCCTGATTTCCTCCTCAGTTTGCTTGTTATTTGTGTACAGAAATGCTACTGATTTTTGATCATTGATCTTAGAGCCTGCAACATTATGAAACTCCTTTAAAAGTTCTAGAAGCCTTGTTGTAGATTTCTCAGGGCTTTCGATGTATAGGATCATGTCATCTACAAATAATGAAATTTTCACTTCTTCTTTTCCAATCTGGATGCCTTTTATGTCCTTTTCTTTTCTCAGTGCTCATGCAAGTACTTCTAAGACAATGTTAAATAAGTGTGGTGATAGTGGGCATCCTTGTCTAGTTTCCGATCTCAGAGAGAAGACTTTTAGGATTTCACCATTGAAAATGATGTTAGCTTTGGGTTTTTCATATATACCCTTTATCATATTCAGAAAGTTTCTGTCTATTTCTCTCCTTTGTAGTGTTTTTATGATGAAAGAGTGCTGTATTTTGTCGAAGGCTTTTTCTGCATCTATAGAGATGATCATGTGATTTTTTTCCTTTCAATCTGTTTATGTGGTGTATTCATTTTTAAAGGAGATAAGAATTCAGAAGGCTGAAAATTGTCTTTAAATATGAAACAAAGGTCAAAAATGAAAGCTTCTTGAGAGAAAGAAAGAAGGGCTTTAGCACTAGTTTGTGTTGTGAGGAGAGCTAAAAAGACACAGGAAATAGTCATATTTTTTGAATAGGTACAGGCATTGTTAGTAGTTTAAATATTTAATATGCAAAAACTTTATTTTATTATCACATCAAGTCCTTGGTATTGACCATCATTAAAGTACTATGTAAAACTTATTTATTTGAAGGTGCTTTGTTCTTTTATTTTACATATGTAATTTAAACAAGATGACTGTGTCTCTGCATGGAACACATACACTAGAATTCTCTGGATAGTTAGTTAAATACGAAGGTCTTAGCATCTCACACAAGACTTTATGAAACAAATTGCCTGTGAATTTGCTTGATTAACAAGCATTACAAGGAACTGGTTTGTACACAAATGTTCACAAAACACTTAATTCTCCTAAATTTACAAAGTCATGCAAGGTTCAACAGGGATAGAAAAATGAGTAAAACAATGTAAGTCATTCATTCTTTCAGTCACACATCACTTTTTCTTTTTTTTATTTTTTACTCAATACATGAATATCTACTGAGCAGTCATAATACAGTAATGACATTGTCCTTGGCCTTGAAGTATTGATATATGTAGAGGAGAAAGCAGGTACATTGATAGGTAGATGAATGGATGGATGGATGAATAGATAGATAGAAAGATAGATAGATAGATAGATAGAGCTAGAAACATGGAGCAAAAACTAATTTATTGCCTCATGTGTGAGGGGAAAAATGAGAAATGCTTCACAAAGTAGGGGCCTGTGAATTGGGTCTTTTCCAATAATAAACTTTGAGAGACAAAGACAATTTCTAAGAGATAGAGGACACACTGGTCTCTTGTATAGATAGATTGCATAGATGTAGATAGAGGTACAGGCATAGGTATAAGTATCATTATCAGTACATCTAACCTATAGGTATAGGAATGCACTTAGATATCTATAAGGAATTTAATACAAAGGAAAATGAAATAATGATTTCATAAAGTTAAGACTGTTTAGGTAGTATTCATAAAGAGATAATTTCAGAAGACATATACAGATTTACAGAAAATGAATTCAATTGTCTTGAACATGAATTGTACCTCTTTGTCTTCTTTGTTTCCATCTGTTTCAAGATCAAGCACAGAATCTCAGGGAATGTTCACTAAAAATGGCAGTGCAATAACAGAATTCATTCTCCTGGGACTTACAGATCGCCCAGAACTCCAGCCTCACCTCTTTGTATTGTTTCTGGTTGTTTACTTTGTCACTGTCTTAGGAAACCTGGGCATGATGGTGTTAATCAGAGAGGACTCACGCCTTCACAACCCCATGTACTTCTTCCTTACTGACTTAGCCTGTGTGGACTTGTGCTACACTTCGAATGCAACACCACAGATGTTAACTCCTTTCTTATCAGAGAAGAAGAACATTTCCTATGCTGGCTGCTTTACACAATGTTATATTTTCATTGCACTCCTCACTGAGTTTTACATGCTGGCAGCAATGGCCTATGACCGCTACGTGGCCATATGCAACCCTCTGCACTGCTGTGTGAAAATGTCCAGGGCAGTCTTCATCTGCTTTGCCACATTTCCTTATGTCTATGGCTTCTCAGAGGGTCTGTTTCAGGCCATCCTCACCTTATGTTTGTCCCTCTGCAGATTCAACATCATCAACCACTTCTACTGTGCTGACCTACCTCTAATTAAACTTTCTTGCTCTGATACTTATGTCAAAGAACATTCCATGCTCATATTAGCAGGCTTCAACCTCTCCAGTTTCCTCACCATCATCCTGATGTCCTATGCCTTTAATATTGCTGCCATCCTCTGGATCAAATCAACTGAAGGACGGCATAAGGCATTCTCCACCTGTGGTTCTCACATGATGGCTGTTACCCTATTTTATGGGATACTCTTCTGCGTGTATGTAAGACCACCAAAAGATGAGAATGCTGAGGAACCTGAAATAACAGCTGTTTTTTATACTGTTGTTATTCTAGTGCTTAATCCGTTGAACTACATTCTGCAAAACAAAGATGTAAAGCAGGCTTTCAAAAATATCCTCAGATGAAACATGGTCACTAAGTCTGTAATGCCTGCACTTTCCAATTAACCATGATTTTAAAACTTTGGCTCAAATTTCTTTGCATTTCGATAAAGTAATTTGATGGGCTCTATGGATATATCCCATGTGTCTCAGCTAAATGGCTAAAGTCCAGGGATAAAGGAGCTGCAGTTTTAAATCTAGGCTCTCATTTCCCAAAATATGATCCATGAACCTGCAACATTGACTTTTCCTTGGAGCTTGTTAGAAATGCACAATCACATTCTAACATCAGATCTTCTGTATGCAAGTCTGCATTTTAATCAAATCCCCCAGTGATTTCTAAGCATATTAAAGTTTGAGAAGCTCCAATGTAGGTCACACATTCTCAACTGGTATGCCCTGTTGTGCTCTAATTTCTTACTAATATGAACAATTTAATAATAATGCCCTCAGTTCAGTTCCTTGAATTTCCTTTATTCTCAATCCAGCTCTCTTAAGGAGTCTTTAAGTCACACATCTTCTTACACTTTTTCTTGACTTCTGAATAAGAGCAGAAACTATGATTCATGATAATAGTTACCTGTCTCTGAAGAAATTGCTTGTATAAGTGGTAGGAGTGGTGTGGGAAAAGAGGGGTTCAGACTTGAATTTGTGGATCTGGAGCAATGAGCTATAGGAACCCACCTCTTCCTTCTCACCCTTCAGTCTAGGGAGAACAATTTCTCTATTACTTTTATTTGAAAAAATATATAATAAAGTGATGTTGGAAGGAGGACTAAAATTATAGAGTTAGAGGAATGGAGGCTTTGACGAAGCAATGGGTCTTAACAAATAGAGCACCTCCTTTTATTTGGGTATTGGTTTTATTTCTGATTATGCCTAGCTAAGCAGTATTTTTAATTTCCTTCCTGAGGATAGACCTAGGGAGAAACAGCTGCTTTTATGTGTCATTAGAGGGGGATGTAGTCTGAGGGAGGGTTGGAAATTTTTCTGGCCAGACAGAAACCCCCAGTAAGAAAAATTGCATCTTTAGCATCTGTGTTTAATTGATATTTAAAAGGTAAATAAAAGTTTTTCCTCTTCTCCAAAACACCTAAGGCTCTTAATGCCTATAAAGGCTATTTCCTAAGTTCCTTTCTTGGATAATAAAGTCTATCATTCCACCTTTAGAGCATGAAAGGCATAAAATACTATATGTATATAAATATATATTTAGTTAACATAAAATAACTCTATTAGGAACGTCTCATTTTTTTTACATGTGACAAAATCCCCTTAAATAGGTAAGTTAAGAAGAGAATTTATTATGAACTAGAGCATATCTCACAGCACCCAAGGAGTAGGATGCAGCTGGATCTCAAGAAAAAAACAGAAATGTGGGCCTGTAAGGTGATGAGAAAATTTATGTCTCACTTTCTATTCCATATCTATTTGTTGCTAGGGCTTATAATAATTGGATAGTGAATATAAGCTTTCTGTCTTGAACACTTGGAATTTCTTTTACAAATTCTAGCAGGATTTGTGTTTCTGTTTTTATGTATAATCCCTAATATCTACTTCCTGCCTTCTGGGAATTAAGACAGTTTTTATTTCTTCTTTCAAGTACTTATGAATTTTATTTCTTTTCATTTCCTGATTGCATTGGTTTGGACTGATAGTATGATTTTGAACAGAAGTCATGAGAGAAGACAGCCATGTCTTGAAGTATTGTTCCCATCTTAGGGGGTGTCATATTTAACACATCATGAAGTAGGATGACACTAGCTATAGATTTTTCTTAGATGTCTATCCAATGGAGCAATTACATTTTTTTTTACTTTCTTTGATGAGAATGTTCATCATTAATGGATGTTGAATATTATAAAATCTTTTCTGCATCTATTGAAATGGTCCCATGTTATTCTCCTTAATCTATTAATATGGTGAAATATGTTAAACCTGTCTTGTATTCTTGAGATTAAATCAGTTTGTAATGATGTGTTGCCCTTTATACCTATTAATGGATTAAGTTTTCTGAAATATATATTTTTTCATTTATGTTTAGGAGGGATAATTGTTATTTCCTTTTTTTTGTAATGTCTTTTTCAAGGTTTTATTAATAGGATTATGCTGGTTTCATAAAATGAGTTGAGAAGTGAAAACTTCCTATATTTTCTGAAAGGATTTGATAAAGAGATATTACTTCTTCCTTAAATATTTTTAGAATTTACCATTGAAATCATCAGGATATGGAGTTTCCATTGTGGAAAATTTTTATTGTGAATTCAATTTTTAAAAATACGTATTAGGGCTATTCATATCTTCTACTTTTTCTTATGTGTGCTTGAGTAATTTTTGTGGTCTTTCAAGGAATTTGCCCATTTATCTAATGATAGCAAATATTAGTATAAAGTTGTTTATAATATCTCTTATTTTCCTCTTAAAGCCTGAACTACCTGTTCAAATATTTCTTCCATTTTGTAAATGAATAATTTGTGTTTTCTCTTATTTTATCTTTTGTTGATTAGTCTGATAAGAGATTTGTAAATTTAATGATTTTTTTCAAAGAATCAATTTTTAATTTTGCTATTTTTTTCATTGTATATATTTTCTATTTAATCGATTTCTGTTCTTACTTACTTATTTCTGCTTCCTTGAGGGCTACTTTTATATTCTTTTTTCGTTTTTCAAAATGAAAGTTTTGGTAATTGATTTGAGACTTTTCATTTTCTCAAATAAGTGTTTAAAGCAATACATTTCCCCAAACACTGCTTTAATTACCATTTGTTAATTTTGTTTCTTTATTTTTTATCACTCAATTTGCATTATTTTCTCATTTCTCTACTCCCTTCTTCTTTTATTTTTTGGGTTATTTAGAAGTTCATGCTTAATTACCATGTATTTGAGTATTTTATCAAAGTGGAATCCTACAATATGTTATACAATATATTTAGTTCATAGTAATGCAATCATATTGTTCTTTTGTGTCTGGCTTGCTTCACTCAAACAATGCCCTCCAGGTTCACCCATTTTGTCATGTTGTCATATGGTTTTTAAATCTGCAGTCTGGAAATCTATGAATTAATGGATTTAATTATTTACATTCAATGTAATTATTGATTATTAGGTATGAAAGAGAATAAACTTTCTATTTATTCTCTCTCTCTCAATTGTCTTTTTCTTCTGTTCCTCTTTTCCTTGGTTCCACTTTTTCTTACATCTTTTGAGTTAATTTAATATTTTGTTATTTTTCCATTTGATTTTCCTTTATTATTTAAACCACGCACTTTTGATAATGGTGATGTTTTCTCTAAGGATTAAAATATACACTGCTAATTTATCACTGCATGCTTATACTTCAAAATTTGCCAATTCATATTTCATGAGTTACATTTCACATGTGAAATATCACCATTATCAAAAGGGGGTATATATCACATCCTACACTTTGCATTATATTTGACATATATACTACTTCTACATTCCTTATAAACTTTACATTATATTGAAGCTATTTTTGCTTGTAATAGTCATGTGACTGTTAAAGAAATTAAAAAAAAGAAAAATAATAGAATTTTATATCTGCCCAAATGTTTACCATGTTCAATGTCCTTCATTCCCTCCTGTAGTTGAAAGTTTGCATTGATCATTCTGTTATGGCATACAAAAAATCTTGCTTTATTATTTCTTGCAGTGCAAGTCTGCAGGCAACAAATTAATTCAGCTTTCTTACTATATGATATCTCAACTTTAATTTCTTACTTGGCCAATATTTTCATGGGGTATACAATTCTGTGTTGAATTTTTTTCTTTTCTAAGTTTTAAAGCACTTTTAAATTTTCTTACACTGTTTTCTGCCTACCTTTGTTTTTGATAGTGCCATTATTTGCATCATTGTTCTTTTATGTGTAAGTGAGATTTCTCCAAGGTTTTCTGTTTATCATCATTTTCAAGTATTTTGAATATTTTCCATCTAGGTAGGGCTTCCTGTGTGTTTAACTTGCTTGAGATTTGTTGAATATATTGATCTTTAAGTTGATATTCTCCAATTTGGTAAACTTAAATCTTTTGTTTTTTTCTTATCACCTTAATGTGTATGTTAATTAATTGATATTTCCACAGGTCAGTAATGCTCTGTTGATTGCTTTTTTCACTGCTTTTTCTTTCAATTCTTAACACTGGACAATTTCTATGAATTGCTTTCCAACTCCTTATGCTTCTTCCATCTCCAATCTGATAATTGGTAACTATTGTGAGATTTTCACTTCAGATATGTATTTTTTTTTCAGCACAGAATACATGTTGGCCTTTTTCATAGTCTTCACATCACCACTGGCATTCTTCATCTTTTTAATCATAAAAAAACCCAAAACATGTTTTCAAATATGTCCTTAATATATTTATAATAGCTGCTTTAGAGTCCTTTATCTGTTTATTCCTACACCTGCATCATCTTGACATTTGTTTATATTGACCGCATTTATTTGTGATTATGTTTAAACTTTTCCTGTATTTTTCATGTTTACTATTTGTTTTTGTATGCTGGAAATTGTTGATGATATAATGTAAGGTATCTGGAATTATTTTGCCTTCCTTAATGGAATGTTGAGTTTTGTTTCAGCATATACCTTGTTCTGATGACTAGTTTTGACCCTGTGTAAGATAGGATTTTAGGAATTGTGAGGGCATGTATATAGTAGCCCCTATTCTGCTCTATAAATGGACTTAAAGTTGTCTCATCTGGATCCTCGAGTTATTGATGAGGTATTTCCATGCTTTCTGCATCTGACGTTCAATATCTCACTATATTATGCATGAATATTATATCTATTATCTTATCAAAATAGAAGAATTACTGTTGACTAAGTTTGGGCACTTTTTTGCTTTTTCAGGGAGCTAATTCCTGTGATGCAGATGTTTATATAAAATGACAGATCCCCCCAAATTAGGTCTGGTTTTCAGTTGGAAGAAGTACTAATGCCAGTACTATTCTGTCATTAGAAACAGAAGTTTCATTCTGTAAATTTTGATGTGCACACCCATAGATTGACAGCTAAGTCATGATGGATGCTTGGTTAACAGTG
>JAKSZT010054372.1:1171230-1195362 GCA_026826555.1 Tolypeutes matacus | reverse complement strand
TTGTTGGGTCATACATAAAATATATGTTTAATATTATAAGAATCTGATGATTTTCCAAAGCAGTTGTAACTTATCACCTTCCAGCAGTAACATAGGAGTCCATTCACCCCAATTTTTAAAAACACTTGATAATATAAAACCTTTTCATTTTAGTCATTCTAGTAGGTATTTATATGCATCTTTTAGTGGTTTTAAGTTGTATTTCCTGATGATTTAATATGTTAACATTATTTAGTGCCTTAAATGGTCCAATAAAAATACAACAGTTTTGAAAAGTATGCATTCTTATGACTTTCTTCATCTTCTTTGGTATAGTAAAAATGGCAAAATAATTGCAATTATATAAAATACTTAATAATGAGATATTAGTTAATTAATTATTTTCTTACCGTGTGCCAGATTTTATGCATGAATTAATTTATGTAGAAGATCTATATGGTAGAAAAATATTCTTATTATTTTGTTAGGCAAAATAAGTTCCAAATAACTTTATACATGAATAAAATTAAAAATGTATATGTTATTCAAAGAGGAAAAACTAAGATGGGTAGTTCAGGGTTAACAGTGTGGGGATTTACAATTGATTTATTTTCTTTATTCTTGTTTTTTATTTATTTTACTTCTTTTGTGAAAAAATAATTATATCATTAGTACTATTTTTATCATCATCATTATCATCTGATTAAAGTTGCTAATTAATAAAAAAACAGTTGCCTTAAGTATCAGCCAACCTTAAGGACTGTGTGATGTCAGGAGCAAAAAGAAAGTTCTTCCATCAAGCTTACATACACCCACACAGTGAGAAGACATGATTGCATCAACTGACAGCCAAGATATTCCAACTTCATGTATGCCAGATGTCATGTTCTCTTTTCCTCACCTGATCAAGGAAATATAGCTCCAAACTCACCCCGTGCAGTTCTAGACTTCTCCAAGTACAAGTGATCATTTCCTCCATTGTATGCCTTTCTTCTTTGCAGCTAGAAAGTTCAGTGCACCTCACTCTCTATTCAATATTCTGGTAAAAATAAAATTTAACAATTTTATGAAGTTGGAGGGGTGTAATATAATAATAAGAAATTCATTTCTCTTTGGCAAAACATGTTACATAAAAAAAAATTCAGATCAGGAAAGGGCCATAGAAAGCATCAAAGCCCATTGATTATGTCATTATTTTATATCATTATTAGTTTTTCTTGTCATCTGACTGGAATAAATGATGATCTAAAATGTAAAAATCCCATGAGAATAAACTTGTGATCACAAGAAGAAATCAGCTCAACACCATCACAATTGATGTAATCATGTTGAACAAATCCCAAGAGTCTAGAGAGTGTGTCTATGCCAATTACTATTTTTCCTTGGATTGTCACTTGCAGTAATTTTATAATTACTTCTTCAGGGTGTGCTGAAAAATACATTAGGGATGAAAGTACAACATGGGTATAAATCATTCTCATCAACTCATCTCTTCTATCACTAAATGTCTGAGAAAATCTATCCAGGGCTCAGGTAGAAATTAAAATTCTGACTTACATATTGCACTTTCTCTTTATAGTTCAGTTTTATACCTTCATCGGAAGGAGTCATGAGACCAAAAAAAGCAGCTTTCAATGTTACCTTAATTAATTAAACTGTTTAAATGAGTTGGTACACATTTCTGATTTAGACTGATCATTAGAAAAACACTCAACTTTTATTGGAATTATGTGTTTATAATATTATTTTTCTTCAAAAAATGACATTCCAATCATTCGCTCAAGTACTAAGTACACATTAAATAACCATATTGGAATAACAGCTTAAATTAATCAACTTATCAATATTTCTAGAATATCTCTTCAAAGGTAGTCACCCTGAAAAACTTTACCAAATAATTCAAAGAGAAATAGGCAAATTCAAAGAGGAATCATATTCATCATAACAAAGTTAGACATATTATAGGAAATTTTATATTTCTCTTAAAATTACTGAGAAGAAAACTTCTGGGGGCAAATTTAATATTAACTAAGGTAAAATCACTAGTAATAAGTGTATGTGGGATGAATTGGTAATTATCATAATTGTCAAGTCAAAATGTTAAACATGACAGTCACTTAGATATTCTTTAGTCAATGTCTGGTATTGAATAGATGGGGACCCAAGTACATATAAAGGAAATTATTTAATGTGCATAGGAAGTCTATTTTCTAAATAAATATTCAAAGTAGTTTTTACTGAAATGTCATTGGCTAATACAAATCCATGATGTGGGTAATAAGACCTAGAATATAGGTTCATGAGTAGTCATTAGGTAATGTGGCCTGCTTTGATATTTGTGAGACACTGGAATGGAGGACCCAGACAGGGAGAAGGTGCTTGGCAGAGTAGACAAGGAAGGTTCTCATTCCTGTGTAATGTATATTCACATGCAATGTTATGCATATCTCTAACTACAACATGTCATAAACTTTTAAAATAATTTTCATACTTAAAATATCAATAATTTCCCAGCTTTTCTGGCAGACTTTTCTATGATTTAAAGCCAAATTGAGGTAGTTTATGGACTCAGGTATTGAAACTAAATTTCAGTAAACCTTACTTATATTTTCTATGGTCTTTTCCTTGACTTTAATGTCCCCAAGTCTCACATTTTATCCATCTTATAGTATTGCAAAATGGTGACCCTATGCACATGGATTAGTAACTGATAGTAATTCAATGCTATCCTGCAATCTAGGATATCTACATTTTAACTGGAGCCTGAAGAGGAAAAATTTGTCCCCAAATGAACATTTTAATAAGTAGTAATTTAGGCATCATGATACATGTAGAGTTAGCTTTGTGCATTTACTGATTGGTTTTGTTTGTTTTTATCGAGTAAGAGGATAAAGGAAATCCTTGGAGCTTTGAATTTTACCAAGTGTTTACCTTTTTATACCATGTTACCATAAGTGGTTTTCTGATGTCTTTATAATTGGAAGCTTTTAATTTCTGGGGTTAAGAGGCCCACTTTACCACCTAGCAATAATTCCTTTGGCCTGAGGGGCTGCTGATTCTTTAGATTGGAGCCACTCTCCAGTTCACACCAGTTCACTCATATGCCCAACTCACTCCCCTCATTTCTGTTATCTAAATGGCCTCTGTAAGCATGTAAGTTTGTGATCCCTTATCTGAGATATAAATTATCATTTATAAACTAATATATGACATGACCAGGGATCCATGTATAATCCTGCATAATCCTTTCATTTTATCTTTTCATTGATCACTATTATCTGAACTGATAATATTATATGAATGTATAATCCTTGCATTATAATTAATATTTTCAAAACTTGTATTAAAAATATTTCTACTTTTGATCATTAGTTCTTTTTTTAATAACTTCTGGACATTCATGCATGATACTAGAAAGCTTAGAGTCAAATTTTTGTTTACCTGTAAAACAGATTTGCCAAATTCTGTTATACACTATAAATTCCTTAAATTCTTTCTGGGATAAATGAATAACATAGATGTATTATCAAACGAATACTATGATCAAAATATTGAGAATGCTCTTTTCCTTATCTGTGTTCGTCTTGCCTTATTCTTTCTCACTCTGCTAATTACAAAGTCTTCCATCAGTAATTCAAACAAGCCTTTGCTCTTTCCAAATTTGGGGACCTTATGTTTGATCTATTTGTGGAGGGATTATCCATCCCCCTCTATTTTATGGGTATAACAGTAAAACAGGTCCTATAGAATTTCCTTCAAATCCATGTGATTCTGGGCTTTCTAATGTACAAGTAGGCAATGTGATTCTCAAAAGTGGAATTTCTAAGGTGCATTCCTCTAAACACTGCACATACTGTTAGTGACCACAAGAGTGTTTAACAAATATACATCACTATATTGTTCAAGACCAATTCCAGACTCAATGAAGAAACCTGTAATTTTATCATGAACTACAAATTATTGATGATAGCTCAATCCATTTTTAGTTAAATTTCAAGTAATAATTACCCAATTCTAAACAAGCTGGAGTCACAGGAGCCATTCTTTCTAGGAGTCATCTGCATGTCATAGTTTCAACTATTTAGGACCAAGACTTTCTGGTCACTACCAGCTCCTATGTTCTAAGTCTATCTCTAGTAATAGCTGTGTGCGACAAAGAATAAGAGAGGAAGAAACAGACAGAGAGAGGTAAGAACAACAGAGATAAGAAGCATATAATTGATTTCTCTTTCACCTTCTTAATTTATTTTACCTTATCTAAGTGAACAGTGGTGTTTCCTAAGAAAATGATTAGAGGAAATTCCATCTTGGTGACTGAATGTATTCTCTTGGGACTAACGGATCGTCCAGAGCTTCAGCCCATCCTTTTTGCCCTGTTCCTGGTGATCTTCTTGATCACTGTGGTGGGTAACTTTGGGATGCTGGCTTTGGTCAGAATAGATTCATGCCTCCACACTCCTATGTACTTATTTCTTGCCAGTTTGTCCTGCCTGGGCTTGTGCTATTCCACTACCGTGACTCCCAAAATGTTGGTGAACTTCTTATCAGAGAAGAAAAACATTTCTTATGCTGCTTGCTTAGTCCAGTGTTATTTTTCCATTGCCATAGTTATTATGGAATATTACTTGTTAGTTGTGATGGCCTATTATAGATACATGGCCATTTGTAACCCTTTGTTTTACAGCAATAAGGTGTCCAAAGAGGTGTGCATTCGATTGATTGCTGGCTCATATATCTACAGGTTTCTTAGTGATCTGATAGAGATCATGTGGACATACTCTCTGACCTTCTGTGGCTCCAACATCATTAAACACTTAAATTGTCCTGACCCACCCCTCATCTGACTCTCCTGCTCTGACACTTTCATTAAGAAAACATCCATGTTTTTAGTAGCAGGATTTAACCTATCAAACTCCTTCATCATCATGCTCATTTCCTACATCTTCATTCTCTTTGACATCTTGAGGATGCATTCTGCTGAAGGCAGGTGCAAAGGTTTTTCTACCTGTGGGTCTCACTTGGTGGCAGTGACTGTGCTTTATGGGACCCTGTTCTGCATGTATGTTAGACGTCCCACAGAAAAGGCAGTGGAGCAATCCAAAATCATGCTGTTTTTTATACCTTCATAAGCCCTATGCTGAACCCCATCATTTATAGTCTGAGGAACAAGGATGTGAAACAAACTTACTGATCACGAGAAACAATTTCAAAATAAAATCAGAGGACATCTTACTTTATAATTCAAACAAAATATCTATATTTGAGAACTGGATCTAACTTTAACAACATTTATAATAAAGTCAAATGTAAACCCATAATGAGAAGCTATAATCTAATGACAAATCCTAAAGAACATAGGAACAGATGCTTTATAGTTTTACATGTAAGATATGAGTACATGTGTGGAGATGGCAAGTATGTGTAGGTGTAGGTTTGAAGGATACTTTTTCCTAATTTTACATTATAAAATTTATAATTCTTATTACAAAATATTCTCTCTATTGAAGGATAAAAGCAAAAACTTAAAAAGATTTCCTCTTTTCTTTCTACTGCCCTGATTTCCTATTCTTCTTTACCTATATTTACCACTTTTAACAGTTTCTTAAGTTTACATAAATCTACAAACAAATATGTGACTATTTACTGCCATGTGTACAAGCATATTAATACACATATTGACTACCATAAGCAAATATTTAGTGGTTTAAAATTCCTGTAGCATTTGCTCTTAGGGGCTTCTCTCTCACAGTTGAGAAGAAAGTAAGCACAACTGCTGATGAGACTTTCTGTCCCCTCCAGGAAAGAGTTCTTACGATCAGACTCCCTTGTTCATGACTGCCACCTACACACTTCTCCTCACTTGAGAGAGTCACTCTCAGTAACACACCTGCCTTTTTCAGCCACAATAAGAAACCAGAATCAAAACTTCAAATAAT
Source organism: Tolypeutes matacus (assembly GCA_026826555.1). NCBI lineage: Eukaryota > Metazoa > Chordata > Mammalia > Cingulata > Chlamyphoridae > Tolypeutes > Tolypeutes matacus. Next base: position 1,189,447 of record JAKSZT010054372.1, on the reverse strand, counting down.
TCCTTCTTAGATCTTAATATCTGAAATGGGCAAAGTATGTTTTTTTATAAATATGCATGGAAGACTTCAAGAGAAATTGGTATTTCTGTAGAATTTATCAATGGCATTTTATACTCCTGGGGCCTGGCATCCTTCATGCTTTCTCTCATCTCTGCCCTGTTAGGATATTTTTCAGGATGGGCCAGTTGGTTGATAGTTGTACCACAGTTCAAATTGTACATGCAGCTGTCCTCTGCAATAATTAATCATTATTTATCTAATTTTAGAATGAAAGAAAGTGAACATTTTTTTAAGACTTGAAGGCTAAAAAAATCATATGGCAAGTTAATTGTTTAAGATGTAACATTTCTGTCGAACTTGAACTTACATAGTGTAAGAAAAGTGAATGAATGCTTGTTGTTCATCCTCTGTAAACCAAGCACCACTCCCAGTACAGGGAAATCTTCAAGAAGCTCTGCAATTGCATAGTTTTGTAGGGGAAAATAAAATGTAAGGAGAGAATTCAATACAATTTCTCACGTAATATACTATAAGAATATGAATGCTGATGTAACTTAGAAAAGAAGAAATGGACTGAAACTATTTCTAGATCCTAGGCAATAACTTCATTCTTTTTACATCAAGCACTGCCACTCCACCCATAGTTCTTAGAACAACGTTTTGTCAGACCAAGCACGGTCCGAACAAAATAATTGTTGGAACTGATTTATGATCACATAGTAGATATTGCCTTCAATTAAAAGGAAAAGCTGCGGTAATTTGTCACTTCCCTCAATCAAAAAAATTTTTTTTCAGTTTATTTAAAATCAGCTTTTCTACCTTAGAGCTTTCTGCTCTGTATCTCCAACAGGTTAATATTTTAGATTCATATATTCTATATTATTCTGAACAATTAGTTTTTCATCTCTCTATTACTAGATTTGTACTCAAATGTTTTCCCTTTGAAAGTCAGATTGTCTAAAATTCTGTCAAAACACATATACAAATGACCATTTTTGTAAGTTCTTACATTCAATTAATAGTTTACTGGACTTCTACTTAAACATATACCCATATTTAATTATGAAAAACTAGTCTGTTATTATTCCAAATTTTCTGTGCTCAGGGTCCATGCTTCCATCTTTAAAGCTTAGCCCAGTCCTTGGCAGCAACTAAAAGTTCAATAATGGGTGAAGTATAAAACAGTAAATGAATACTGATTTTGAAATTCAACAAGATGCCTCCATTTTAATTTAGAAAAATGACTTCAAATGGACCAAAAATGCCCTTGAGAAAATACATTAATTAATTATAAGCCAATAGCATTTTTTTCAGAAATATGTGGCCCATAATTATACTGACACCTATGACTGACCATGACATATGCAGCCAATTGTTATACCCACATACACATAAGTTCAAGACAAGAAGGAATGCAAAAGTGCTTTCAAAAATTGACTGGTTCATTCGAATTACACAATCAGCCTGTTAAGATAGCCTGTTTTATAATTCATATTGCACTGTACTGTACATAGAATAAAGGTGTTCAAGAATTTTTTTTGTATTAATGAATTATTTTGGTAGACTCTGGTTTTTACCTAAAATGAAAAGAATAATTCCCTTGTTATTGACAAATTTTTAATGAGAGAGTTAAGAAGAGGCCCCTAAATCCCTACTCATCTCCTTTTAAATTTAACTCTGCTGGATATTATGGGTATTGAGCACATTGAGTAATGTTATCAGGGAAGAATCAAGGAGAAAATAGAAGAAAGTGGTTTGTATTTCCCTAAGGCACAAAAATTATGATAGGATATTTTATAATAGTTCCCCCTTCCTATCTTAAAGGTCAGCACCTAAATGGTTATTTCTATAAGGAAAAGTTATAAACAAATGCTTCAAGCAATGACAATGCTATGGGCCTAATACATTTATTTATAAATCAGATACTTCCGTGGAAGCATGGGATCTGAAGATTTAGATATACACATACATGAAAACACAAAAGGGAACAGAAAGAAATAATAATGCTTGCTAAAGTTCAAGTATTATTTTAATATATGTTGTTTTATTTAATTTTCCCAACAGCACTATGAGTTCAGTCTTATAATCTCAATTTAAAGGTAAAGAAAAGGATACTCCCAGTTTAATTATTAATCTAAAATCATGTATATCAGAAAGCCATTCAATTATTTCCTGCTTCAAAGTTTTTTTTTTTTATCTTAACATATTATACTTGGTCCACCATAATTTACTGAACTGGAAAGTCATGCAATAAATACAATCATTTTCTGTCTTCCCAAAGATTTGCTAATAATTTATTTCACATCTCCATGCATACTGAATGATATAATTCACTATGAGAAAGCATCCTATTTTACAATGGGTAAATAAATCCAACTTATTGAATAAAGTGAGTGTTGAAGTCAGATCCTGACTCTAATTTATCAGCTGAAGTAACATCAAAAGGTATGAACTCTAGAATCAGACTTACTGGGAAAATTACTCAACCTCTCTCTGCCTCAGATTCTTCCCCTATAAAATGAAGATATAGTATTTTCTCGTAGCATTGCTCTGTAGAATAAATGGATTAAAACATATGAAACACTTAGCACCATGTATAGCACTCATTTGTAATATATTAACTGCTGTTTATCATTAGCTGGACAGTTATTTCATGTGTCTGAGACAAAATTTTCTCTATTAGATTTCTGCATTTATCTTTTGATAAACTTCTCACTCTTCAGAGAATATATGCTTATATATTTAGTTTTTTTTATTAATGCATGTGTTTCCATGATATTGCAGAAAGAGTTTTGAAAGCAATTGTCTCTCTATTTCTTATCTTGGTTCATAGTAAGTGCTTCATAAAAAACAGATTTTAAAAATTACAGATTATAATGCTGTCCTTGTAAAATGACAGGAATTAGAAGAAATTTATATAAAACCCTTGAATGGAATTTTAAATGTGTATTATTTTTTCATGTATAATTAGTCTGTTTTTATTTCCTTAAACAGAAGAAGAATTCATCTGGAAATGTCCAAAATAAATCAGACCAGAGAGAAGGAATTTAGCTTCCTGAGGCGGACCAGTATTCCACAGTTGCAGCTTGCCTTTTCTGTCTTGTTAATAGTGATCCGTGCTTTCTGTATTGTGAAAATCTTAGACCTAAGCCTCTGTATCACACCCTCATTTTATCTTTTCACCAATCTGACAATCACACAAATTCTGTTGAATTTTTAATTTGAGAAGAATTTCTCTTAGCCCATTTGTTTAACATGGTCACATTCTTTTTAACTCAATATTTTGTTCCTGCTGCAGTCTGTGACAGTCATGTCCATGTGTTCATCTGCTTTCCACATAGTTACAATATTGGGTCCAAATGGTTCCATATTTATGTGGTTGCTTTTATTTACATATATGGTTTCATATAGGCTAATTTTACACCACAATTGTTTTCTCAAGAGCTGACACCATGGAATATCATCCTGTCCTGCCACTTTGCAGCTACTCAAAACAAATAAAACTATATTTGCCATACACCATGTTAGACCTCTAGAATCTGATCAGTAGTATAAGTGTGTTCCAAGTTTACATTTTTATGAACAAAATTGGAAACTACTTTTGTCAGCCAAAGAAACTTCCCTGCTTTTGAGTGTTATAAGGAAAATGCACACTCTTTGAAAGAATCATTAGCAAAATTAAAATAGTCCTTATCTTGTATATTTAGGTCCCTCCATTTGAACTTCCAAATAAATATAATGTAAAGGAATATAATATTTGGAAATATGAGGAATCCCTAGTAGAATTGTTATGTACATATATTTTAACCCATATTCATGAGCAATTACCATATACATAATTTGAAAGATTCATATTTCTGCATGTATTCATGACAGAATTTTGTAAACTGTAATGTTTATTGTTGTTTGCATTTCTTGAGGGAAGATGGTTCCTTATTTGAACAGCACAGTGAAGTCTTTTATAGCAAATTCTCCAAAAATGTCCAGGCAACAGTCAAGAATTATAGTCAGACAATTTAAAACAACTTGAGCTACAATGCATATTTAATTGAAACCTTGATTCATTTGTTTATAAATCCATCGGTCTCACAACTAACAAGTAGATGTCAAATGGTGATTTCATTGTTGAATTAATTCACTCAAGCTTTAAAAAGCACATTAAAAATGATGTGATGAATGACCTTAGAATGTATGTACATGAGAGTAGCAATTGATTTGGGAATTGCAGTGATCATTACTAATTCCAATGGCCTTGGGTGAAGGAGCTAATAGAACTGAGTGGATACTTCCTAGTCACTTGCCCTATTCAGTGAACTTAATGTCAGTCTGCTTCAACCTGGGCAAGATCATATTAAGGACATATTAGCTCTTGCTTCACACTTCAACCCCTAGAACTATTATCTTATGTGTTTGTGTTCATATGTTAATTAAATTCAGCTCAACACATAGTTATTGATGTCTACTAAAGTCATTACCTAACTCCAATGTTAAAAATCCCTGGACTGTCTTCAGAGAAGTTTTAATTGACAGAAGTAATTATTTCAACTTGACTTTTTAAAAAAAGAAATGCCATGAGGAAAAGAAATCAACCTCATCAACTTAAGCAAAACTTTCTATCAATTATTATTTTTTCAGGTTCATTGATTTTTCTGTTTTCTTATTGGCAGGGATGTGAATTCTGTCTGTGTTGGTAAATACCCACACATCAATATACATACTTACAATCCAATATCTCATTTGGTAGGAATAAAATGAGGTTAGAGATGGTCAAATGACTGCATAGAAAACAGTTTAGCTGCTTATATAAGTACCAATGCCCATGTTTTTAGAACTTTTATTTCTTCTAAACAGGGGAGAAGAGAGTAAAACCTCTTGGGATGGCTTTATGTGCCCCACAATTACCATATAAATAATTTGAATGGTTTGTATTTGTGCACGTTTTCATGGCAGAATTTTGGAAACTGCCAAGTTTGTTGTTGCTGTTTGCATTTAATGAGGGAAGCATCATATGTCTTTCTCCTCTATCTCAATTTGGTCTATTGGTTACTTTCCTTTATCACGTGCCTACATCTATAACTGGGAGTCATAATCCAGTTTATCATCTGGCCTCTTTTTCATCAGAGCCACTGGGGAGATAGAGTAGGACAGGCCTTCCTTCTCCTTATCATTCTGTGGACTTTTCTAATATTCAAGGGAAAGGCTTTGCTCTTTACAGGGTAGGTGAAGCATTCCCTTTGAATGTATTTGCTCTCTTCACATGGCTCCCACTGAAGTATGATTTTTTTCCTTTTTCAAATAGTTTCACTTGAATCCTTTCCATGTGAATAAGTGAATAAGCACTCAATTCTTTTTAAAGTTCTTTACTCATTTATTCTCTATGGATCCTCCTATTTCTTTCAGCAATGTCCAAAATCAGATTCGTTTGATCTGTAATTTTCCCTCATAATTTTACCTCAATCACAGTAAAGCTAACTGCAACACACATTTCTTGGAGTTGAAGATGGTGGATGTTTGAGGAAATGGCATTCTTGTTCACATTTTGGTGAATAATTTTTGGGAAATTGCATGATAACAATTACTTTTAGGCCTATAAAATTACTATATAAAGTGCACACAGTCCTCCTCAAAGAAAACATTAATTTAGGAGGGCTACATAGTTGATACTCAAAAATAAAATATTTTATTCTTACTGGAATAATAGAACATGATATTGCCGTTCAGAGATTACACTTGGCTTGATTAAAGTTTAATCTATTAAGAAAAATGGAGTCATTGCATGAAACCATGTTGTATAGTCATATGTCACTTAATAGAAACTGAAATATCACAGTCAATACCAGATACATTTTTAAAGGAATTTTTTGAGATATATTTAAATGCCATACAATCTATCTAAAGTGTACATTCAGTGAATTTTGGTATAATATAATCACAGAGCTGTGCATCCATCACCACATTTCCATTACTCCAAAATGGAAAACCCCCTACCCTTTAGCAGTTACTTCTCAATCCATCTATCATTTCCCTGTCATACATAACTGCTAATCTAATTATATCTCTGTAAATTTATTTATATTTACATTTTATATAAATGAAATCAAACAGTATGCAGAAATTTGTGTCTGGTTTCTTTCACTTAGCATAATTATTTTACAGTTGATGGAAAAATATTAATATATTACTATTCACTACAGTCCATAGTTTACTTTAGGTGTAATTTTGCCCAAATTTGCACCCTATTATTAACATCTTGTAATATTAATATTCATTTGTTCTTATTCCTGGAAGAACATTCTTAAATTTGTACTATTGACCATACTCATCATCCACAACAGGGTTCACTATGCTATGCAGCCTCATGTTTCAGTCTCTAGTTTTCCTTTTAGTGCATACAGGACCCTAAACTTTCCCTTTCAACCACAATCATACAGACATATTAGCGCAGATAATGACATTCACTATAATGTGCTATCATTACCCCATACATTTCCACACATTTACAGTCAACCTTATTAAAATTCTGTACAAATTAAGTCTTAGCTCCCCATTCTCTACCTTCATTCTATCTTCCGGTAACCTAAATCCTAGCTATTAATTTCATGACTTTTCTCATTATATTTAGTTCATATAAGTGAGATCATACAATATTTGTCCTTTTGTGTCTGTTTATTTCACTCAACATAATGTACTCGAGATTCATCCATTTTTTCACATGCATCAAGACTTCTTTTCTTCTTACAGCTGAATAATTTTCCATTGTGTATATAGACCATATTTTGTTTATCCATTCATTGGTTGGTGGACACTTGGGCTGTTTCAATCTTCTGACAATTGTGAATAATGCTGCTGTGAACATCGGTATGCAAATCTTTGTTTGTGCCCCTGCTTTCAGTTGTTCTGAATATAAATCAAGTAATGGGATTGCCAAATTGTATGGCAGATCTATATTTAGCTCCCTGATGAACCATCAAACAGTCTTCCACAGTGGCTACACCATTCTACAATCCTACTAGCAGTGAATAAATGTTCCTATTTCTCCACATCCTCTCCAAAACTTGTAGTTTTCTGTTTGTCTGTTTTTTTCAATAGTGGCCTTTATGGTAAGTGTGAAATTATATCACATTATGGTTTTGATTTTCATTTCTCTAAAAGCTGGTTATGATGAACATCTTTTCATATGCTTTTTTTGCCATTTGTATTTCCTCTATGGAAAAATATCTACTCAAGTCTTTTCCCATTCTTTAATTCGATTATTGGTCTTTTTATAGAGTTGCATGTTCTCTTTACATATCACGGATAGTAAACTCTTTTCAGATATGTGGTTTCCAAATATTTTCTCCCATAGATAGAGTGCCTTTTCATCTTCTTCTCAAAGTCCTTTGAAGCACAAAAGTATTCAATTTGGAGGAAGTCCCATTTATCTATTTTTCCTTTTGTTGCTCTTATTTTGGGTATAAGGTCAAGAAACCACCTGCTACCACCATATTTTTTATTGTTGTTTTTGCGTGTGTGTTAAGTTTTCACTCTGATACTTTGTTCCTCTTATTCTATTTCCTTGCTTTTGTCTATGACCACTTGAAAAAAAATTAGAGCCAGAGAAAAGGAAAGAGGTAAGAAGAGAAAAAGGATAATAGTAATAATAATAAAAGGTAGAAGAGGAACATTTTAAGACCTAACAAAATGAATAATTAAGTAAGAAGTGCAGAGGAATAAGATTAAAAAATGGAGTACAAGGGGATGAGCAGTTGAAATACAGGGGCTTCTTTGGGAGTTGGAAGTTGTCCTGAGTACTGTTGTGGCAACGGATGTAGGCCATTTTAAATCAGCACACACCACTAAGAACTGAGTGGGAGAGAGTGTGGTCTACAGTGTGAACTGTGGTCTATGGTTGGTGGCAAGGCTCCAGGATGTGTAAGTTCATTGAGGGTGGTGGGCCACACTGTGGGAGATGTTTGTGTGGGATGTGGTGGGAGGTGTGGGAGGTGGGCAACATGGGAATCCCAGTGGGTTCCATGTAATATTTTGGGTAATCTAAGCACCTCTTAAAATATATGTATATATATATATATATATATATATATAACATTTTTGTAAGCAAATACACATATATGGATATATATTTATATATCATTTTGCAAATGTTTGTATGTATTGTGAGAATTTTATTTTTACCCATAATAAAAAAATAAATTAAAAAAAATAAAAAAAAACTCTGGTTACATAATTTGCAAATTAACTTACAAACCATATATATGCTAAAGCCTGCTGCTATTAACATAACAAGAGGATTCTAAACACAATAAAAATAAAAAAATAAAAAAAAAGTGGAGTACAAACAATGAGCTGAGAAACAGAATAGAGAAAAAATAGATAGGATGAATTAAAAGGCCAGAATGATGAGAAGCGAGGGAAAGAGAAAAGAAAAGACAGATAGAAAAGAAAGAAAGAAAGGAAGGAAGGAAGAAAGAAAGAAAGAGAGAGAGAGAAAGAAAACAGAGAAAAAAGGAGAGAGAAATAAAGGCAAAGAATTTTCAAGGAAAATTGAAGACCAATCAAATAAAGGTGGAATGTAAGAACAACAACAGAAAGTAGAAGATAGAAAGATGAAGGAAGGAAAAGAAATAGTATAGGTAGACAAAACTGGTAAACAAACAAAAAAAGGAAATGAAGAGGAAACAAAACAAAGAAGAAATAAGACAGCAGTGCCTGACTTAAAAAAAGGAGGAGGGGGAAGAAAAGAGTAAAAGAGAAAAAAAAAAAAAAAAGAAAAAACACAGAAGCAAAAAAAATAAAAACCACGGAAAAACAGCCGTCCCTTTTAGGCCCCTAAGGAGCTTCTCAGGTTGCTGGTGTTCATCAATCAATTATGCTGCAGTTTTTGAACTGCAGGTTTTCAACAGGGTTTTAGCAAGTAAACTAAGTTAAATTTTTTAAAAAGTATTCTTTTTTAAGAAAAATAAGAAATCCAAGAAAAGTTAATACAAAAAGAATGTCTACATGTTCCCTGTCCTAAAGTTTCATCTGGATGTCTGATAACCTGGTGGTCACTTCTCTAGAAGAGCTGGAATCAAACCAGAAATCTCATTTATTCAAGGTGAGAACTCCTCCACTGAGTTAAACTTTCTTCTTGGGTCAGTTAGCCTTTCAGAAAGCTATCTTCTCACTTTCCCTCAGTCAGGTTAGAATCTTTGCAGTTGGCCAGAGTCCTGTTGATTAGGTGCCTGTCTGTCCTGCTCCCTTTCTATTCTAATTGCTTTCTCTCCCAGAGCATCTGGGCATGACAGCCTGTGTGAGTGGATGCCACCTCTACTCTCCTGGTCAGGTTGAGGTCCCTTCAGAGATTCAAAGGGGACCTTGGTGACTGAACTCACTGCAAAGAAACCACTCTTGACCCTCTTCCAGAACCCTCCTCACAGAGGACCCTAAATAGGCCCTTGAAAGCTTATTGAGGCTTTCTACTACTGCCTCCCTTAGAGAGGTTGGAATTTTGAAAGTTTTCAGCATGTTGGACTAATCAATTGCTTGTCTCCTCCCTCTTCCTACCCAAGTTCTTCTCTCCCAAGGCTGGTGGGTGCTTTGGCTGCCTGAGCAGATTCCCCTCTCACTTCTTCCTCGGGCTTCGTCAGCCAGTGGGTATGCTCCTCAATGTTCAAAGGGGGCCCAGGTAACCAAACCCACAGATAGGAAACCCCTCTCCACCCTTCACTAGAGCCCTCTTCCTCCCAGGGAATGCTCCTTCCCACTCCGTGACTGGTGGGAGTCAACAAGTGCATGGAACCTACCAACATATCTTGAAGATGCTTTCCCAAATTTTCTTCTAGAAGTTTTGTGGTCTTGGCTTTTATGTTTAAGTCTTTGATCCATTTTGAGTCCATTTTTGTATAAAGTATGAGATAGGGGTCCTCTTTCATTCTTTTGGATATGTAGATCCAGTTCTCTTAGTACCATTTGTTGAAGAGAATGTTCTTAAACAGTATGATATTGTCATAAAGACAGGCAATGGAATCAAACTGAGACCCTCAACTCTATGGGCAACTGATTTTTGACAAGGCAACCAAGTCCACTTAGTTGGGACAGAACATCTCTTCAACAGATTCATTTTTAAAGGAGTAATTTGGTTGCAGCAAAAGAAGTAACTATCCCTTTCATGTATAAAAATGAAACTTCTTAACACATTCAATGAGGCCCTGTGTGGCTTGATCTCTGGATATCTCTGCAACCTACTCTCACAGCATCTTGCCACATCTATCTGTGCCCCAGGCTCCCTGGTCTCTTTCTCTTCCTTAACCTGCACCACAGTTACCCTTTTTCTGGATCTTGCATATGCTATTCCCTGTCCAGAATATTTTTCTTATCCTGTTTCATCTTACAGATCTCAGAGAAAAAAATTTGAAGGCATTAAATTCCCCTACTATATGATCTCATAATCCCATGTGTAACCAGCTTATGAAACTCATCACAGTTGCAATGTTATGTTCATGAGGCTGATTAGTCTGTCATATCCCCAGCTGGTGAACTTCATGAGAGCAAGACCTACATCTGCTTTTTTCCACTTCTTATTACCAGAGACATGCACAGTGATTCATATACAACAGTTCATTTTTATAGATTATGTGAATGAATGGATAAATTAATTTTATGGTATATTAATGTTGTTAGTTTGAATTTATTTGTTTACTTTTTAAAGGTGTTTTCTTTTTATAATTATGTTTAAATTAAATGATTATATTTTGAATTATGTTTATACTACTGATAATTAAATTATAGGTTGGGTGAAAGGTCTGTCATCATTTATTTTCATTGAAAGGAAACTCAACATTTCATTTGGAAAAAATAAAAGGCAGACTAGGTATACTAAAAATATTTGGCCACACAAGATATAAATATATGGGATATAATACACATTTTAACACATTTTTAACAACTTTTATAAAAATGAGTAAAATTCACAGAAGCCAGAATGAATTGAGAATAGAATCATGGGTGGTGAGTGTGTGTTGAGGCCAGTAGTTGCCCTATGATTAACCTAGAACCTCAGAGATAATCATCTGTTTGGGAATTGGGAAACCAGTGATGAGGAATCCACAAGGCCAGGAGTTAAAACTGAGATGCTTCCATAGAGTTAGATTGCTGAAAGGCTACAACCACTTTGGAAGAACAGCATTGGAAAAAAATCAAACTACCATATCTAGGCTTTGAATCCTGTGGCTCATAGAAAAGTTAAAAAATGCTATCTTGGAATTATTTCAATATGCACTTGCTCATATCCAGTTTGGGTTAAGATTTACACTGATTTTGTGGATTATAATATTGCAAGCCAAAAATAAATTTAAAATGCATGTAGGTTGGAAGAAATCTTAGGGGCAGAACTGGCACAAGAAAACAAAAATGCAAGATATAAGAATGAAATCTCAAACATCCAAACTTCAAAATTTTCCCCAAATCTTGGTTTATATAAAATGTCAGGAAAATAAGGAAGCAAACACACAAACAGTGGTGAAAACATAAGATCATAAGAAAGAACCAGCTGTCATAAGGAGCAGGAATATTAGGTATTCTCAATTTTATACATTAGAATTGTTTGATACAGATTATAAAGTAAGTGCATTTAATAGTTCAAAAAATAAAGGTGAAAATTTAAACCATGGCACATGGAGATTAAAATAAATAAATAGAAGAAGAGGAGAAACTATTTACCTAGAATTGAATGCATACAAAAATATTTCCAAGAATGAAAGCAAACATGACTAAATATATGTAAATTCTGAATATTTATAGCAGTAATAAAATATGATCTTTGGAATTTAAAGGATAAACTTATTTACTGGACAACAGCAAACAATAAAGAGAGAAGAGATGTTGTTGAAGTTTAAAAAAAAAAATCCTTGCACTGTTTTTGGGGACAGTACAAATATTGACTGACTTTAGATTTTTTAAGATTAGTTTCAGTATGAAAATATCAAACATTATTAGTGAAAGACTAAACATAAGATTCATATTTTAAAGATTTCAGGGAGAAAAGCTTATTAGAAAATCCTTAGATAGCTTTGGCTATGTGCCAAACAATATTCATATTTGGATATGGATATTATATCATTTAATGATCACAACAACTATTACTGCCACAATTTTACATATGGAACAACTAAGATAAAGCCACTAAATGAGTTGTCCCAGAGCACACAGATAGTAAGTGGTGGAGCTAGAAATTATGATCCAAATACTCTAACTCCAGTTTATTATAGTACCTGGAAATATTATTCAATCAATCCAAAATACAACAATAAAAAAATTAGAAAAAATAAGCCTGGAAAAGGGTGCTCATAAAAGGAAAGCTCTGTTTAGTACTTTCAGATTTTCTTAAATTTTTAAAAATATAAATCCATCATTGAATCAAAATATTTTAAGCATGGAAAGAGACAGCTCAATAAAATAAAAAATGACAAATATAAGACAATAGAAGTTTAAAGTAATTCAGATGTTAAAGTTATCTGACAAATACTTTAAAATATTTTTGGTTAATATATTCTAGAAAGCAGGAGAAAAGATAGTATACATTAGAAGATAGGGAGTTTCACTAAAGAATTGGAATTTATATAAATAATTAAATGGAAATTCTAAAACTGACAAATTAAGTACTCTTTAGATAGGTTTAAAAGCTAATAATAGGATTAGTGAACTGAAAGACAGGTCACTGTAAAATGTACAAACGGAAGCATGGGGGGAAAAAATGAATGGAAAATACTGAAGCTAAAATTAGAGAAATGAGAGACACAATAAAAATGTCAAACCTATGTTTGTTTGGATTTCCAGGAAAAAGGAGAAAAATAATGGGAATAAAGCAATATTTGAAGTGAAAAGTCAAATGAAACTTTAAAGAGTTGAACATATTTTCTATATGCATATTAGACTTCAATATAAAATTTACTAAAATGTAACAAAAAGAAAGCTAGTCTTCATACAGCATGGCTTCATTCCAGTATCTTCCAGTTCACAGAGTGAAAGAGGTTAAATAATAAAAGAATTTTTAGAGAAAGTTGTGACACTAGTGTTGAAGAAAAGATATGAGGAAAAGAGATTATTTAGAAAGTAACACGGTTAACATAATGCAAACTCAGAGTTGAAGACAAACTCAATTCCACCATACGGACCTCCCAATAAAAGAAGAATTTGGAGACTGAACGTAAAGGAGAAAAGCAATACCCAGTGTTTTGACTCCCATATCATTGTGCCAATTGTTTTTCCCTAGATAGTGAAAAATATTATGTAACAAAGAAGTTGCTGCATCTTCACATATTTGTGAAATCCCATAGGGAAATGGAATCAACATACAAATTTTATAAATTCTGCCTGCAATATTCATCTGAGAAGCCATTGATATTTCTTGTAAGGAAGGCTCTTCTCCACAGGTAAGTAGGTTTCTTTATTTGCACGTGTTCATAACTCTGAAAACTACATTTATTTGTGAACCTTTATGTATTATAAGAATTAGATTTATTGCTATGATGATCAAATGACTAGATGGAAAGAATGATGTCAATAAAAAGAAAAGTATAGACATTTATTATATGAGATACTATTACTCATGAAAGTTGTTGAGAAATGGTAAGAGATGATAAAGGATTCAAAATATATTGAATAGTATGCTCCAGAATCCTTCATACCATGTACACTCCCCCCCCCACAATGATAATTAACACTTAATGAGGTTTGCATGTAAGCATAGTGTTATACATATTGTAAACATCATTTTGTTCAATTCACAAAGTAACCCTGTTAGGCATTACTTTTATTATTTCTAATTCAAGCAGAAATTGAAATTCAGAACTATTTAAAAACATACCTTCAATTACTCAGATTAGAATTGTTAAAGACAGAATATGAATTCAACAAACTGACTCCAATGTATTTGTTTTTATCAGTATACTTGACTGTCCATAATTGTACATAATAGACCTCTGCACTAAACTGGAAAAAAAAAAAACATATTATTTTCCTTATCTACAGTGTCAAGAATACCATAGTATTGGTTTGAGGGTCAAATTAGTTAATATTTAGAAAGCATTTTAATCAGAGCTTGGCATGTTACACACACAATGTAAGTGTTGCTATTATTTTAAATAAATAAATTAGTGATATAATTGAAACTCAGAATAATAAACTTGCCCAATGAGCAGAACAGCATCTCAGAAATGTCCAATGACTCATGAATGGATTTGTAGTAAAGCTATTGGAGCGTCACTGAAACACATTTCAGAATGTCCCACTGTAAGTTAAACAGTTGATACATTTACCAAAGCATATATATGGACATGTATAAATTTCCTGTATAAATTTCAATCTCGAAGAGAACAGTAAACAAACAAGTAAACTAAGCTAAAAAGTGAAGAGAGCCTGATATGTAAGAGCAAACATGGTAATATCACTACAATGATCAGATTCAACTTCATGTTGTATAGATCACAAATTAAACCTTTGTTGCAGATATGCATATGCAAATAACAGTCTCCATAAGACGTCCTTTGTGATGACAGATCATCTCCATGAAGAAAAATTCACCTACACGTTTTTGTTAATATCATTTGTGTTAATTTTACCTTTACTGCAAGTAATAGAAGTCAGCTATGACTATGCTAAGGAAAAAGGAACAGATCTGCCTGAATATTGCGACTCACAAATCAACTTGCAACCAGAAGACAAGGCATAGAGAGCAGAGAGCAACCCAGAGAAGTCTGGAGGCTGAGTAGTGCTAACCACAGGGCCAGTGTACATTCTTAGGATTAGTCTGGTTTTTAAGCAATGGCTGTGATCAGTTTACTGCATAAATATTTTCTTTAATTGGGTCACTCACTTACTTAAGATAACCAGGGGCAAGCATTGGTTCCTGCCTCCTCCTCTCTGGATCAAGGATCTCTCCATTCAAATTTCATATGAAACCAGAAAAGGGTGACCAAAAGAGAGAATTTCCTTCATTTAGCTCCATGCAGTGGCACATGCCCTCTAAAATATTGCAGTGCAATTGGCTGGAGAAATTTGATTCTTGACAACCACTAAATGCAAAGTTCTAAACATTTTTCAAAATAATAATAAAAGAAATATAAATGAATCACCCACATGCCTTTTCAAGCTTTCTATTTTAATGAGTTTGGAGGTTTATGAAAGCATCAAATTAACCCAGTATAATTACACACAATTATCTAGTTGGGAATAATTTGGTCAACATTATTTAAAACAACACGTTTGGGAAAATATATAGTATTCTTTTCTTGCTGTCCACTCATGCCCTGTTCTCATTATAATGGACAAGAAGGAAATTTTTTTGGTCCTACAGATTATCTTTGTGATAGGTACATCCATAAAGTACGGTTTTCAAATAATAAGCAGATGCAGAAGAAGAGAATAAAGCAGTAAGTGGACATGGAATGAAATGATTAAGAAAAAAGAATGATTCAATAAACAAAGAGTAAAAATAGTGTTGAAGGAATTTGGTAGGATGATGGCTGCTGTAAACATGAAATTTATTGATTTTGCATTTATAACAAAATTCAAAATAAATACAAAGTTCTCATCTCCCATCCCAAGGAAATTATAAGAAGAAACTTTACCACTGTGACTGAATTTATTCTCCTTGGACTCACCAACCGTCTGGAATTGCAGATCCTCTTCTTCCTGCTGTTTCTGACAGTTTACATGGTCACATGTCAGGGAATCTCAGCATGATTTTCCTCATCCAGGTAAATGCCCGGCTCCACATGCCCATGTACCTTTTCCTGAGCCAGTTATCCTTTGTGGATCTATGATTCTTTTCCAATATCACTCCAAAGATGCTGGAGATTTTCTTATCAGACAAGAAATCCATTTGCTGTGCTGCTTGTCTGGTGCAGTGCCATCTTTTCATTGCCTTGGTTCATGTGGAGATCTACATCCTGGCTATGGTGGCCTTTGATCAGTACATGGCCATCTGCAACCCTCTCCTTTATGGCACCAAGATGTCCAAGAGGGTCTGCACATCCCTTATGCAGCACCTTGTATTTATGGAGCACTCACCAGGCTGGTGGAGACCATGTGGACCTACAACCTAGCCTTCCACGGCCCCAATGAAATTAACCATTTCTACTGTGATGGCCCTCTGCTGATTAAGCTCGTTTGTTCTGACACCTACAACAGGGAAGCACCAATGTTTGTTGTGGTTGGTTTCAACTTCTCCTATTCTGTCTTTCTCAACCTCATTTCCGATATCTACATACTTCCTGCCACCTTGAGGATCCCTTCTATAGAGCTCAACTGCAAAGCTTTCTCTACCTGTAGTTCCCATTTGACAACTGTGACTATATTCTATACAGATCTTTTCCTTATGTATCTCAGAACCCCTTCAAAGAAATTTGTGGAATACGGAAAAATGGTTGCCCTGTTTTATAACAGTTATTTCCATGTTGAACCCTATGATTTGTATTCTTAAAAATAAAGATGTGAAAGAGGTATTAACCAAAGAGCCATTTAGAAAGAAAAATGTTTTTTTAAAAAAACTAGCTTTGCGCAGTGGCAGTATCATAGCCAAGGAGGTTTATCTGAGGTGCGATTATTGCTAATTGAAAACTTTTCCCAATACCGCCCTCCCCCCCCCCAAAAAAAAACAAAAACAAACAAAAGAAAAATCTTTTTTTGGTCCAAAAACTTTTTCTAGACTCTTCCTTAATATTCAGGACAGATTTCATGATGAAATGTGAAATAAGGTGCATGAAAGGACCTATGAGTCCTTTTACACGAACTTAAATATATAAATAGATAAAATAAATTTTGATCAATTATGTTTTCATAATGTAATAATCATTTATGCTATTCATTAAATATTTTTATTTCTTCACCTTTTCAGGCCACAGTAGATAACCTCTGCCTTCCTTCCTCTTATCTGGGGGCATGTGCTTACTTCTGGACAATGAGGGGGATTTGAGTTCTCATGTGCTGCTTCTCAGTTGAGCATTTGTGATCAGAATACCATCAGGTGGTTTTTTTACTTTTTTATTTTTTAAAGTCCATTTCTTTTAATTTTATACACTTTATAAACACTTCCAATGCAATTTTTAAAATATCAAATGAACTGGAGAGGGGCCAAGATGGCATTAGTGTAGAAGGGCGCACACTGCAAGCTCCCAGAGCAAGGCAGATTGTGGACGGGGTCCTGCCCGGGGGTCTGTGCTGTGCATGCGTGGAGTGAGAAGCTTGGGACATCTATCTGTGCGGATCGGCGGCGTGGACAGAATGGTGGAGATTCGTGAGTTTTGAGGCTGCTGGTGGAGGTTGGCACAGGCGGCTGAGCCCCGCAGTTAGGGGAAAAAAAAATAAAACGGCCATTTGGAGCCGTGGGCGGGGTGAAAAAGTTTTATTTTCTGGAGATCTGGCTGCCTGGTGCCCCTTGGACCTTGTGTGAACAGAGCAAACGAGCTAATCAGCACCAAGTGAACAGGAGGGGGGAGTTTGGTCGGGAAACGCAGCTGATTTCCCTGGCCACCCAGGGATAAGACCCTGGTTGCTGCTGAGCCAGGAGGAAGGGACACTTCCCAAAAAAGGGAGGGTTCTGTTGGAAGACAGGGAAGGGTATTTTATATTTTTAGACATCAATCTGGCTGCCTGCACCGCCTCATAGCTTTGGGGAGAAGATAAGCCGACCTGAAGCACCATTAGGCTGAGAGCAGACGCGAATCTGCACTCAAACTGATTTACTGAGAAGCTCGGTGACGCTGGAGCTCGGCGCCAAAAAGGGTGGAAGCCGCCGTCTTTAGCACTCCTCACTGACTAACATCAGAGCTTCAGCTAACCTGGGGAGTCCGGAAAGTGGGACGTGCTTGATTAATTTCCAGGGGCCCAGCTAGGGACCCTTCCGTAATGGGGTTGGTCTAGAGGAGGAATTATTTTGGGTCCTGCATTTGGCTAAAAAAAAAATAAAAATTAAAAAAAAAAAAAAATGAGGTCACCTGAACAAATGAAAAATAAATTCTTTTTAATTTAGTTTAATAGCTAAAAGCTGCTTCAGGACTTGCATATAGAACCCTGTGGGGAAACTCATTGATAAACACAAGTAGGCAGGACGGATCCACGTGGACCCTAGGGGAATCATTGACCCCCCTTAGCTCTGTTTGACTGCTTGCCTGTGTGGATCTTTGATTTCTCTCTGTTACTTTCTGGTCTATTGATATTATTCCCATTTTCCTCCCCCCTT
>JAKSZT010054372.1:1098395-1160265 GCA_026826555.1 Tolypeutes matacus | reverse complement strand
GAGGTATCACACTATCTGACTTAAAACATACTACAAAGCTACAGTGCTCAATACTGCATGGTACTGGCACAAGGATAGACATACTGACCAAAGGAACTGAATTGAGAGTTCTGATATCGATTCTCACATATATAGTCATCTGATATTTGACAAAGTCACCAAGCCTACTCAGTTGGGAGAGAATGGCCTCTCTAACAAGCGGTGATTGGAGAACTGGATATCCATATGCAAAATAATGAGAGAGGAACACCATCTCACACCTTATACAAAAATCAACACAAGATGGATCAAAGATCTAAATATAAGAGCCAAAACCATAAATACCTTGGAAGATAATGTAAGGAAGCTTCTAAAAGACCTTGTAATAGGAAATGGTTTCATGAACTTCACACCCAAAGCACGAGCAGCAAAATAAAAAATAGATATAAGGGATCTCCACAAAATTAAAAACTTCTGCACCTCAAAGGGCATTATCACGGAAATAAAAAGGCAGCCTACCCAATGGGAGAAAATATTTTGCAACCATATATCTCATAGGAGACTAATATCCTGCATATATAATGAAATCCTACACCTAGAAAATAAAAGGACAAACAATTCATTTAAAAAATAGGCAAGTGACCTGAAAAGACACTTGTTCATGGAAGAAATACAAATGGGTAAAAAACACATGAAAAAATGCTCGACATTGCTAGCTATTAGGGAACTGCAAATCAAAATTACAATAAGATACCATCTAATACCCATTAGAATGGTGGCTATTAAAAAAACAGCAGACTATAAGTGTTGGAGAGGATGTGGAGGAATGGGAACCTTCATCCACTACTGGTGGGATTGTGGAATGGTTCACCACTGTAGAAGACAGTTTGGTGGCTCCTCCGAAAACTAAAAATAGATCTTCTGTATGATCCAATGATTCAACTGCTGGGTATATACCCAGAAGAATTGAAAGCAAAGACACGAACAGATATATGCACATCAATGTTCATAGCAGCATTATTCACTATTGCCAAAAGTTGGAATCAACCCCAGTACCCATCAACAGATGAATGGATAAACAAAATGTGGTACATACATACAATGGAATATTACTCAGCTGTAGAAGGAATAAAGTGATAACACATGGTAAAACTTGGATGAATCTTGTAGACATTATGTTGAGTGAAGCAAGCCAGGCATTGAGGGATGAACAGTACATGACCTCACTGATTTGAAATGAGGAAAGTGAGCAGTCTCTGAGAACCAATGTCTGAAAGATAGGTTAACAAGAGAGAGAAAGAGAAGAGAAGGTTTTGAGCTATCACCCATATGGACATAATCTATGGTAAAGGGATAGAGTATAGTTGCATATTGCAGGATAGGACAGGTAGTGATATTACTGGGTTTGGTGGTGCAGGGTTGACAGGTGGATAGATTAGGAAGGGCAGGTTAGAATACCCAGGATATAGATGGAGAGATGGGAGAGGGTCCAGGTGAACATGGGATTTGTGGATATGAAGTTGAAAGTGCAGGAGTAGGAATGCTCTTGTGGCAATATGACAAGGTAGGGTCACTGGATTTGGGTGTTGGTTGAGGGGACATTCAGGGTGGGGTGCATCTGGAGTAGGCTTCTAGGGAGTGTGTGAATGTTCATCTTGTCATAATGTGTTGTGTCAGGTAGTGGAGACCCAAATGGTGAGTGGGAACGAGATGGACCCCCATATTTGGGAGGACCAATTCACCCAGAAACAGACAGGTGGGCATCTCCTATGAGCAAAGGTCGATCCTAATAGGGGAGGACAATCAGTATGTCAAGACCACTTGTTGCATGTAACTATGAATCTTGTCATCCAATGAGTCAAGACAGGGGTGTGTCATGTGCCCCAGGGGGATGGGGAGGAAGGAACTGAAAAGATCAAAAAGAGGGTATTTAGTGGTCAGGTGAAATGTTCTTCATTACTTTACAATGATGGACACAAGACATGATAAATATCATAAATAATTATTAAATTGTACCGTCTAAATTTTACACCATAGTGTAAACCATTAACAATGTTTAGTAGCTATGTTTCACTCTCTGTATAACAGTTATAATAATGCTACCATACACATACATAAAGATTTTAATATGGGGTGAGAAAAGGGGGAGGAGGCTGGGTATATGAGAGTCTCTAGTATTCTGTGTCTGACTTTGCTGTGACCTAAATTTTTTTTGAAAATTAAATGAAAATTTTGGAGATACTGGGGAGTGAGAGGGGAAAGGTGCCTGCCATGGTATAGACTGGACACCTGATAAGGCAGTGATGTAAGGAAAAATGTTTAAAAATGTTTAAAAATTTTTTTCCCATTTTTTAAATATCCCAATTCTTTAATTTAATTTTATTTTTAGTGTTTTTTTTTAATTTACATGTATTTTGTCTCCTACATTTAAACTTATTATTTCATTCTCCTATTAATTGTATTTGGCTATTATATGGGCTTCATCTTTAAGGAAGGTTTGGATCACAGAAGGGTTACAATGGGGGTGGGAAAGGATCATTGGTGGGGGGTGTCAGTGATGGGGGTTTCATGGGAGGAAGTTCACCTGAATATACATAAAAGATCTATAAAATTGTTCAAATGATAAAAGGGTGGAGCATGGTCACAGTGGCTGGAGAATCACTCAATAAATGAGAGAATACTGTATTCCCAGCTTGGAGAGCTCTGCCACATTCTCCAAGGGAACAGCAACAGTCTCCCAAATGCAGGGGTAGAGTCTGGCAAAGGAGGATGTTCCACTAATGGGTTCTTGTTATTGATGACTAGTCTTATGAGTCTTTGCTCTTGTAATTGAAACTTAGCCTACTGTTATGGGGTGCCTAAGGCTTGCCACCTGAGAGCCTCCTTGTTTCTCAAATATGGCCTCTCTCTAAGCCAGACTCTGCATATGAATGCATTACCTTCCCCCAGCGTGTGACATAACTCCGGGGGATGTGCCTCCCTGGCAACTAGGGATTAATACCAAGTGCCAACTGGCAATGCAAATGGATAAAGACCTTGAATAAGAGAGAAAAGGTAAAGACAAATGAGTTCATATGACTAAGGGACTTCAAAGAGAGTCAGGAGGTCATCCCAGAGGTGACACTTATGCACACCTCAGTAGGATCTCTTATAACCCCAAAGTGCATATCACCCCAAACAGAGGGCCTCTTGAGGGCTCTGGAGACACCCAGGTTCTATATAAGGGGTATAGCTCCAGAGACTGATGCCTTATCATTGGGCTATGCTTTGGAATCTGTGCTCCTGACAATTACAGAGTTGGACTGAAATAAGTCCTCCCTACACATGGCCCATCCGTCCCTTCTATTCAAACCTATATGTGATGCTGGAGTTTTTGGTGAACTTTGGCTTGCCCATGTGCCTGCTGTGCCTAGAATCTTGGTGGAGCTGCAACTCCTACTCTGCAGCTCAGTGGACTCACTCGAGACACCTGGAGAGTTGATGGTAATGGAAAACAGCCATCCCAGTGAATAGAGAGAGTCTGCAGCTGCAGGAAGGATAATCTTATCCATCTTATCCATGGGATATAAGACCCCTTTCACTTGGAAGTGGAGTGGACATTACCATCCCAGACTGCTCAGGATTGGGGGAAGAGCTATGGACTGGAGTGGACTTATTGGTATTCTGTTGTAGATATGTTGTGATTTGAGCAATGGGCGAGATTACAACATTGATGTGGAGCCAAAGGCCACAGGATGCTTTGGGGGCAGGGAGAGGGAAAAGCAGTTGTAATACAGGGGCTTTTTCGGGACCTGGGAATTATCCTGAGTGTCATTACAATGACAGATATAGGCCATTTTACATCAGCATATAACATGTAGAACAGTGTGGGAGAGAGTGTGGTCTACAATGTGATCTATGGTCCATGCTTAGTGGTAAAGCCCCAGGATGTGTTTATCCATTGCAGGTGATGTGCCACACTAATGAAAGATGTTTATTTGGGAGGTTGTGAGAGGTGTGGGAGGTGGGGAACATGGGAATCCCTGAAATATTTGTGTAACATTTATGTAATCTAAGCATCTTTTAAAGCATTTAAAAATAATAAAGTGATACATTGATTTTCTGAGCCTATTCTGAGGTGTGAAAAGTTTTATTCAGTCTTCTGACAAGTTCTTTGATATTGACATTTGCTGATGTCAGAATTGTTCCATGGAAAAAATATATTTAGCTGTAAATTTTTGTTCTATACTTTTGCCAAACTACTGAAATTTGTTTGTAAATTAAAATTTTAAGATGTATATGGTTATATAATATTTTGCCTTTCTATATAGTATGCATTTAATATAATTTTTGATAAATTTAATAAAATACATATAATATCTATGTAAATTATCATCTATTAATATTTAAGGAATGCACATGAAACTCTACCCAGAATTTTAAAATATGAATTCTCTGTTTGGTATGAAGATGCAATTTAATTTTTCTCATTCAAATAATCAACAAAGCCAACAAAAATTTTTGAAATCATTTCAACCCTGATCTGGGGTTAAGAGAATAAGTTGAAGATATAACAAATTTTACTGACAATGGACCTTGAATTCCATATGGTACAGAATGGTCTCAAAAGTTAGGGAGAAATGAAAGTAGGCAAGAAATCATGGGCACAGAGCCTAATGGTGATTAGAGAAGTGGAGATGAGGGATGAATTGGGAGGCTGGGCTTTCTTGGATGACTGTCATAAATAAAGATGATGGTAATGAGAGTCTGAGCATTGGGGAGTAAGGGAGGATCAGATTTATGGGTGTCTCTTCATCCAAGATGACTGTGTTAGAAGGCAAGAGGAAATATGGTCTTAATTCCAGTGTGCAGGTTCTTTCTTGCTCCCTGTTGGGGAAAGAAAGATTTTTCTTGAAATGTGCATCTTGACATTTGTTGAAAAATTTGGGAACATCTGGGGAAGATGGCTTAAGCATATGCATCCCAATTACACCACCCTTTACAAGCCTTCCTTCCTTTTAAATATAAATATTTAAGAGTATAAACTTCCCCATTAATGCTTTTTTTCAATGAATCAATTTTTTATTATGTAGTATTTTAATTATGATTCAGTTCTAGTCATTTATGAATGTCTGTTATGGTTTCTCCTTTGACAAATAGGTTATTCAGTTTTTTTTTAATTTGCCAAAACATAGCAATTTTATAATTTTACTTTATAATTTTATTAGGTTCCAAATTAATTGTGCAGTGTGATTACAAAATACAGTTTGAAGATAGCCATTTTTGTAATCTATTTATTTATTTATTTTAATTAATTAATTTTTTTTATTGTGGGTAAAAATCAAAATTTTCACAATACATACCAATATTTGTAAAATGATATATAAATATATATGCATATATGTGCATTTGTTTACAAAAATGTTATTTATGTATTATATATATATATATATATTTTTTTTTTTTTTTTTTTTTTTTTAAGAGGTGCTTAACTTACCTAAATATTACACGGAACCTACAGGGATTTTCATGTTCCCCACCTCCCACGCCTCCCACCATATCCCACACAAACATCTCCCACAAGTGTGGCCCATCACCCTCAATGGACTTACACATCCTATAATTGCTTGTGATAATTTTTGTAAATGTTTCATGTAGTCTTAAGAAAAATTCATATTCTTTTATTTTTGGAGTCAGAATTTTTTATTTCCTGGAAATATATAAATAGCTAACTTATTATTCAGCTCTTCTAAATTTTTAATATTTTTTCACTTGATAATTACTAATAAATATTCTAGAGTTCTGTGTTGAGAACCCCCATTCTAATGGCTTATTTCTCAATCACATTCTATATTTTAAGGTTGTGTTTTATTTGTACATAGAAGTATAGAATTTACATATCTACATGATGAACTAAATATTTTATCATTACACACTAATCCTATCTATTCCTAATAATACTTTTGGTCTAAAAATATTTTCTCTGATTTTAATATTATCAAGCAAGCTTTATTTTTATTAATAATGTCTATTTTATACTTTTACATCATTTTACTTTTTTCCATGCCTTTATGTTTTAAGCATATCTTTTAAAATATCTTATCTGGATCTTGTTTTTTATATATGTTCTGAAAATGTGAGTTATATCCATTTGCATGATTATTGATATAATTGGAATTGTTTCCACTATCTCACTTTTTATATCCATTTGCCATTCTATTTCAATTTTTCTTTGGTCTTGCTTTTTATAAAGATTGAGATTTTTGTTTAATAATAGTCTCTCTACTGGTTAGGAATTTATATACTGTTCCTATTCTTCAGCTTGTTATTCTGAGAATTTTACTATGCACATCTAACTTTAATTATCTCAAAATAACATCTGAATACTCTTTATGAAAAATATTTGCATTTTAGAAGACTTCAACTTTGATGACTGAACTCTGTAATTATGACATTGTTTTGCAGTGTTCAGGTTTCTGTCCTTTTTTAAACACCAACTTTTTGAAATCATCCACATCATTATCATAATCGTCATCTTTGCCACTACTATTATTTATTCAGGCAATGTTCACTTGAGTTTACATATAAATTTATAGTTTTATTTGTACATGTTTCCTTTCTTCATCTCAGGCTATTTATCTCAGTTTATTTTCCTTTTCCCAGAGGTATATTATTTAGATTTCTCTCCCTTCCTTCCTTTCCTTTCCTTTCCTTTCCCTTCCCTTCCCTTCCCTTCCCTTCCCTTCCCTTCCCTTCCCTTCCCTTCCCTCCCTTCCTTCCTTTCTTTCTCTCCCTCCCTCCCTCTCTCTCCCTCTCTCTCTTTCTCTCTCTCTCTCTTTCTTTCTTTCATTTATTTTTAAAAGAAACTTTAGATTACATTAATGTTACATAAAAATATAAGGGATTCCCATATGCCTCACTCCCTTCCTTTCCCACAGTTTTCCACATTAACAACATCCTTCATTTGTGTGGTACATTTGTTACAATTGATGAACACATATTGAAGCATTGCCACTAACTATGGATTATAGTTTACATTATAATTTACACTCTGTCCGTGCAATTTTGTAAGTTATGACAAAATATATAATGGCCTCTATCCATCATTGCAACATTGTTTTGAATTCAAGTCTTGTGGTCATTTTTCATATTTTTATTTCATGCCATTCTGTTTTTAGAGGGATGTTTCATAAACATTTGTTGAATGAATGAGTGTTCTTGGTGCAATAGTACTTAGTTTTCTTTTTGATTATATTTCTTCTTGTATGTATAAATATATCTTTAGTTTTATATACACAAAGGCACACACACACAGACATAGAGCACAGCTGAGATCTTGTGGCAATGGTATAAAAGCCGATCAGACCATTGGGTATCCTGTGTATACTAAGAGGAAAGAGGTATAGATTTAGAACATGAAAATGACTTTTGCATCTTCTAGAGTGATTAAGTTAATATCATTTATCCCAATGAATAACTGTCCATATAAAGGGACTGCAAGATTCAAGAATTTCAAAGAGGAAGTACTTCTAGCCGGAGGCTGTATAATGGATCTAGGCAACAGCAATGTATTAAGGTTGGGATGAATTGGAAAAAGTGACCAACTTAAACATATGCTTAGACTTCAAAAAATGACTATAAATATTTCATATAGATTAAAGGTAGCTATGAAGGAGCATAAATTTATCCACTCAAGACTAGCCACAAATCGAGTAAATTGGGGTGTGGAAATGGAAGACAATGGTTACAGGTACATGCTATCAATATGAAATTGTCCAAAACATGACTAGTTTACATGAGTACCCAAACAACCAGGTTATAAAACAAACTGCACACACCACCACGACACCACTGCCACCTCCAATTACAGCAACAAATACAGAAATAAAACTTCTCTTTGTGTTCCAAACAATGGTTTGGACTTGTTGAGCTACACAGAAGATCATCAGATAACGGAACAGGTAAATGTGAGATGAGGGTCTGTTGTTGGTTAGGTGCTTGCCCTTGGTTAAAACTCTTCCCTCTCTGGCATTCGGTTTCTCCATCTTTACAATAGGAAATTTATCTAGGCTCTCTTTAAATTCCTTTCTAACCATCTATGTGTCCATGTATATATATATATATTAGAAATAATGCAGAGATTTCTACACTTTTCTAAATTTCTATTATTTCTTATTTGACATAGCAGTTATGCAATTTTAATTTTAATTTCCCAAAGTATGGGGATACTTTTATAATTTTGTCATTAGTGTCCAATTTAATTGCCAATTGGTATCACAAAATACAACCTGAAAGAAAATAATTTTTTTTACAATATTTTAGACTTGTTTTTTGCATATCTACCTGTAACTAATTACAGAAATACTACCGAGATATATAGCTAAAACACTGTATTAATCAGCCAAAGGGGTGCTAATGTGAAATACCAAAAATGGGTTAGTCCTTATAAAGGGTATTTATTTGGGGTAGAAGTCCACAGATACCAGGCCATAAAGCGTTAAGTTTCTTCTCTCACCACAGTCCATTGTCACGTGTTAGAGCAAGACAGCTGCTGGCGTTTGCCAGGGTTCAGGCTTCTGGGGTTCCTCTCTTCCCAGGGCTGCGTTTCTCTCCGGGCTTATCTCCTGTTTCCTTCACAAGTTCAGCTGTAGACGATCAGGCGAACAGTTTCCTTATCTTCTCCTGGGGACTTCTTTCCAACATCAAAACTGCTTCTCAAAAGACTGCTACTCAAAAGTGTTCTTGCCATGCCTTTTATATTTGATTCCCCACACACCAAGGGGTTGGGCTCACCACCCTAATCATAACCTAATCATATCCAGATTAACAGATCAGTTTACAAGCATGATCCAATTATATTTTTGGAATTCATAATTATATCAAATTGGCCAATGGTTACAAACACTTTGAATCTTTTTATACAAAGTACAATATTTAACCATGATTTCAATGATTTAAAAAAAATCTTATTTCTCTTTAGATAATAAAACCAATGTCTCACATATGAGACAAAGAAATGTCCAGAAGAAACTACACAGAAGTGACTGAATTTATTCTCTTGGGTCTAATAAGCCATGCTGTGTTGTGAGTTGTCTTTTTGTGCTCTTCCTTGTAGTTTACATTGTCACTGTGGTAGGAAACTTGGGCATGATTGTTTTAATCAAAATTGATTCTTGACTTCACACCCCTATATGCTTTTTTCTCTCAAGTTTGTCTGTTTTAGATCTGTGTTTTTCTAGAAATGTCACTCCCAAAATGCTAGAAAATTTCTTATCTGAGAAGAAGACCATCTCGTATACAGGATGCTTGGTGCAGTGCTATATTGTCATTGCCAATGTCCTTATGGAGCACTGCATGTTGGCTGTCATGGCCTATGACCACTACATGGCTACCTGTAACCCCCTGCTCTATAGCAGCAAGATGTCCAACAGTGTCTGTGTCCATCTTGTCATTGTCCCTTATGTCTATGGCTTCCTCTTCAGTGTGATGGAAACTTTGAGGACCTACAACCTCTCCTTCTGTGGTGCTAATGAGATTAACCATTTCTACTATGCTGATCCTCCCCTATCAAACTGGCATGCTCTGACTCCTACAGTAAAGTGTTGTCAATGTACATAGTTGCTGGCTACAGCAACGTCCAGTCACTCCTGGTCCTTCTCACATCCTACATGTTCATCCCTGTTGCCATCCTCAGAAGCTGTTCTGCAGAGGGAAGGGAAAAAGCTTTTTCCACTTGTGGTTCCCACTTGATGGTGGTCACAATCTTCTAAGGGACCCTCTTCTGTATGCATTTGAGACTTCCTACAGAGGAGTCTTTGGAGCAGGGCAAAATGGTGGCCGTGTTTTATACCATGGTAATTCCCGTGCTGAACCCTATGATCTATTGCTTCAGGAACAAGGATGTGAAAGAGGCATAGTGAAAAGCAATAAGGAAACAAAAATCGGTAAAATAAAAGTTTGGAGTTACCGTTAAAAAAATAATGATATTATTAAGTTATACATTACATTTTAGGCTACTGGTGCACAATGCTTTTCTGACTTTGTTAGACAAATAACTGAATTGAAATAATGAAATTTAGTAGTCAAAAATGGGAAGGATTGGAAGTACCATTTAAGCAGTTCATTATCATTCCTGATTGTATTAATTAGTGTCACTTCTTGTAAAAAATAGTCACTTAAACAATGTAGGGTTTTGTTTCCATTTTTTTGGTCAGATAAGAAGTTTGGCGGTAGGTATACCCTGACTTGTGAACCAGCATTATTAGGTTAGTTTGCTAGACTCCTTACACCTTGTTTTATTTTGACTATAGCTTATGTTCTCAAAGTTACATTATGATCCAAAATGGCTGCTAGAGAGCCAACTTGGATGTGCACATGTTCTTCAGATGCACTGAATTTTCCATACAATATATCTGCTTATATCTCATTGGCTAAGACTTAATCACATTTCCATACCTCCCTGAAAAAGAGACTTGGAAATGTATACTCAAAACTGTGGAGCAGAATAAAAAATGAGAGATCTATATCTATGGATCTAGCTATCTCTACCCTCCACACCACTGGTGAATAAATGTCTAAAATTACTTGGAAGGAAGGCATTTATGGTAGCTTTCTTGGGCAAACACAGCTCATAGGAAGGTGACTTCACATATGCAAACACATACATACACACAGGTGCAATATAAGCTGTTCTCACTTCAATGTTTTTACTTTGCCAAGGACATGTAATTCAACCTTTTGATTTACTTTCGAGTTAAGATCTCATGACAACCTCTCCCCAACCAGTAAAATCACTTTTAATTAACCTTTCAGTGTAAATCTTTCTCCATGTTTTGATATTTTCAATTGCTTGCTAGTATCAAAGAAATTTAAAACCAGAAATATCTTAGAGACTATCTGATCTGAAAGCTTTGTATATTGATGAGTAGAGTTGAACTCAGAAAACTTTCCCATAGGGCTGGACTGAAGTTGTTCATTGTTCTATCTTTGAATGAGGGTTTGAGTTATTTATGTACTTACAGTGATGACCTAACCTTGAATGCCTAAAAGTCTTGCTGCATACTGTATCCCATACACAATTTTAATAACCAATATTTTTTTTTAAGAATATTTAAGTCTTACCCCATCCTAATTTAAGTAATTTATTGCTACACCATTTTCAGTTGTGAAAATATTTCAAATGTGAAACATTTTAATCACAGATGGGAGGGTTTTGGATACATGCTATAGATTCCAAAGAATTCTTGAGTAAATTCTCTTCTAAAATATTTTTTTCAAATAAATTATATATTTTCAGAGGTCTAGTATTAAAATCAAAAAGGCTTTTTCTTACATTATCAAAAATGTCTTGCTCATCTATTATTTTGTGGATTTGTTCTAAGAGCATCTAGCTGTGTTAGAAATTAAGATTATATAGAAGACATCATTTTATGTAACATTTTCTTCCTTTTATTTTCAAGGATCATTTTAACATATAGAAACTGCTTTTAACAGTTGCTTCATTAAAGTTATTTTATAAACCATTATATTTAGGTATTATGCACAACTGTGTTTAGATGTAGACATGGGTAATGAAGTTCAGCCGTATGTCAAGTAAGGACTTACTACCATTCTGACATTCCACTCATTTCTTTACCATCCTAGCACCTGAGACTCTAATATAGCCTTAGAAACATTACCATATACCTGCAACTTTAGGTTGTTAGAACATGGTAATCATTGCTAGCCCTAAATTAACAAAGAGCATGGGTACATGATAATTTTCTTACTTAATTTCTTAATCAGTTAATATAATTCTTTTAAATATCTTAGCAGTAAAGGCAAGTGCAAGTTGTAATTCACATCTGAGGAAAGGTCTTGTTATCTTTATGGACACTTTTATGACAGGATTCTTTATAAATTTCAAACCCTCTTGTGTCACTAAGTTAAAACCCAGGAATCAAGAAAGATTTGAAGTCACTTGAAGTGCATGGTTGACCTGAGAAACACATTATACAAATTTTAAAATACTGAACCCAGAAACATATATTTGGGATCACAGAATGAATTATTGTATAATAAGGGAAGAAGCATCTAGCAGAGGAGAATGTGCATGATATTCCAAAACTGGCCAGGCCCCATGATGCTTCCTATCTCATATATCCATGCATCATAAAAGTTAAGGGAAGCACAAGGCAGTAATTCATATGTAATAGTATCACTATTTTGTTAAATTAATATTAATCATCAAAAAATAGCCATCAGTTCAATAAATAAGTTTTGGGTTTGTAAACAAATCTGGCAGTAATAAGTACAACTTATCGTGGATTGTTTTTCTTATGAGAACACTGTTAACAGACACTTTCCATTTTTAAGCTGATGACTACCTTGATACGATGAATCTATTCCCCACTCACTGGAAGATGAACTATGACATTTTATTTCAAATAGTTTGTGTTTTCAGATTAATGGGATATAGTGTTCAGAGATTTGTGAAGATTTTTTAAAATCTTGTTAACTGATAGATGCATAGAGAGCCCAAACAATCTTGCTTTGTAGGTTGTCATTATTAATAATTCTGTTTAGTCAATGCTACTTAGTATTATAAAATTATATATTATGTACATATTACACAAGGAAAAGGGAGCTCAAACAATAAACAATGAATGATAAAGATCAGTTTATTAAAACATCTAGAAAAATTCCCTACTTTGGAGGAGGGGAGGAGGCAAAAGGTAAGCTAGAAGTGATCAAGCTATGTGGTTGCCTGAGAAACAGAAAAATCAATGACATTTACCTTCTTCCTCTGTGATTGACTAGGGGTTTAAGTGGGGAAATGAAAGACATTCCACCGGGTTTCAGAATCTAAGTTCTAAGAAGAGCTGTGTTATTTTCCAGTTGAACCACTTGAAGAAGCAAATTCACAAAATACAATGATAGAAGCACATATCTAGAGAGGTACGGTCTAGATCTTTTAAGGTCTCTCTGGTCCAGCATGGTGAGGTAGTTACAAGATGCTCTCTGTTTTTTAAAGGGACAAAAAGTTAATGAAAGAGTCAAAACATTAAAGGCCTGTGTTTCAAGTAAGGAAAATTCAGTAAGAATTACCTAACAACTAGGATATATCACCAGAACATAAACTCTATGAGAGCAGATGCTATTTTTACTCCCAGTGTATCCCAGGCAGATAGAGAATGAATGAATGAATGAATGAATGAATGAATAAATAAATAAATAAATAAATAAATAAATAAATAAATAAATAAATGTCAATGTTTATAGATGATGGCATCAAGGACAAGAATTGTCTTACTTTCCAATGACTTGGAGTACATTCATTTCCTAGAACTCAGATGAAACCCTGTGGAAATCAGGAAGAACCGTAATCAAGTTAAGGTTCTTCTATTTTAAAAATGGAACCTCAAAATATTAATTAAGCTCATTTAGAGAAATAAATTTGCATGCCTTACATTATGGAGATTGTGAACAGAAAATTATACTCACCTATAATCTGCTTACAGATTCTCTTTTTCAATAATCATTTAACTCATATTTCTCAAGCATGTTAATATCTTTAATCTCCTAAATGGGTAGGAACTATGACCATGAGGAAGAGAGGTATTAGAAAAAATTTTCTATCAATAAAAAGCACATATCAAGAAATTTCCTTTTACATAGTGTTAAGAAAAAAAAAACAGAACAAAACAACATAAACAACAACAAAAATCTATCAAACTAACCCAGGAATTAGTTGGAATTTAGAGAAGTATATTAATTCTTTTAGAAGTAAAGGCCCATTTGGAGTTAATCTGTGATGTGTGAACACGAACTGTGCCACCCTTTATTCTCTCATTTTACCAACTCTTTCTTGCTTTAAAAGAGAGGAAACATTTTTTTTCATTAATAGAAAGAAAATTGTTAGTGTTTGCATGCTCTGTATTATAGTCATAATATATATTGTGACTGATGCAATAGTAATGCCCAATTATTGTCACAAGGGACTCCAAGATCTTTGTTCCATTAAAAAAAAATAAGCACAGTCCTCAAGATACAGAGACTATAATTTAAATTGTGAAGAAAGCAAAATATAATGTTTTAAATCCTTATTTTTAAATTTCTAATGCTGCTAAAAGTTACCTGCCCTTGAAATTCATTTTCTAATATAGATGATGCAATATGTAGTATTTTAATTGTTTCTTCATGTTTCTGTCTGTATTCTACAGTGAGAAAATCTCATAGTGGGATTTCCATCCCTTACAAATCCTTCTGAGAAACCCATTCATGATGACAAATGAGATATTACCAAGAACAATTTTTCTTCATGCATAGGTAAGCTCATTCATAGGAAAAGTTTATGTGTTTTTATAAATGCAGTTTAAAGTGTTATTCCTTTAGGCTATCTTTGCAATTCTCAATAGACAGAGAATGTTCTTTGGAGGGCTGTTAGGAAATGGGATTGGGGAAGTCCCAATGTGGCAATGGAAATCCGTGTGGATGCGGCTTTTTGCTGGATGCCCCAATCTGTGGACTGCAGTTCATCCAGTGACAGAAAGATAAATAGTCTTACATAAACAATGGGGCTCTATCTCATAAAGAGGTACTAGACAGTAAACATATAATAGTTTTTCTGATTTATTTATTATAATTGTCATTTTCAATATCTAT
Source organism: Tolypeutes matacus (assembly GCA_026826555.1). Lineage (NCBI taxonomy): Eukaryota > Metazoa > Chordata > Mammalia > Cingulata > Chlamyphoridae > Tolypeutes > Tolypeutes matacus. The sequence continues at coordinate 1,145,664 of JAKSZT010054372.1, read as the reverse complement.
CTATCATCTATCTATATCATACACATGCACAGAGTCATTTAGTTAGACTTGTATACCATACCAGCATGTAAACAATACCAACAACATGTTTTCAAATGCAATTATTGCCAAAGAAGCCCACTTGGCCTCAGGACAATAATAAATATTCCTATATTGCTTAGAAACCATAGGGTCCTTTCTTCATTCTTCCTTCTTCATCCTAAATGATTGGAATTTAAGATGGAAAATGCCTGTATGAACAAGTCAGGCCTGTGTGCCATTTTCTAGAGTTCTCTGCTATGTCACAAATAGCAGCACTCTAAAGACCTCTGAAGTCCCTATCAGCTTAATAAATGGGGACCCCTACTCTTGATAGTATGACCAACTGTCTTGGTTTGCCTGGGACTGAAGAGTTTGCTTGAATACAAAACTTTCAGTCTAAAATCAAGAAAATTCTGGCAAATGAGTAGTAGATGTTCATCCTACATATGACCTATCACAACTTGAGGCAGTAGTGAAAATAGATACATTTCATTAGTAGATCAACATTTGAGCCTCATTCTACTCTTCTGTTCAAATTTGTCACTGAACCGTTACTAAAATTTGAGCCCTACCTATGACCTGGACCTGGAGTTTCAGGTCATATGGCTTAACTAATCACTACACTCAGCACGTAAATGTGCTTAATGCCTAAAGTCCATTATCTTTTCCTTTTTAAAAATATTCTTGACTACCTTTGACTAAAGTGAAAAAAGAAGCAGTTAAAAGGTTCTTTTTAAATATACAAGGTTTGTTAATCACTGAATAAATCAATAAAACTGTAAAAAATTAAAAGTATTCTTTAGAACTTGGACAGAGTAGGCTGAGAACATAAAACTGTTTTCTTGTCTAGATGTATGGAAAATGGCTAATCATTTGTAAGGGGGCCAAGATGATGATGCAGATATCCCTGCAGAGTAAAGAGGAAATGTTAATAGATTTGACAATACTCTGTCCCTTTCTTTTACAAATTCACAATTAGATGAAGCAACATCTCCTTGTCCCTGGCATTTTGGCAGAGGAAACTTATAATGCTGCTCCACATATTTTATTAAGTCACCACACTCCTAAGAAAGGAGAAAAGTCATCTCTTATTTTTCCAAGCTCCATTTTATGTCTATCATGTAAATTCCAACCAGAAGATGAGAGGTAGCTCATCTAATATTGGGGCAACTCCCAAGGAAAGAGGAGGAAAGGAAAGCTCTCAGATGACAGTGGGTAGGAAAAGGGATGAATCTTTATAGTCAAGAAACAGTTTGTTGGGAACAGCACATGGTGGATGAGAGAAGAACCAGTGATTTTTCTGGAAAGCGCTAAATACATACATACATACATGCATACTTATAGAAAAGCACGCAAAAATAAGTTATGAAACAAAATGAAAATGTCTTAAACCCCAATTTGCCACCAATAACATCTATCTCAATACAGGTGATCTAAAATTAATGAATGATTTAGTAATGAGTCACTCAATTTGGCAGCAACCAAGTAAGCTGCCAATAGATAGATCAAAGAGAGGATTATAGCAAGATGGAATTGGTGAAGATTCTATTACAAATGTGTTGGGCTTAAGTAATGATAAGAATATCAGTAATAGCTGACACTATAAGCTTTTGTGTGTGTGCTAGACACTGTTCTACTCCCATTTTCTGGCTCAATTTATTTAATCCTTAAAAGAGACCCAGTTTTTCAAAGGAGGAAACCATCTTTGAGAGGTAAATTAAATGCATCATTTTAAAGCAAACAACCACACTGCTCTGTCTTGTAAGTTAGATATTAATCCTAGTCTTTATAAATATTTATATTGGGACATCCAACAAAATATTAATTTTGTCTTTTTTTGATCCAATGCAAATGCAAATTTTGTTTCCTCTAAATATTTCCTGAAAATAATAGATTTTATATGATATTCTTTTTAATGCTATACAACTATGCTTTAGAATATCTTAAATAAATTTTCCTTTAGATAGTTTATACATCTTCTTTGTAGTGTTAACCTTTAAAATGGTAAACCATTCAATGAGTTATTTTTATAAATTTCTGTCTGTGTATATAAAAGTGCACGTGTTCAATTGTTAATCTGAAGAAAGAGTGCAGAATATATGTGTATATATCAATTTTTTAAATCTGATTATTACATATTATGACTACACTTCACCTTCTGACTAAATGTGCCCTAAAGTAATGTGTTCAAAACACAAGATAAGATAATATAACAACTAAAAGTTAGTCTCCTGTTTCTAAGTAAATCACTTCAACTACATTTGCTTTTATGCAATGAGACTTTCAACTTACAGGAAAATTTTAACCATATTAAGCTTTTATCTTCTCATACTGGGTATTATGTTCTTGTTTATCTAAGAAAAGAAAACAACCATAGTCTGAGTTATTTACATTTAATATATCCAATAAAAGTTGAGAATCCTCTGACTGGGATGCATATCTTTCTTAACCAGTAACAGGCAACCTCAGTAGATGATGTTACAGGAATGGAGGACTCCTATATAGAAACGATGACTATATCCATATTTTTTGATGACTCCTCTATAATTACCTTAAGATAAATTAAATCCTGAGAAAACAAACAAATATTAATTAATTTTTGAAAGCACAATGGAACATGACAAAATATGTTTGATTTTTTTACTAGAATACATATTAATAGCATTGGTAGAAGTCCCTTGATCCAACCAATCTCTTACTTTTTACACATCAGGAAATTAAGTTCCAGATAAAGAAATTTAATAACAGAATCAGGACGAAACACAAAGCTCAGGGATTTCATTAACCTGTGCTTTCTGTAATTCTTCATGCATATTTTCTTAGTTCATCATCATAACAACCCCTTAAGGTAGATCATCTCATTTTCCCATTTACTCATGAGGAAGCTGAACACAGCAATATTAAACAAATGATTTAAGATCACACATCTAGGAAATAGAAGAGCTGAGAATTGAAACCAAGTCTTCTTCCATTTTACTATTAATGAAGCATTTCAGTTTTCATTAAAATATAATTTTTAATGCAACAAAATATCCCTATGTAGTTAGTCTTTATTCTATTCCAAATATTCAGCATCATCAAGGACCAGCTAGGAGGTGATGCTGATGATATTCTTCTAATTTTTACTTCAGTGGCAAATACAAGAAAGCTTTATGAAAAACCAGCTTTGTAATCTTTGGTCCACTAATAAATAGAACATAAATAAAAAGTATATGTTAATAAATTAGGTCAAAATATGTTAACTAGAATGTTAGAATGTACAAAGAATCCAGATAGCTAGCCAACTTAATTTGATATAGTAACACCAAAAAAAAAAAAAAAAAAATAGCCTCCTACCCAACATTTCAAAAATTTTCCTTTCATTTCTAATACATTTTAAAAATTTCATGAATTTATACTTAAATATTTATGAAATAATCATGTAGTTTTTTCTCAGCATTCTCTTTCTCTTATTTTCCTCAAAGTTCTAAGGAACATAAAAGAATTGGGAAATAAAGGGAATAAAGGAACTATTAAATATCTTTCTATCTCTCTTTCTACCTATCTATATGTATCATCTATCTATCATCTATCTATCTATCTATCTATCTATCTATCTATCTATCTATCTATCTATCATCTATATTCAAAAGCATAATAGGCTGAAATAAGAATTAGATGTTTAACAGTTGCAGAAGACATCACTTTTTGACTGCTTCAAACAATAATTAGCTTTTGAAATGATTAATTCCAGTCATCAAGAAGGGTTTAAATTAAGTTAAATTAGTTCTCTTCCATTTTCTCAATTTCCTGGGCTAAGGAACAGGGATATAAAGGTAAATAAGCACATAGTTCTTCATATCAAGTTCAACAGCTTTAAGGCAGAGAGAAATAGAAATGAGGGACTGCCATAGGATTTAAAGGTTCAAGGTCTAAGGGAAGAGAAGAGTTTAAAGAGGAAATGATGCTTTACATCATTTTTATTTGTCTTCTTTGCAATGCAAACAATGGCTGGCAAGGATTCAATTCTTATCTAGGTTGACTCAGAATTTTAAAAATTGCTAATCAAAGTGATGCTTTAAGAGACATTCTTTCTTTTTTTTTCTTTTTTCTTTTTTGGATAAGAGTAATGTGTTCATTTTAAGGTATTTTAGAGTTCCATTAAATCCTTTTATAATAAACATCTCAAATTTGCAAGATGACTAAAGATATATTTTACTCTTTGACTATGGAAGAACATTTTTTGCCTGTCATTTTAACTAAATTTCTAACATATTACTCACCTTCTAAGCTTTACAAAACTAGTTAATAAATATATGCATCTACTAAATGTTGGGGCCAATGAAAAAGGTATTTCTTTTCACAGAATTTAGCAAGAATAAAAGTTCTTCTGAAATCTGTGAAGACAAGTAAAAACTAGACACTAGAAATTCTGTTACTATATTTCTATATCTTCCTATTATTTTACTACTTTCTATGTAAAAATGTAACACACACACACACACACACATAAGAAAAATAAACACTGGTAAGAGATATGTGAGAAAGAAGAGAGGGGAAGGCAAAAGGAAAGTAGGAGAGCCTTTGAAAGGGAATTGGCAGGAAAAGATAATGTAAGTGAAGAATGGTTGTATTTTGTAATACAAAATACTGATTTCTATTTATTTTGTTATATTAAATGCATCTCTATCTGGATCAGATTTAAGAAAATGCCCAATTTTACTGATGTGACAGAATTTATTCTTTTGGGATTAAATATTTGTCCTGAATTATAACACCTTTTCTTTGTGGTTTTCTTACTGGTCTATGTTATCACCCTGGTTGAGAATATTGGCATGATCATATTAATCAAGATCAGTCTCCAGCTCAACAGCCTTATGTACTTTTTTCTCAGACATTTATCTTTTGCAGATGCATGGTTCTCTTTCAACATCACACCTAAAATGGTGGAAAACTTGGTATTTGAGACCAAAACCATATCCTATCCTGGTTGTATCGTGCAATGTTTTGTTTTGTTTTGTTTTGTTTTGTTTTGTTTTGTTTTCATTGCTTTTGCCCACGTAGAACTTTTCATCCTTGCGGTGATGGCCTTTGCCGGATACATGGCAATTGACAACCCTCTGCTCTATGGCAGTAGAATGTCAAAGACTGTGTGTATTTGGCTGATTTCTTTCCCTTATATATACGGCTTCTTTATTAGTCTGATCTCCACACTTTGGACCCATGGTTTGTATTTTTGCGGAAACATAGAAATCAACCAATTCTACTGTGCCGACCCAGCCCTCATCAAAATGGCCTGCGCAGGGACCTTTATTAAAGAATACACCATGCGCACATTAGCAGGTCTCAACTTCTCTTATTCCTTATTGATCATTATCTTCTCCTACATATTCAACCTTATTATCATCCTAAAAATGCATTTTTCAGAAGGAAGAAAGCAAGCCTTCTCTACATGTGCATTCCACCTGACCACTGTCACCATATTTTATGGAACGCTCTTCTTCATGTATCTTAGAAGTCCAACTGAGGAGTCTGTGGAGCACGAATAAATGGTGGCTGTGTTTTACACCACAGTAATTTCCATGTTGAACCCCATGATCTACTGTCTTAGGAATAAAGATGTAAAGGAGGCCATGAACAAAACAAAGAGAATATTTTTAACTAAATAAAATGGAAATTTGCAATGTATGATTAGATGCTTGGTCCTATAGAAAGAATGAAAATTAACCATTTCTTCTGGGTAATTTGAGGAAAGTTATTATTTATATTTTCAGTGAGTAGAGAAAAAATAATATGCAATTGAGACGGGAATAATGATGTAGCAGGAAAGAGAAGCATGTTGTAAACCCAGTACTCTCTGAGTTTATGAAATCTGAAATGACAAAAATATGTTGAGAATATTATCTACTTTGTTTATTTTCCACACAATGCCATATTCAGTAGGTCATTTTGGAATAGAGAATTTATTTTCATGGCCTTTGAAATTTCACTAATCTACCCTTCTAATTCTGCTTTGAAAAGAAGGATGACGGTCTCTTTTTGCACCTAGAATATATTTTAGTTCTGGATTATATGTTATTATTTTAAAATGCTTAAATTGAGTACCATTGCACCACAATTCATTGTTATAATTGTTGACAACATCCTTGACAATGGAATATTTTTAGTGAAATCTGGTATAAAGTCTAAACAATACTTATTAATATAACTATGTATTACATGAGTTTTTTTAAATGTAAATTGATTAATTAAATAAGCTTACTTTACATATGAACTTATTTAATATTCTATATTATTCTTTGGCCATCCTATTTTATAGTGATCATGAAAAGATGAAGATATATTCTCCCCAACGTTCTGGAATTTAGAACATCCTTCCTTAATTAGATTTCAAGAAGTTACTTTTATAATATTATGAATAGATAAATGTATTTATACCTTTTTCTTCTCTTTGCTCTTTTATTTTACTGTTTTATTTGGTGGGGATAGAAATTAGCTGTCCTGTAGTAGTAATAGCATAGTCATTTGTACCTTGTCATACATTGCATATCTGACTTTAAAAGTACATTTTAAACCATGCATCCCATGCTTCCTGCATGGGTCTGGATGCGTTAGATATCTGCAAAGAAGTTTTGAACAGATAAAGACTTAGGCAATCTCAAAACTCAAGGGCAACACATATCAGAAAGCAAGCAGACAGCTTGAAAGCAAGAAAACTTCTTCAACTAAAAGTATCTCTTATTTATTACTTTATAACCCATCTTCCCTTTGCCTCAAATTGATACCATAATTCCTGCTTTTCTTTGTGTTTATATTCACTTGTCCTGTGCTGTCTAAACTTTTGGGGTTTTATGTATATCAATTGCAGATAAAAATTAGTTTTATTTTGCCATCTCCCATACCACAAAATCAAAACTATTCCAAATCATTTCCTTTATCTATAAGTTGTCTTCAGTTTGGGTAGTGAGTATTCAAAGAGATAGTCAGGCATAGCCCAGGTTTTATTATGTTTGGTCTTTCTCCTCTAATCTATCCATTCATTTTGCTATCAAATTTTGAGGAATCCACAAAACATGCTCAATTCTAAAGATCCCCAGCGATCCTCTCTCAGCATGTCTTGTGATATACTTGAGAACAAAGATTTCAGTCAGGCTGCAACCTATTAATGCCCTCACCAATTGCATTTAGACTGTCTAATGGATAAATCTATATGCTTATTCCTTTATTTTTAGTGGCTTTGATATTTAGGCTTGTAAGGCAAGAACTAGTAGGTTGAATATAACAGTGTATTTTTTTAAGATACTCTTTTCTTTATTCAAGTGTTCTTCTTTACATACTTAAAAAAAGAAAACATTTTAAGTACTTTCATATCAAAGTTAAATTAAGTGTACTATCCTAGAATGATTTCATGGCATGAGGAAAAAAAGTATTTGTACTGTATTGTATATGTCAACTTGATTAATACTGGGAACTGTGAATCTCAGGATCCCCTTCTCCATATGGCTCTGGGTTAGAGTTGGCAAAAAGAGAAACTTGTGAGGGATTTGAAAGGTAGAAGAGGACAATAAGTCATTCCTTTCTGTGTTGATAGAATCGTGGCTTCCAAAAATACCCTCATTTTAGTCCTTGGATCTGTGTATGGAAAATGGGATTTTGCACATATGATTAAGTTAAGGAATTTAAAATAGGGAAATTATCCTGGATTATCTGATTGAGCCCAGTATATTCATAAGGGGTCTTAAAAATAGAAGAAGGAAGCAAAAGAGAAAGCCAGAATGTTGTGACATAAGAAGGAGTGAAGCCATTACTGGGTTTGAAGATGGAAGGGGAACACTAGCCAGGGAATGTTAGCATCTATAAGCTGGAAAAGGCAAGAAAACAGAGTCCCCCACCAGAACTTCCAGAGAGGATTGCAGCCCTGCTTGTACCTTGGCTTTAGCCCAGTGTTGGGCTTTTAACCATATGGGACCTCTAACCTACAGAACTGTAGAAAATAATTTGTGTTTTTTTAAGCCACTAATTCTGTGGTAATTTGTTATAGCAACAGTAGAAAACTAATACACTCTCTAAAAACACAGTGGTCAAATAGACAATACAGAATTGCCCAGCTATTCAGCACTTCAGATTGTGATAGTTAGTGACTTCCTCTGATTTACTACTTCCCCTCTTTTACATCATCACTTCCTAACAGCTCCCATATCTATGTAAATTCTCTTCTCTAGAGTAAACCACTTATTGCCATAATATATATTATAGCCTCTGTTTTCCTGGCTGAATTCTAAATTCTACAGTGCCCTGGTTTAGTTCTTTTGTGAACCCCAGAAAATTATGGCATTAAGCTAACCCATTCCTGTGCATGTAAACCTATCAATGTAGGACTTTTTTATTAGAATCAGGTTTTGATTAAATCACTTTTTATTAGATCACTTTAGTTAAGGGCCTTTGATTAGATTGTGAGACACTTTGATTGGATTGAATTCAGTTGGGGGCCATTGATTGAAGTACTTTAGTGAGGCATGACCCAGACTCCTTATAAAGAGAAGAAACATGCAGACATACACAAAGAAAGTGAGCTGCCATTTTTAACCTGCCATTTGAAAGAGAACTCTAGGATCATGTACAGTCTCAGAAAGACAGAAACCCTGAAAGGCTGAGAAAGATGACAGAGGCTGGAATCAGAAGAGCATCCTGAAGTTGAAGAGACAAAGTCCAGGGAGAGATAAGCCATATGCCTACTTGTCCACAGCTGAGCTTGGGGAGAATGTGAACCTGGAGGGAATTTAGCCACCATTTTGCCTTCCTATGTGGCAGAAGTCCAGGATCTGCCTGCAGCCAACTTTAGGTGAGACAGCATCTCTGATGATGCCTTGATATGGACATTTTCCTAGCCTCAGAAATGTAAGATTTTACCCTAATAAATTTCCATTATAAAAGCAAGCTCATTTCTGGTATTTCAGCATTGACAGCTGTGGCAGTTTGATATAGTTATGAATTCCAAAATTAGGAATTGGATTATGCTTGTAAACCGGTCTGTTCCTCTGGGCATGATTAAGTTATAATTAGGGCTTTGATTGGGCCATGTCAGTAGGACATTGAGATAAAAGACATGTCAAAGGACAGAACTGGAGTTTTTGATGTTGGAGTTCTGATGCTGAGCTTTAATGCTGGAGCCTGGGGAAGTAAGCACACAGTGGCGCTTGTTCGTGAAGAAGGAGAGAAGGCTCCAGGAAAAGAGACAATCCGTTAGCCTGATAGTCTACAACTGAGCCTGGAGAGAAACAGAGCCAGGGGAAGAGGGACAAAGCCTAGAGAGCCTGACCGTGGAGGAGCCTTAGCCATCTTCCTCAAATCTGTGGCAATAGACTGGTGAGGGAAGTAACTTATACTTTATGACCTGGTATCTGTAAACTTCTACCCCAAATAAAACCCCTTTTGTAAATGCCAACAGATTTCTGGTATTTTGCATCAGTACCCCTTTTGCTGACTAATACAGCAGCCTTTAGCAAACAAAAACATAAAATATATCTTTAACACAAATTATTGCAAAGGCACAGTGATTACATGAAGTGAGAGGAAAAAATAAAACATATTTTGTCCACTCTAGGAAGGTAACATCAGCAGGATAAACTTGTAGAGAACACAAACCATTTTAAACTTATCAGGGGCTTTGTCATAACTGACATTCCATAGTAGAGAAATGTTTACTTATCTTGCTGTGATTCTGCTTGAGTGTTTCAGAACAACTAAAGTCAGGTAGCTGAACATATATAAATAGATGAGTAGCTCTGGAAATTCCTTTTCAGATGGAAAGGGCTCAGACAATAAAGAGACACACAAATAAAAATTCAGAAAGTGACAAGTGCCACTTAGATAATCAAAGTGGTAAGTTGTGGTCAATAATTCCTGAAGTTATTAAGGAGGCCTCTTTGAGTGGTGACATTTAAGATGCAAGTATGTGAAGTTTTAAGGACTAGTGGAAAAGCCAGTGCAAAAGACCTGCATGAAGATTAGGTCTGGTTGCCAAGAACAGAAGTCAACAGAAGTCTGACTTAATGGCTTAAGTCAGAGGTATTTTTATTTCCCTATTATATAAAAGTCCAGCAGTAAGCAGACTTGTGCTCTGCCATTGATGGGGCAGATCTCTAACCCATATGGTCCTAGATGGAACTAAAGAACTCACATATGCTGCTCATGTAGCTGAATGGGAGAAGAGGAAAGAGAAGATAACAGTGCATGCACCTTGCTTGTGATAAAGACAACAAGAAACTGCCCTATAGCACTTCCATTTAAAATATAAGAACTTAAGAACATTGTCTTATGGTCATCAGGAAGGCTGCAGATTATAAACTTTATTCATGGTGGCCTTCTAATCAAATACTACAACAATGGAAAAAGAAGAATGGATTGGTGGAGGAGGACCAGCAATTTCCTCCACAAGTCTTCAGAAGAAGGAATAAAATCTTATAGTAATGTAATAATTGTCTCAGGGTGTAATTATAAGAATCAAATTAAATTACCATAGTGACTGACATGTATAGCTTTAACAAGGGCTTTCTTGTTGCTATTTTTATTGTTATGCTACTCCTTTTCCTTATTTATAAAACAAAGGACTTGAAGCAAATAACTTCTTCCTGCTTTGAAAAGTTTTAATTTTAATTATAAGAGATAACACTTGCTTCAAATGTCACTGGAAAAGCCAAGGGACAGATCATGAATTACACAACACAAGAGTGGCATATGCAGGTTGAGTAACGTTATGAAAAATTTTAGTATAATGTAAACCCAAAACAAATTTTGTTTTCCATCTCAGGATGTATTCAAAGTAACTACAGCTTGAAAAAAAATGTATGAATCTGTTATTAAAAATAAATAAATAAATAAAAACAACTCAGTTGACTATTCCTCTACAGATGTACTTTCCCGAGTGTCATTTCTAGGAGAAAATTCTTAATGGCTCCTTATTTTCTAAGGCAAACATTTCAGGGAGGCTTCTCTGGTGTATTTCTCCCAATTTCTCCTTTGCCTGATTTAATTCTTACCATTCCTTATATAGCACTCCCTGGTTTAACTGTGCACCCTTACTGGAAATATTTCTCTTCATTTTCAGGTATATTGAGGTAAAATTGAGGATGAAAGAAAAGGTTAAAAATTTATAATTCTAGTGAACTTTAATTTAAATATTAGTTGAAAAAAAAGTTTATGTTGATGCCAGAAAGGTTCTATCTGGAACTGTTGCATGGAGCTTCCATCTTATATTTTCTATTCTTTTATTCTTTGTTGGGATAAATTGATTATTCCATATACATTATCTGTGTGTATTTGTTTTTGTGTGTATGCATGTGTGTGTGTGAAAGAGAAAGAGATGGAAAGGGAGAGAAAATAAGAGGTAGAGGTAAACTTTCAAAAAAGATTTGATTATTACAAACTATCAATAGTAGTTACAATTTCTAAATGTATGTTTAACAATCATCATTCCTTGCATATTCATTATGTGTTAATATGCAATCCCTCTTTTCATACTCACAAACACACAGTGAAATGGATAATATTGTTATTATCATATGCTACTGAGACACAGAGAAAGTAAATACAGAGAAACAAAACAACACTTGTCCAATTTCATAAAAGAAATCATGGAGCCAAAAGTTTAATCAATCTGACAATAGTAACAGAGATCTCTTTAACAAACAAAATCCTTAATATTGCTTCCTACCTGGTTTGGGGAATAATTGCACATTCCTTGGTGATTTAATTTGGAATACATTCTGACACAATGGGGTAAAGTAATATATATATACCTTTGCCTTCAGATGGTGAGGAAAATCCTACAGTGTTCTTGAGGTCTACAAAACCAGGCCTAGGTCTATACCTACCCATTCCAGTGATTTCACCATTGCTATCTGTCATCTGGCTACCCATCACTATGATTTTCTTGTATTTAGGTGTGTTTTTTTTTCTTTTCAGGGACCAGGACCTGGGAATGAACACAGACCTCATATGTGGGAAGCTGGCACTCAACCACTGAGCTACATCATCAGCTTCCCTGAGTTGGTTTTTTCATTTGTTTTGCTTGTTGTTTATTTTTGTTTTTTTTCAGGAGGCACCGGGATCCGAACCTGGGACTGCCCATGTTGGAGGTGGAAGCTCAAATGCTTGAGCCACATCCACTCCCCTTATATTTAGTTTTTGAAAAACACTAACACCATCTTTTAGATTCTTTTTATGTGTGTTGAGTTTTCCTTGCTACTACACAATCAGATTTGAGTATCCAAATAAAAATTCTCCTACTGCTAAACTTTGAAAATTTAATAAAGGTGAAAATCACAGGCAGCCACAGGCAGATACTACTGAACCAGAGATTAGGTATGACCCATTAACATGTTTGCAATCTCTTTTCAGGTATAGAATCTCTAGCCTCTCAATTCATCTTTGTAGTTCTTCTACCACCTATTATGTCGTCAACATAATTTAATTGATTTCTCTTTGTATATAATCTGTTAAAATTTAAAACTCCAATTTTTTACTGTTTAGGAAATTCATCTTTCTAAACATTAATACACATCTTTTAAATAAGGCAGTATTGTTTGGGCAGATTATCTGTGATTTCCTTGTTTCTGCTCCTATCTTCTGCTCTTCTTCACCATCGTTTCACAATGATCGTGCAGTATATTTGGAATACTCAAAAGATATTCCCTAATCCCCTCCCCAGAACTGTGAGGAACATATTCAAATCTGAGTACACAGCAACATACTAAGAAGCATATATACAACATAAAATGTGGTTGTTTTATCATGTCATCTTCTTTCATTGTATTCTTTTTTTTCCAAAATTTTTTTCTAAAAAAATTGAGGGTGAAATAGAAGGTTTAAAAATAATTTGAAATTCTAGTGGATCTTAACATTTAAATATTAGTTGAAAACTAAAGTTTATGTCAATTTCAGAAAGATCACAGACATTTAGAAAGAAAAAAAAATGTTACGAAGAATTGATTCATTACAGATAATATATGTGTGCAAGTAGCAGACTGTAACATATTCACCTCACATTGTTGAGAGTAAAGCAACACCCATCCACTAGTTCACTTACAAGTGCTAAGTGTAATGCAACTGATTTAGAGTTTCTTTTGCATTTAGTTTGCCACTTTTTAAGTTTTTTAGCTTGATATCTTTATAATTACCACAGGCCTATTACTGTGCATACTTGAAAACCTTTGTAATTAAAAATGCAAAACAAAAAATATTTTGAGTATTTTCTTCCCTGTGGTTTGATGTCTCCTATATTCCTTTTTTTATTGGAGAAGTTTTGAGTATGCAAAACAATCATGCATGAGATATAGGATTCCTGTGCACCAACACACCACCAATACCTTACATTAGAGTGGAACATCCATTACCATTGATGATAAAATTTTCTAAATAATTGTACCATTTTAAACAGTATTTACATTTGTTACAATTGGTTAAAGATTATTAAATAGTTTTGCTTCCATTATTTATACTAGTTATATTTTTCCCATATACCAACTGATTACAACCTTGTATCACATTTCTTAAAGGCTCACAAATGTATTCTTTTAAAGTAGTAATTTATCATTTGTGATATAAATGATAAATTGGAGGTTAAAGAATTTAGGCCAATTTATTAATATGTATGGCTGTTGTGAATGGTGAGTTGAACAACAGCAAAATGAATATTATTGACTTCGATTTTAGTAGAATTTAAAGGAAACTCTGTTTATACCTAGCAGGTTGATGTTCAACTATAACTCAATGAGATTATATGTTTTCTCTAAGCTTTCATCATCTCCATATACCTGTGTGTGCTTAAATCCAAATGGTCATGTCAAGTTGACATTAAGAAACTCTTCCAGGGGAAAATGATCCCCATACAGAATACATAAAGCCCAGGGAATGGAGCTATGTGAGGAGGATGCATCTTTGAGAAATGTGGTGTCTTTCCTATTGTAAAACACAAGGCCTTAGAGATGAAATTACTAACTCTCTAACAGATTTTGCATTCTGTACATAAATATATTACAAGGTAGTATATCCAATTTTAGACAATTTTGGTTGTTATTGTTCTTTAAATTTTAATTAATCCACTTGTTAATGCCATGAATTTTCATTACTTAGCCTGAGACTCTGTGGTCATGTGGTCATGTAAGCCGCTTTCGTTTATAGATTTGTTCTTGAGTATAAAAAGGGAAAATTTTCCTTCCAAGTGGAGTGGGTAGAGATTATGGATCACCTTTGTGGGTAAGCATCTGTTAATTTTCTCCATAGCAATGAGGTTAATGTTCTTGCCTGCTGTCTGTATTTTCTAATCGCTACATAGTCATAATTACGGATAGAGTCCAACAGATGATTGTTGAACAAAGTATAATTCTAAAGGTTAAAATTAGGACCTTAGCAATCATCGTTTGCCCTAGAGATGATGTTTAGCCCTCAGAGAGCAAGACATAAATCCCATCTTCAACAAACTTATTTTCTTGCTGAAAAGATATCTCAATTCTTTGCAAAATTGTTCTCAATTCTAAAGAATATGAGTGCTCAATGATCTTGATGGAATCTGTTATACGGTTTTTTAGAATTTAATCCAAAGAAAATGCTGAACTAACATTCACAGATTTCTTTCCCATAGAACTTCTCTTGGTTTGACTTTATTACAGTATACTGTGTGTCTCTAAGAGTTTCAATAGAGTATAGAGATTACCCATTATTATCTGATGAAGGAAATCTTGTCTTTTCTCCATAATTCCAATTACCATCATGCAATACACTAATGTTTTCTTAGGAATATAATTTGATAAATATTGTTCTAGAAAATGGTTCATATTATACAACCTATATTTGAAAATAACTTGTGAAAATATCTAAGAAGTTTCCCCAGAGTTTACTCAATAATTTCCTAATTTATGTGTCCATTATAACTGTATAATAATACATAACCTATTTTGAAAGTATTTATTTACATTAATTCCTGTACAAATGCTGATATTAATCCCCTTCTTTTACTCATATTTAAGTCTCCAGATCAAAGCAATGGATGATATCTTGTGGATTATAAATTCATGTTAGATTTGGGGGAGAGACCCTATCTAAGGAATATGCATAATGAAATGAATGTAAATAAGTAGTTCACCCTTTTATAGTTTACTTTGATGGCTATTTTTAAATCAATTTACCCCTTTTCAATTTAAATTAGTGCAAGAATGAGATCAGATTACATGACATTTAGGGCTGATGAATTATTTGGTTCAGTAGCTTCCATCTTTAATGAGGGAGGATTAAAAAAGGGACAAGAGGTAAAAGAATTTTTCTGAGTTCTGTTAAAACGAGATCTATAACCCTCCATAAATATCTTTAATTATAAAATATAAAAATAGCAAAGAGTATTTTAACAAAGGCTGGTTAAGAAATAGTTTTGGACATTGGGCCAATGAAGTATTTAGTGTTATCACGTTTCAATCAAGATACTTTATATAATTGCTATATAATAGTGTCTGCGTGTTAATTCATCTAAGTCACCTTTAGAGAGCCATTTACCTAACAAGTTCACACACTGCAAAGATTCTTTGAAAAGAATGGCAAAGTGCAGCCATAGAAATTTAATAAAGATGACAATGACAGGAAATATGGATAAAGATATAAATTAATAAATGAACAATTCTTGATTTTTTTTCACTTATTTCCTTTTAGATAACACAAAGGTTTTTAAACTACTGTCTGTTTAGATCTGTGAAATGCTCAATTTTACTGATGTGACAGAGTTTATTTTTGGGGATTAACCAGTCATCAGGAATGGCACGTTCTCTATGTCACCATTTTTCTCATGGTCTATATTATCACCATTGTGGGCAATATTTGTACGATCATGTTAATTAACGTCAGTACAAGGTTAGTGCAAGGTCAGCCCCATGTACTTTTTCTTCAGTCATTTGTCATTTGTCAGTTTGGTTTCCAATGTCACATCTAAAATGATGGAAAACCTGTTACCAGAGACAAAGACTATTTCTTATGCTGATTATTTACTGCAGTGTTTTTTCTTCATTTCCCTTGTCCATGTAGAGGTCTTCATCCTTGCTCTGATGGCCTTCAATATATACATGGCAATCGGCAACCCCCCTGCTTTATGGCAGTAAATGTCAAGGGTCTTCTGTATTCGACTGATTTCTTTCCCTTACACATATAGTTTTCTGACTAGTCTGGCAGCAATTCTATGGACGTATGGCTTGTGCTTCTGAGGGAAAATTGAAATCAACCACTTCTACTCTTCAGACCCACCTCTCATCAAAATGACCTGTGCTGGGACCTTTGTTAAAGAATATACAATGATCATACTTGCAGGCATTAACGTCACATATTCCCTGACTGTGGTTACCATCTCTTATCTGTTTATTCTCATTGCCATCCTATGGATGCGCTCAGCGGAAGGGAGGCAGAAGACCTTCTCCATCTACGGATCCCACCTGACAGCTGTCGTCATATTTTACTGGACTCTTATCTTTGTCTTATCAGACAATCCATTGAGGAGTCTGTGGAGCAGGGGAAAACGGTGGCAGTGTTTTATACCGCGGTGATTCCCATGCTGAATCCCATGAGCTACAGTCTGAGGAACAAGGATGTGAAAGAGACCATGAGCAAAGTGGTCAGCAAAACATGTTGAACAAAACAAAACTGAGTTGATTTTGTCTTCTATGCTCCAATAATATGTGCTTGTCAACACATTATTGTCTAGGACATAGGAAAGTGAAGCTAAAGACTTGTGTTTTGAAAGAGATACTCAAATTGAGAGAAAAAAATAGTAGATTGACTAATTCTTGCTGATGTAAATAATGAGGGTTAATTAATACCACTGAATGGTACAATTAAACATGTTTAAAATGGGAAATTTTGAGTTGCATAAATGTTAAAACAATAAAAAGTAAAAAAAGAGATAATTGAAAAGATGTTCAGATACTAAGCTAAAATCAAAAAATTGTTTTTCTTATTAAAAATGTACTGGATGAATTTTAGAAATAGTTATAAATTTGACTATTTCGACGGTAATTTGTGGTGGAAAATTAACATATTTAATTATGTTTCATAATATGATGTAAAAAATGATAGTCACTATTAGCTATGAAATTGTTTAGTTTCTTTCATTGCAGGGTGAGGTAGAACTCTCTAGAGATTTCCTCTTTCAGAAATAGCAAAACATACATTTAATTATTTTTCCATGTTTTGGTATTTCCTAAGAGAAATACCATGGTAAGTATGTCTCTTTAGATATTGCAGTTAACTACAATGTTTTAATTATAAGGATGCCAAATTGTGAATTTCTCACCTGCTCTAGCCAAACTGGTTTTGACTTACAGGCTGATGGAATAGGGGGTAGGATTAGTAGATATGTATGTCATTATAAAAGCATGGCTTTCCAGACTCTGTTTAACAATTTAAATTGATATTTAGTTCAGAATGGTTGCACATCCAAAACTAAGATATGACACCTAATTTCTTTGGTTATTTTTATATTTGAAAGAAAATAATATTTGTTGTGAACAGTAATGTCCTGACAAGATAATATTAATATATTTTGCCATCCCTTGTACCTAATTTCTTAACATACAAGCTTAAGGCAACACTACAGTTCCTTAACGTCTATATAACCTCAGGCAAATCAATCAACCAGTAAATCAATCAATCAACTTTGGTTTTGGTGCAGATAATAAGTAGCTAATGAAATGTAATTAACACATTTATAATTGCACAGTAATTATACTTTCTCCACTGATGCAAATAAAAAACAAGATTGATGCAATGTGTTAAGAAATTTTGTTCTTCATCCTTTTTTGAATTCTTATTTTTCTCAAGGAAAATCAGAAACATATGTTCTCATTTCCACACACACACACATACACATATAGCAAAGAAAACTCTTTGAAAACCGTTTGTAAATGCAAATGAATTGCTAATTTAGATTAAATTCCAGTATTACTCTGTCTATATTTGCAAAAATTAAAACTCTTAAGGACTTTAAGAACTAACTTATTTAGTGTTACTTGGGGGAAAATTAAAAGTAAATTATTTTAGCATTAGAACAAGTTACTTGCCATTTATTGGAAACCATTGACATGTCAAACTAAGTACTGATTTTGAATGCATTTCAAAATATAGTTTTAAGCATTTTAAAACTTTGTAGTATATTGGCTGGTAGATTTGGATCATCTTCATTTCCTCATTTTTCAAAGATAAAATACTTCCTACTAATATTTTTGGAGAGTCAATGTTATATGAGAAATAATGATGCCAGGGTCTGTGCTTAAATTGTTACTGTTTTGAGTTTTCAAATTTCAAATTAATTTGTGGATGATCTTGGACAAGTCACTTGCATCACATACAATTTTGTTGGCTATAATCTCTAATCTCCAAGACCTCTCTGATTTATAATTTCCTTGGGTCTAGATTCTTTTGGAAGAGCTTCATGTGAGTTTGCCATTTGCGGAAAGTTCAGAATACTTCTGCAAAATATATTATTAAATTGATGACATTGTTCTAATTATTTTTACATCTATCAGCTTAATTATATTTAGGCATCCCCAATCTATACCTATGGAACCCCTTTATCTCTCCCTCAGCCTCTCTGTCTTGTCTTTCTCTGACTCTCTCTTTTTCTCTTTCTCTCTCAAACACACACACAAATACATACACACACTCACCTATTTTCTTCCTTTCAAATTTAGATTTTTGTGAGGGAGTAAGTATTAAGTAATAAATACTTTGATGCAATGAGTTCACCTGATAGATTTTCTCCTAATAGATAGGCAGGAACTCAGCAGTTCAGAGTACTTGGACACTGACTGATACAAAAGAAGCTTTACCTGAATACAGTTCTGTCCATAGTTTCCCAGACCAAATAAAGTACACAGTTTAGAGTTAATGAACAACTTAGGTCCTCAATCTTGTTCTATCACTTGCTCACTTTGTAAACTTGGTCAAAAATGTAAACTCATATTTACTTTATAAAACTCATATTTTATTCTTCAAAATGGGGATAATATTAGTCACAACTCCATAGAGGTGGTGAGTTAATACGTGTAAACTGCTTAGAGCTGTAACTACACAAATGAGCCCATTATTTTAGTGCTTCATATGTCGCTGACACTAGGCTGAGAGTGTTCCCTTAATTATCTCATAACCACATCACAGGGCAGAATTTTTCCATTCTATAATGAGTAAATTGAAGCACAGAATTATGTTACTTGGCTATGGTCACAATGTTAAGGTGGTAGAGCCAAAGATTTATTTCAGAGTTATTTCATTTCAAAGGCCATACTCTACCACATCCGAGAAAAGTATGAATGTAGAAGGATAGCTTCTTTACAATACCATCTATTACTTCACCAGTGACCTCTACTTGAATTCATTCTTCCCAAATGTTGCTAGGTAATCCATACTTTTGAGACATGTGTCATCTGTCAAAATTACTTCACAATGCATAGGGCATAAATTGCTGAGATCATCTATGCTGAAAGATGGTTCTTAGTAGAGACATAGCAACACAGGAAAGAAAGTGATTCATCAAAATTTTGCATGATATTAACCAAGAATATTTTCTTGAGATGTGTGAATTCCAAGTCTGATGATAAGAGCACAGAACCCATTTGAAAGTGGTAGACAGATGATAGCATGATGCCAAGAATTTCTATCTCTTGATTTTATTATAAGAATTATTATTCCAATTAATGCCTATTCCCTTATCCTATCCCTGAGATGTTTCTAGAATTTTAATTATTATTCCTTTCATAATTATATGGATGATTCCTTAGGGAGATGCTCCCAGTTTTCAAGACTCTAATTTAAATGTTGAGAAATTACACATTTGATGTTCTCTGTTGAAGGTAAGCCTGCAAGTTCTAAACTCTGCAATTCAGGTTAATGCAGCCCAAGTGTTTTATTTTAATTCCTATTTGAGAAGAAGATAAAGACATTATCCTTAGGTTTATTTGTTAATGCAATATTTTACTGTCTGAAGTTATATTTCTGGTACATTTTCTTATTTTAAGCCATACTGTGTTCAAAACTATGTAACAAAGAGCTCATTATAATGGGCATTTACAAAATTCTTCATTTCTTATTTTTTTCTCCTTTCATTGTTCCTTATACCTAAAGGCAATTGATTTTCACATTGTTGTTTTAAAATATATTTGAATAGATTGGGAAATATTGAGTCAGTATGACTATTTAGACCAGTGATTATTCTTCACTGTTTTTCTCCAAGAGGAACTCCCAAATTGTTAACATGAAGGAGTCTGTATTTTTAAATGTTATAATCCATTCTCCCGAATGTCTAGATAGATAATATAATGTGTAATATGTAATAAAAAGTACTTAGTCATCTGCTATTAGGTTGTTGGAATTACCTAACTTTTGAGGGAATGGGGAAGCAATTTTCTACTACGTCTATAGCCCAGCCTGCATTGGGGAGAATCACGCAAAGCTCAGCTAGTCCATCAGGGACAAACTATCAAAAGGATAACTTTCTTCTATCTGGAAGGGCAATCAAACTGAATTTTAAATTAAAATAGCTAGAATAATAGAACAGATTTATTGAAGAGCCTGCCATGTGAGTTGTTATATTTATAACACAAGAACCAGTTTATTCGTTTGCATCTCAATCTTATCAATCCTGCTTGGCTCAGGGAGGATCTGGATCCCTCAGTGCTTTGGTTTCCTCATTTGTCAAATGGAGATTTTAATAGAACCTGTTTCATAGCACCTTTGCTTTCAAAGGGCTTAGAATGCAATAAGTTAGCTATTCTTTATATTATAAAGCTGCTGTTACTACTACTAGAAAAAAGTATATCTTAGTTTTAAAGTATTGGAATTTTTTATGTATTATATCAAGATGATCTAAAGATCAGAAAGCTTTGAAAAATTGTATTTATGATTATGGCTGAATATCTGCTTTTTATATGTATATAATGACTATGCTAGGTAGCACAAGGGGTTCCAAGATGAATAAGACAAGCTTTACTACCAGAGAGCTAACAATTATTTGTAAAGGAAGAGAAATTCATACATCACACAGGAACTGAAACAAAATTAGAGAATGGGCTGGAATACTTATCTTCTTTTATGAAAGATACTATTACCTTGTATTTCTAAGATGCTTAATATTTTATATAATATTTTATACTTAAAACTGTATAGTAGTACCATTAACCCAATTCAAGCTCTGTCAAACAGAGAATCATGGGTTCATGCTACCAAGGTCAGGAGTTTTAACATAGGAAAGTCCATGAGCTTAGCTCTATTTCCATAGTCTACAGCTCTCTTCTGGCTATTTCCACGTTTGAACCAAAACAGAGAAGCTACACTTATGGAAATCTGTAATAAGAAGAAACTTAGATCAGACCTAAAACTTCAGTGCTTTTAATGTTATGTATCCAATTCATTTTGAACATGGTATTTTTATTTCTCATATTAAGCATTTTAAGGAAAAGAAAGTAGTGCATAGAGATTTACTCCCCAAGTGTACCCTGCTACTAAGTGATGTGTCCATGATAAGATCATCAAGTTCATACACTTTTTAATACACAAATAAATCATTCTAGCAATGCTATTTTTGAACATGCCAACCTAACATTTCCACTTTTGAACTTGTCCGCCTTCTTTCCCCATATTTCTATATAGCTAGTGACTTCATACCAGCTCAAAAGCTACCTCTGGAGAAATTTTCTTTGGCCACTCTTTCTGCATCTTCTCCCCCTTATTCCCTATCTTATTAACATGCTAAACTTTTTTCACATCTGTTCCTACTTTCAAAAATATCTCATTTGTTTACTTGTTTATTTCTCTTCAATAAGAATGAATTATGATGATAACTGGAATTTTGTATATTTTGTTCACCCTCAGATTCCCAGAATTCAGAATAGTTTGGAATATAATCTAACAAATATATTTGACAGATGTTAGTTGTCCTTGACTTGTGTAGAATAAGTGAAAGAAACCAATTATTCACAAAGTCCCATTTATATATCACCGAGTGTTAAGCACTCAAACACTATTATTATGGAGAGCTAAAATTCCCAGGATGGTCATAATCCTACAGATAATTCCTTAAGCAGTCAAGACACATTTTTGCTTCTTACAAGAAGCCAACTGAGGAAAATAATGTTTGGGATATT
Organism: Tolypeutes matacus; assembly: GCA_026826555.1. NCBI lineage: Eukaryota > Metazoa > Chordata > Mammalia > Cingulata > Chlamyphoridae > Tolypeutes > Tolypeutes matacus. The sequence continues at coordinate 1,123,495 of JAKSZT010054372.1, read as the reverse complement.
TTCTTTGTAATGACATTACATTGGGGTTTGAATGTTTAGGGGTGGTACTGTTTCTGAAAACTAGTGGAGCCTGAAATGAGCTACTGCAATTAATAAAACACATCAATGATGTGTTACCTCAGGATATTTATCTATTGTTATATTTTGATAATGATGCTCAGCAATTGATAGACTTGTAGTTTACTTTCCTGAGATAACTAAAAAAACAGAAAGAGTTTATGCTGTTAATTCCCTCTTACCTCACCCCTTCAGTTGGTAGCAATCAAATCAGAATAATGTGTAGCAAAGTAAAATAAAATATGAGTCAGAATCTCATATTTTGAAAGCATATGATAAAATAGTTTGGCATAAGTTAGGATAATTATGTCAGTAACTAGATTGTAAGGCCAACATATTAGTCCATTGTCCCATAAAATCATACAGGAAGAGCTTACCTTCTAAAGTATGTAAAAATGGGTAATATCACATGTATTTGCATTTTTGTTGACATTGAGAATCACTGTGATACATGGAAACAGTATTTGATGGAGTGTCAAAAAACTTCCCTTGTTTCCTTCCCTGGTTTTTGCTAATTGGCTAGCTGACCTTGGGTTTATATTTTAACATTTCTGGGTCTCAAGTTCCTTTTCTATCAAATAATATATTGGAATTGGTTTAGACATTCTCTTGCAACTCTCAGTCTGACTTTTGTCATGTTTATGCTCTCTGATTTTAAGGTATGCCTATGGCAATATTCTAGGAAAGATATAAATTCCTAATTCTAGTACTATATATTTAGTAATTAGCATAATCTGTTTTACAGATAAGAAACGGGAGAAAGATAAATGGTAATTGCCTGTAAGACCTATCTAAGGTAACAATTATGCCTATATTATTTTTCTCTTGAACATTATGCAAAATCGACATTGTTTTCTAAATGATTTGAATTAGAATAAGGATAAATGTGACTCAAATATTTCAGCAATGAAAATAATCTCGTTTTATCTTTCTCCATAGGCAATACAGACTGGGTCTATGCCAGGCAATGCCAAATTTCACAGATGTGGCAGAATTTATTCTACTGGGGTTGACCAGTCACCAGGAGCTACAGGTTCTCTTTTTTGTGGTCTTCCTGGTAGTTTACCTGATCACTCTGTTAGGGAACATTGGGATGATCATTTTGATCAGCATCAGTCCCCAGCTTCAGAGTCCCATGTACTTTTTCTTGAGTCATTTGTCTTTTGTAGATGTGTGGTTCTCATCCAATGTGACCCCCAAAATGCTGGAAAATTTATTATCAAAGGCAAAAACCATTTCCTATGTGGGCTGTTTAGTGCAATGTTACTTTTTCATTGCCCTTGTCCATGTTGAAGTCTACATCTTGGCAGTGATGGCCTTTGATCGCTATATGGCCATCTGCAACCCTTTGCTTTATGGCAGCAAAATGTCTAGGACTGTCTGTGTTCGACTCATCTCAGTGCCTTATGTCTATGGATTCTCTGTTAGTCTAATATGCACATTGTGGACATATGGCTTGTACTTCTGTGGGAATTTTGAAATCAACCACTTCTATTGTGCAGATCCTCCTCTCATCAAGATTGCCTGTGGGGGAGTCCACATCAAAGAATACACGATGATTGTCATTGCTGGCATTAACTTCACATATTCCCTTTCGGTGGTCCTAATCTCCTACACCCTTATTGTAATAGCTGTGCTACGTATGCGTTCTGCTGATGGGAGGAAAAAGGCCTTCTCCACCTGTGGGTCCCACTTAACAGCTGTTACCATGTTTTACGGGACCCTCATATTCATGTATCTTAGGCGGCCGACTGAAAAGTCTGTGGAGCAGGGGAAAATGGTTGCTGTGTTTTATACCACAGTGATTCCCATGCTGAATCCCATGATCTACAGTCTAAGGAACAAGGATGTGAAAGAGGCAGTCAACAAAGCAATCATCAAGACAAACTTGGGGCAGTGAAACTGCAATATATATTATTGTGGTATATTGGTAAATATTTTTAATGACAAGGTACAAAAGTCTTTTTTCACAAAGGTCTTTCTAGAGGCACTCTTGCTTACACTAATAGGTTCAGTCTAACATCATGATTCCTTACACCAAGAATGGACTCTAATGACTCAGCAAGCTTTAGTCTACATATGCAATGATTTTATTACACCTGACATTGTTTAAATAGTTTTAATAAAACAAGTGCCTTGATACAATCATGACACTTGTCCTCAGTATGCAATGTTTGTTAGCAAACAATGTTTGTGTTGCAATTATCTGTTTTTACCACCCTTTGACCTTGTGCATCATTTGTTTTCTGTGTCTAACTGATTATACTTATGTTTAATTATCACACTGATCCCAGCAATGCAAGGATATTAATGAGGAACAGGAAAAATAACTTATTTATGCTAACATAATATAGTTATGTTTAAAAGAGGTCTGAACTCCATTTAAAATGCAGGTCTGAGCTGGTAATGAAATAGACTTTGTGGACCAGCCTTGCTCTGTGTAGCTCCCATCCTCTGTTTTTTTATTGGGATAGTTTAGAATAAGGAATAAGGAATCTAGGTCAGAGTGCCTGGTTTGAGCCTTTGTTTTTACCACTTCTTATCTATTTTTCCATAGGCTTTTTAGTTAAGTTCTCTGTCGCTAAGTTTATATATATATATAGTTTGTTTGTTTGTTTGTTTTAAGATGTTTACATTACATAAATGTTACACAAAAATTACAGGGCTTTCCATGTTCTCCACCTCCCACACCTCCCACAACATCCCACATAAATATCTTTTATCAGTGTGGCATATCACCTGCAATGGATATGCACATCCTGGGGCTCTGCCACCAAACATGGACCATAGTTCTCATTATAGACCACACTCTCTCCCACACAGTTCTGCATGTTATATGCTAATGTAAAATGGCCTATATCTGTCATTGCAATGTCACTCAGGATAATTCCCAAGTCCTGAAAAAGCACCTGCATTACATTTGCTTTTCCCTTCCCTGCCCCAAAAGTGTCCAGTGGCCACTGGTTCACCCTCACTGCTGTAATTTCTTCCATTGCTTGAATCACATTATGTCTACAACAGAATACCATTAAGTCCACTCTAGTCCATAGCTCTTCCCCCAATCCTGAGGAGTTTGGGATGGTGATGTCCACTCAACCTCCAAGTGAGAGGGGCTTATATCCCATGGATACAGTGGATGGGATTATCCTGCCTGCAACTGCAGGCTTTCTCCATTCCCTGGGATGGCCGTTGTCCATCATCGTCTCCTCACCAGGTGACTTGGGTGAGTCCATTGAGCTGTAGAGTAGGAGTTGCAGCTCCACTGAGATTCCAGGCACATCTGGCATATAGGCAGGCCAGAGGCTCAAGTCTCTGGAAGTACACCTACAAACTGCAGCATCACATATAAATTTGAATAGAAGGGACTGATGGACTATGTGCAGGGAGGACTTATTTTAGTCCAACTCTGTCACTCTCAGGAGCACAGATTCCAAAGAGCCCACTGATAAGCCATCAATCTCTGGAGCTATCCCCCCTTATATAGGACCTGGGTGTCTCCAGAACCCTCAAGAGCCCCTCTGTGTGGGGTGATATCCACTTTGGTGTTCTATGAGATCCTACTGACGTGTGCAAAAGCATTACCTCTGGGATGACCTCCTGACTCTCTTTGAAGTCTCTTAGCCACAAGAACTCATTTGTCTTTACCCTTTACCTTTTTTATTCAAGGTCTTTTTCCAGTCCTATTGCCAGTCTCTTGTTGCATGTAACTCTGAATCTTGTGATCCAATGAGTCGAGAAAGGGGGGTGTCATGTGCCCCAGGGGGTGGGAAGGAAGGAACAGAAAAGATCAAACAGGGGGTATGTAGTGGTCAGGGGAAATGTTTTTCATTACCTTACAGTGATGGACACAGGACATTGTAAATACCATCAAAAATTATTAAACTGAACCATCTAAATTGTAAACTATACTGTACACCATTGACAATCTTTAGTAGCTAAGCTTCACCATCTGTATAATAGTTATAACAATGCTACCATCCACATAAAAAAGGTTTTAATATGGGGTGAGGAAAGGGGAAGGAGGTTGGGTATATGGGAGTCTCTTGTGTGTGACTTTGCTGTGACTTAAAACTTCTTTAAAAATTAAATGAAAATTCAGGATACATGGGGGAGTGAGAGGGGGCAGGTGCCACAGTACAGACTGGACACCCGATAATGCAGTGGTTAAAAGGAAAAATGTTAAAAAGAGAAAAAAAAATTTTACTTTTTTTTGTTTTTTCCCATTTTTAAATTTTATTTTATTTCTAGTGTTTTTTTTTTTTTTAAGTTTCCATGTATTTTATCTCTTATATTTACACTTATCTTTATTATTTAATTTTCTTATTAATTGTATTTGGCTATTATATGGGCTTCATCTTCAGGGAAGTTTTGGATCACAGAAGGGTTACAGAGGGGACAGGAGAGGATAATTGGTGGGTCTGGGATAGGGATTTCATGGGAGGAATTTTACTTGAATATACATGAAAGATATATAAAATTGTTCACATGATCAAGGGGTGGAACATGGTCACAGTGGGTAGACAACCACTCAAAAATTGAGGGAATACTGAATTCCCAGCCTGGAGAGCTCTGCCACATTCTCCGAGGGAGCAGAAACAGTCCCCCAAGTGCAGGGGCATGTCTGGCAGAGGAGTAGTTTCCACTGATGGGTTCTTGTTATTGATGATTAGCCTTACGAGTCTTTGCTCTTGTAATTGAAACTTAGCCTACTGTTATGGGGTGCCTAAGGGTTGTCACCTGAGAGCCGCCTTGTTGCTCAAATGTGGCCTTTCTCTAAGCCAAACTTAGCATATGAATGCATTACCTTCCCCCCAGCATGGGACATTACTCCCGGGAATGAGCCTCCCTGGCAACGAGGGATTAATACCAAGTGTTGCTAAATTTTGTTATCTTTGAAATGGAGATGAGATTATTGTCCTCCTTAGAAGTTTTTTATGAGGAATAAATGTAAATAAATACTGCTTGATACATAGTTGGCTCACAGGAAATTCTGGGCATCATTTTTATTATTTATGTATCCTTTATTCCTCCCTACCCAAGTATATATGTAATATTTAGAGTAATTCTACTTCATCCACTCTATTGATAATCACATATGTTTTGTCAAGTAAATTATACTGAGGGCTCTTTCTTTCTTGTCAATTTTATTTCTTTTATTTAATGCCATGACCTCTATCCTATGAAAGTGTAATCAGGTAACAAATATATGAAAAAATGCTGAATTAAAGTAAAGATGATCAGATTTGCCTTATTTTACAGAGTCTTACATCATTGCTTTACTGATTATAAGTGCCTGTGCTTTATTTTTTGTTTGAGATCTCCTAAAATTTGTGTTCAAGTTCAATTTTGATTATCTCTAACCCAGTCCATCCAAGTAGAAAGTGGATTAACTTACAGATTCCTCAGTGATGATATTTTAAATCTCTGTTATTTCATGATACTAATTTTTTTCTAGATATTTCTTTTATAATCATGATGGGAAGGAAACTAATATTTTGATATTCTTCTTCTTTGATAATTACCACTTGAACCTTTCATATTTTATGAAAGGCCCTCACAACAATGCTGTTGTGGTTTCTTGTCATAAACATAAATCTTTTAAAGATAATTCTGCTGGTAAGATGCACATTCAGGATGAAATCCCTGTAAATCTCACTGCAATGTCTGATATGCTTCCTATATTATTCAATAAACTGTAACCGAAGGATGGAATCAGCTTTGATTCCTGAACTTTGTGAGCATCAATTACCTAGAATTTAATAATGTCAAAGCTACTGTGACTCTTTTTCAACTACTTAGAGGTGGTTTTTGAGAAGCTTATATGATGGACACAACCCAAAACCACTTTGCCAGCATGTGGTAGAAATGAAATTTGAACTCAAGACCATCAGATTCCAAATGCTAGCTTCTTTTTATTCTGCTCTGATGTCATGTATTGAAATACATACATGTTCTGATTACCAGTCATGCCTGATTCTGACTCTTGGGCTTTTTAATGAGATGAGAGGAAAAATGACAGAAAAAATAAAAAAATAGAATCAGATCATAGGATGAAAGTGGTTATATGTAACCCTGAACCACACTATCAACATGTCTTCATTTTGTCTACTATCAACATGTCTGCATTTCCTGGGTCACTAGAACCATTCCAACACCTGTTACATTACATAGCTCATAGTGCAACGGTCATATCATTCAGCAAATTGATTAGATAAAAATCCATTCATCCTTCTACTTTTCTTATAAAATAGTTGTTTCACCTTAATAGGCACCACTCTAAGTCTCTTACTAAAAACAAATATAATTGGAAAAGACATTTTTTAAAATAAATTTTTTTTATTTTAAAAATAGATTACGAAACTCAAAAAAAGAGGCTATAATCACATCTCACAAGGAACAAGTACTTGGTCCTTGGAAACTGTAGGAATAAATATAGCCATGCTCTTTGTCTCTCTTGAGTCCACATGGGCTTCTCTTGCCTGCATTTCTTTATTTTTCTTTCTCTATTGATGAGGTTTCTGTTTCCCGGTGCATAAGAAAGTTTATAATGGAAGCCTCAGCTCCAGATTTCATTTAAACTAAGATTAATCAATTCCTAGGAAGTCCTGCTACATTCTATAATAGAGTGGAAAGAATCCCTATAGTACATGGGAAGTGCCTAACAAAGTAGTACAGACCAATATGCCAGGCACTTGATATTGATGCTTGTACTTATATACCTTATTCTTGTGAAATTGAAATTTAGCCTGGTAATATATATTGCCTAAAACTTACCTCCTGGAAGCTTCCTTGTTGCTCAAATGTGGCATCTCTCTAAGCCAAACTCAGTGGATAAACTCACTATCTTCCCCACTGTGTGGGACATGACTCCTGAGGATGAACCTCCTTGGCATTGAGAGATTATTAACAAGCGCCAACTAGCAACACATTTGGAAAAAGACCTAGACCAAAAGGGGGAATTATTAAATACAAATAAGTTTTTATGACTGAAAGAGTCAAAATGAGTCAGGAGGTCATTCCAGAGGTTATGCTTATGCACATCTCAGGTGCATCTCACTGACTGCCACTGTTAATAGTGTCTCAATATTCTAGACACTATAGATAGGGCAGACAACTCCATGAAATTGGTTCACTGTTGGTGGACTTTACCCTGGAATATATGATAACCTATCTCCCCAGTGTATCAGAGTTAGACTCATTTATAATTTTCCTACACAGCATTCTTCTGGCCCTTTTCTTTGAACCCATAATTAGCACTATACCCATTAAATATATGTCCCAGAGACTTAAATCTTCATTCATATGCCATTTGAGCCCTGAATCTCAGCAGAGTTGCAGCCAACAGCTTCATTCCAGTTCATCGGATTCTCCCAAGAAAACTAACAAAAGAGTGATGATGGGCCATGCCCATCCACCAAAACAGAGAATCTACAATTGCAAAGAAGACATTTCCATCCATCTGCTCATGGGATCTAGGCTCCCTTTCAATCGGAAGCAGAATGGGGATCACTATTCCAAAATCCTCATGATGGAGGAATGAACAATCATAAGGTACGAATGCAACTATGGACTAAAGTAGACTTATTTTTATTCCAGTAATGGAAAAAACTTGTAATATTGATATAAAGAAAGTGGTCACCAGAGGTTCTGAGGGGAAGGAGAGGGAAGAATAGTTGTAACATGGGACATTTTCAGGACATTGGGTTTGTTCTGTATGACATTGCAATGAAAGATACAAGTCATTATATAGTTTTTCAAAACCTATAAAATTTTACAGTCAAAGTGTAAACCATAATGTAAACTACAAACCATGATTAGTAGCAATGTATCAATATGTGTTCATCAATTGTAACTAATGTACCATATTAATGAAAGATGCTGTTAATGGGGGAAGGTGGGTGTGTGGGGTGGGTCAAATGGGAATCCTTATATTTTTTATGTAACATTTAGGTAATCTAAAGCTTCTTTACAAATAAAGAAAATTTTTACTAAGGAAAATAAAAAGATTAAGCAATCAACTGAGACTTGTTAAATTATAAAATTGCAATTTCAAATACTCTTTATTTTAAAGATACTTGGATTACATAAATGTTACATAAAAAATCAAGGGGATTCCCTTATGCCTTGGTCCCCACACCTCCCACATTTTCCCACATTAATATATTTATATAAAGAAAGAAAAGCAAAACAAAAACAGATAGTAATCATTTTAAATGTCACAATCACTTCTAATGTATTGTTAAAATTTGCCTATATTTGTCTCTTCCATTCCCAGTGTACTTCTTAGTGAGAAAGTTTGACTTAATGACTTGTTTTACCCTCTCCTAACAGAGTGTGCTATTTAGATAGAAGTTTTAAGTTTTTAAGCAGATGAATATATTTATATTTTCTTTGCTAAGTGTGGAAATGAACACAATAAGAAGCTCTCTTAATCTGCACCCTAACAGAGTTTGCAGTTTACTTTATTTAACAGTTAATGTTTTAAAATGCTATGACATTAATTTATCATATGGTCTGAGGCAAGGATCTATTTGGATATTTGTCCAAATTCCTAACAAATCATCCTGACATTATAGATAGAATAAGTTAACCCCTCCTTATTAATTTATATTTAAACTAGAATTTTAAAATATTGTTCTACTGATTAATATAATTCAGTAAAATCAACAAGCTTTTGTATTTAATAAAAACCTTTGAGTTTTAAAAAAACCTTGATAGTCATAGAGCATTTTTATATACCCTTTCTTTGTAAAAATATATTTTTCCAGAATATAAATAAATTGTAAATGTGCTGCTTTATAGAATTTCATATGCAGTAAAAATGAAAAAAAAAAGAATAAATCAACCATTAGAGATGACTGCTGTTTTAAGTTTCAGTGCAGTTATCTTGTCTTCTTTCACATATTTTTATGTATTTTATTAAAATTGGACACAAAGAGTATATGGCAATTTAGTGGATATGAATACCACTTTTTCACCAGCAGCACATCAGGGTTTTAATTTTTTTTTCATTAGTGAGGTACATTTTTTGCAATTGATGAGCACATTTTGGAGCATTGCCAATAAGTGTGGATTAAAGTTTACTTTATAATTTACACTCTCTCCCACACAATTCTGTAGGTTAGGGCAAGATTTATAATGGCCCGTATCTGTCATTGTAATGTCATTCAGGACAATTCCCAAGTCCCCAAAATGCCCCTCTATTACACCTGTTTTTCCCTCTCCCTGCCCTCAGAACCTCCAGTGGCTACTGCTACCACATCAATGATATAATTTCTTTCATTGCTAGAATCACAATAAATCTATAGTAGAATACCAGTAAGTTTGCTTTAGTCCTTAGTTGATTCTCCAATTCTGAGGATTCTGTGATAGGGATGTCCACTCTACCTATAATTGAGAGAGGACTGTGATCCCATATGGCTGATGTATGGGACACTCTTGCTTGCAACTGTAGATTCTCTCAGTTCCTTGGTATCGTAGTTGTCCATTATCACCACCATGAATCTCAATGGAGTTGCAACACCTACTCTCCAGTTCATTGGTCTCACTCAGGACAAAGCATACCTTTTAATATATGATTTGTTTTTCTAATTAGTAAAATAAGAGTGCTATGGTAAATTCCCTTATATTTTGTTTGGAATGATTCAGTATTTTAGACTATCCAGCATCCAACTACATTTTCCTGTTATCCTATAGTGGTCTTCACCATTCTTTCTAATGCAAATTTCCTTCCAATAGCTTCCCTGTTTCTATCCTTCCCCCCTACAGTCAATATTGAACATAGTACCCATAATAATCCTTTTACAAAGTAATTCAGGTGATTTCACTCCTCAAAGTAGAATCCTGATAAGGTGCTCATTTCATCTCAAGTCAAATCCAAACTCCTCACAATGAACCTTAAGGCCCAACATGAACTGGCCCCTGTTAGTTTTCTGACCTTATCCACTTTATCCCACCATCCTCCTTGATCCTTCTAACTACACTGGCTTCATACATGCCAAGGTCATGCCAGCCTTAGGTATTTGTACTTGATTCCTCTACCTGGAATTGTCTTTCCTCAGCTATCTCTATGGTACACTCATTAGCCCTTGATATATTTAACTGCAAATTTGATTTCCTACTTAAAGCAACTTTATTTTAGTATGCATTTTTTCTTAGAGTAACATCGTTTAACATAATCTACATAATGGCCAGATTTTGCAGCTTGTTTTATTTCTAGAAAATGCTCATATCATGGGTATAAGCTTTTATCACAGTTTAGTCCATAATGCATACATGCAAGATATCCTGAAACCATAGAAAGTTCTTCCAATTTCAGGTCTTTTAGTTACCCCTTTGTGGGTAATACTTTGCCCAATTATTGCAGCTCACAGACCATCAACCCCATATAAACTGTGCAGGCATGGCATATCCTATTTTGCATTGCTAGTATTTATATCTCACATTTAATATTTATATCCTATATCCACATGAGTAGTCTTTTGCTTATTCAACTCTTCTGGATATCTTTGTTCAGGGAGGATTAAATATCATTTAGCCTCCATTAATACATAACTTTCTAGCCATTGAATATGTAAAAGAAATGTTCAATTGTGATAAGAGTAGAGGTTTGCTGCTGACTTTGGAGGATTTTAATTGGTGATTATATTCCCTAATTATTTGGTACAGATTCATATACCATGTTTCACCACAAAATTTAGGAGGTCTCAATTGTCTATTGCTCAGGCTGCAAAAGTTCAGAATATTTGGGAAATTTTTTAAAAATGCCATTTTCTGGAGTTACCATTCTATATTGTTTTTAATTAAATAATTGCTAATTGTTAATTAAAGAGAAATTGAAGCCAGAGTTTGCTTAACTGTGAATGATGAAATTGTCTCTCTGGGTCTTATTACAAAAGTCTTCATAGCAAAGAGTATTCCCTATCGTAATTGCTATAAAGTGGGTCAATTGCTAGCTAATCAGTTTCCAGGGACCTTATTAAAATGACTGTTTTCTGAGCTTTTTCAAGGGAACATATAACTGAAACCAATCGCAAGAATCACAAAGTTTCAAATTTTCATTAAAATTAATGAATATGCAGTTTCATTTGAAGTGCAGTAAGGTAATTATATGGTTCCTCAGGGATGGTGATTTCTTCTACCAAGAACACCTGCCTTTGGGAGACTAGACAGCATCTTGAGAAAAGAACATTTTGAGCCAGACCCAGGTTTATGCCAGGCTATTACACTATCTATCCATGAACTCTTGGGACGGTCATAAACTCTGAATCTCATTTAAGAAATGGAATTACTACATACAGCACAGGACTATTCTGAGGAATAAAGTTATAAGGGACACTAAATATCTTTGCCAACTGCAAATTAATGATACTAGGATTGTGGACAGAATGATAATGCTGACCACAATCATAGAAGTGGCTAACATATATTGGGCGCTTATAATGCCTTGGGCAAGTTGCTACAATGTCTACATACTTTTTCCCAAGAACACTGTGATGTAGGTAAAAAGGCCCCACATTTCAGATGATAAAACAGAGGGACAGTGAATTTAAATAATTTACCTTATATCACAGCAGATGAATGTGTTAGAATACAGATTCAAGGAGTTAACTGTAGAATGGGTAGTCATAAGTTCTTTTTTTTTTAGAGAAAAACATTTTATTATTAAAATAAGAACCTTTGTATAAAAGCACTACAGAGCAAAAGCTCTATTAACATGTATTGATTCAAGGTCCATTTAGGCATCAAACACTGAACAGGCCCAGCAACAAGCCACACATGCAAAGTAAAATGGATACGCAAGCGCTTATGATTTTACCTCTACAAAACGATTTGATTAATGAAAAAGTAAAAGGGGATGGGTAGCTAACATGAATACTGCCCACAAAGTATACTGACAGTGTAGACAAGTTACAAACTTGTGAAAGTCACCTATCTCCAAAAGGGCATTTCTCAATGTTATAAAAAACACTGAAGACTTGAAGATGAACTCTGTGCCTAGCTTACCATTTCTTCAAGAAAGCAAAACTGCAAAGCACTGTGGTTTAGTATTAGTATCAATTTTCTACATAAAATAGTCCAAGAGTTAATTTGAAATACCTCCCACAGAAGCTGAAATAAATCTCTTAAGAAGTACAATTATCCTCAAGTTTTACACCAAGAACTTCAAATTAGTTGACTACTGAAGTATTGACATCCTCATTTCCCAGGATGTGTTTCCTACAATGATTTTAAGTGTAAACATTGTTCACAAATCTTTGGATGATGATTGTGTAAGCCGAATGCACAATTTACCCTCATGGTGGAAGAAATTAGCAACTAAGTCCCAACAGTGGCCCCTTGTATAATAAGGACAGTACGTGGAAAGCTGCCATGAGAAGCGCTTGCATCACACACTCCAGTTTGTAACAATCGCCAAATTTTTTCAAATGATTTTTAAACTTTTGTGGCTTGGTCCTTGTTAAAAATGTCAACAAGTATGAACACTGAATCACACAAGTTGTTTTCACGCAACAATTTGGAGGGCTGTTCCTTGGAATTCAAAAGATCTGGTTAGTGTGTGCTACTACTGTGCTTCTAATTGCTTGGTTTTATGAGAGGAGTTTGGGGCGATTTCTACACCAGTGAAATTAAACACACTTTCATAAAATTGTCATTTGAAAAGATTTCAGGAAATAAGTAGTGGAGAGAACCATTGGAAATAGGAAGGTGGGATGGAGGAGAAACAGAGGAGAAACTGCAAGAGGGTGAAGTACAGCTAGCAATATATCTCCATTGCATCCCAGAAAGCATGTCTAATAAGATTAACTTGATTTGAATTCCCTATAAGGCAGACCAATCATCAAAATTCTTAACTGGGGTTTCAATCAACTTACAAGTAGTGAATCTCCCAGATATTACCCTTGCATTTCAAATTCCTGTTTGAGACTTTTCAAGAATGCATGCACATTCCCAAATCCACGGTATTTGGCTAAATACACAGGGACTCCAGTTGCACACCCTTCATCACACTGCCTACAGAAACTGCAGTTACAAAATCACAAGAAGGACAATGCCAGCTAGGGTCCACAACGGCGTCCTTGACTTTTTCACCATAACTGTTTCGAAGGCAGGGACCGCAAAACTGGCCTTGAACGCCTTTACAGTCTGGGTTTCGGCAGTTTGTTTTAGTATCAATAGTTTTCTGGTGACGCTGATGACAGGTAGATCCCAATGAATGGTTGTATATCTTCTCTCGAGAGTTACTGCAGCTGTTCTCCAACTCTTTCTGTGTAATTTCCTCCAGTGAGCGAATTATATGTGGAAGGGTCATAGATCCTGAGCGATGATTTCTGGGCAAGTCATCTTCATTCATATAGCCATCCATGGTCTTCCTCTTCCTCACCAACATGGACTTATCTTCCTCTTCCTCCTCCTCCTAGTGGGAAGAGCACTAGGGGACCTGAAAACTCGTGACCTTGAACTGGTAAGGGGTCAAGCTCTAGGGTTTCTCCTAGAAGCAGTGCCTGGGAATGTACGCCTGTGGGTTGTCTTGGATTGTGAACTGGACGCTGGTAGGGAATGTCTTCCAGGGAGTGAGCCAGGGAAACTTTCTAATTCTGATATGAGTTTTGTAAGCATTGCTTTGTTCTGTTTTTCATTTAAAGCCCCTTTCTCCAAAAATTTCATGCCCTTTTCATCATATGAATCAGAACTGGCGTTCTGAGTGAAGGGGGGCTGCTTTTTTGTTGGTTGCCCCGCTGGTATTTTGCTTTGAAAGGTCAGTGCCACGGGGAGAGTTCGGTGAGGTCTGTACTGACTGCGGGTCCCGCAGCCTTCACTGCCTGGCTGCAGCCTCATTCCTTCTTGTATCTCATTCTCAGAGAAACCGCAAAATGATTCATCGTCAGAGTCGGCATGAAAAATACTGGCCAGTTCCTTATTGACTTTATTGACCTCTGCCCTTGGTTTGGATTTCTGTAAAATTACACAATGTTCTAAAACATCTTGCACCTCACCTTCTGAAAAGCTGCAGAAAGATTATCAGAGTCCTCGTACTTTGTTGTTTTTGGCAACAAAAAACAGTTACCTGTTCTTCACATACATCTGACCTGAATTTAGGTTTTGTGTTTACAAAATTATCTGAAGTGACGCTGTCACAACTGTCATCAAAGGATGATGAGGATTTCAAAGAAATCAGCTTCATGTATGTGAATTTCTTGAAATTCTTTATTCTGAGATTCTTTTGCTACACACGGCAAATGTCCATGCTGGCAGCCGGTGCTCAGGCCAGCGCCCTGAGCGTGGATGGCCCAGCAGCCGCGCACAACGTGGTCCCACCGAGCTGGAGCTCATAAACTCTGTGTGATCTCTCTCTCCAGGCATATTTTCCAAAATTAATTTCAGTCTAAGATTCTCGGCAATATGTTTTGACAGTGTCTCTTGAAATAACTGAAACAAAAATCTGGGATGTTCATGTTATTTGTAGTAATAGCAGGGATATTACTTTAGATAGATGATAGATAGATAGATGATAGATAGATAGATAGATAGATAGATAGATAGATAGATAGATAGATAGATAGAGAAAGATAAATAGATACACACATATATGCATATATATATGCAAAGATACATAGATAAATAGATAGATGCACACATATACATATATCACTAAATTGTTTTCCATATCTCAGCCAAAATCAACTATTTTTTTTCTCCCCTAAAGAATCCCAGTCCTCTTTCTCCGAATTCCACATCATGCCAGCAACACAACCCAGGGCATAGTAAGCTGTAAACATAAATCTCTGAATGTCATGTGCATTTTTTTTTTTCATTTTAAATTCCACGTTTTATATTAATTTTCCAATGTATCAGTCTCTTTCTTTTCAATGCATGATACTTTATCATGTTAAGCCACTGTAATTTGTTTAGATAGCCTTTAGTAGTGGTCATTTTTGTTGTTTCCAAACTTGCATTATTATAGCAGTCTTGACAGCCCCTAAGACTTGCAAAGTTCTCCCTGTCAGAACTTTTGCTCTCCCCCAACACAATTACCATTCATTCCAAATAATCTTGATGGAGTGACCTTTTGAAAATGCTACTCTGATTATATCATTCTTGTTTATAAAATCTTTATGTTTTCTTCTAATTTAGGATTTATTCAAAACTCAGTGGTATAATTTATGAGGCTATTTGTGAACTGGACCTTCATCTGTATTTGAACTTGTTTGCCTGCTATTTGTCTCCCTGTCCCCAACAAAACTAACTTGCCTTCACTTACTGTGACCACATGTTTTTTCTTTACACATGCCATGTCACTAAAATATTTTCTGCAGCCTTTCCTCCTTGTGTAATATCTGATTCCTTCTCATCCTTCAAGTACATGCTCAAAATTTAACTTCTTGGTAGAACTTCCCCTAAATTCACTCAATCTTTTCCTTACCTGACATCACTCCCCCCCAAAGTGGGAATCAATCCTTTCTCATTGTAGTTCTCGTGCCTTCCTTGTATCACTGTTATGCTTTATATACTGTACTGAAACTCTGTCTATATTTGTTTCTCTCCAATGAAGGAGCTACCTGAGGAAGGAATTCTGACATAGTATCCCTTTGTCACTTTATCGTCAGTGCCTTTCATATACTTACAGCTGAGATTACTATTATTATTACTTTAAATAAAGAGCAGGCTAAATGAATTAAGCTATCTAAAAGAAAGATAACTAAGTAGTAGAATATGATCACTTTCATTAAATTTCTTAACCAAAAAAAAAGTATTTATTTAGTGACTTTTTCTCATTTGGATTTTATTGAATATATAGCTGAGCTCAATATACACATATGAAACAGCTCACACACTGTTGTAAATAGAATTTTTACCATTGTATTTCTTTCTCCAGTATATAAGCAATGCTGTTTGTGGTGAAATTTTGATATTTGAATTCATTGATTTCCTTAGATTTTACTGACCTATCTTCACATTTTTCATGAAATGGGGTTTTATTTCTTAATTAAAAAGAAATTTGTGCAGATTTGCCAGCATTTCTGGTAATATTTTAATAGAAATATACTGATATTTCCAATCCCAAACTCATAGAAGTACTTAAAATTTTTATCATTTAAAAGTATTTTTGCTAAATGAAATAATTCTTATATATAAATCTTTAAAAAATTAAAAATTATGGGCATTTTGAAAAAATACAAAATTAGAGGAATTAATATAATAATCCTCCCCTATAATAAATGTCCAGCTCCAACAGTTCTCAGCTCAGACTTGGAAGAGTTTATAACACATTATCCATGACTATACATAAGAAAGAGCTTAAAAATATTATTTTTATAGAAGATTGTGATGAGCTTTCATTCACCCATAGCTGGGAGTTAAGGTATAATTGTATGACTTTGAAGAGCCTTAGTTTTTTCATCTGTTAAAATTACCATATTAAATTAGATGATCTCAAAAGTCAATTCTAGATTGAGGCTGATGCAAATAATTAATTGTAAGACCTTGAGATTTTTTTTTTTAAGATTTTATTTATTTATTCATTTATCCCCCC
This sequence comes from Tolypeutes matacus, assembly GCA_026826555.1. Taxonomy (NCBI): domain Eukaryota; kingdom Metazoa; phylum Chordata; class Mammalia; order Cingulata; family Chlamyphoridae; genus Tolypeutes; species Tolypeutes matacus. The sequence goes on along the minus strand of JAKSZT010054372.1, from coordinate 1,106,904 downwards.
CTTGCTGCTTGTGCTCACTGGGTCAGCTAACCGCGCCGTGTGGGCGGGCTTGCCTTCACCAGGAGGCCCCGGGAACCGAACCCGGGGCCTCCCACATGGTAAACGGGAGCCCTACTGATTGAGTCACAGCCGCTTCCCGACCTTGAGATATTGAAGGCAAGTATAAAAAGAAGAAGGAAGTATCTTCCCTTCTAATGGCAAGTTGTGTTTGTGTGTGCTTACATCTCATTGTACATGGCTATCTTATTGTATGACACAAGTTTATTTAATAAATATTGATTTAACTTAAAAAAAAAAAATAATAGCACCTCTGCTAGAAGTTAGAGACACAGTGGTGAGCAAAATAAGTTAGGTTTTTACCCACAAGTAGCATACATTTGATTGGGAGAGACACTAAAATAAGTGGTTACACAAAAGAGCATATAATTGTAAATGGTGAGAATTCCTTCCAAGTAGAGGTTATGTGTTGCTGAGAGAATATAAAGAGGAATCCAACAAAGTTCAGGTTCCAACAAAAGCTTTCTTTGGAAAATGACACTTGGTTTGAATTTTGAAGTAAGGGTTCATAAAAGGGGTGGGAAACAATATTTTAAGTCTTGTTGCAAGAGGATACTTAGAACATTGACTGAAATAAATGAAAACTAGAGTGGCTAGAATATAGGGGAGTTGGAGGGAGAGCAAAGCAACATTGCTTCAGGAAGTCTAGGTCCAATCGTGCTGGCACTGCAGACTATTTTACAGAATTTGACATTATTTTAGGAATGTCAGCAAGTCAGTGAAACTTTTTGAAGCTGTGGGGACATTCAATAGGGTTTGTATCTCAAAAGTTCATTGGAGATCAATTAGAATGCTATTTTAACAGTCTTTAATGAGAAATTATGTGAGTGTGCTAGATAGTGTCAGTGGAGATAGAAGAGAAACATGAATAAGGGCAATATGCAAGAGACAAAATAGATATAAAATTTGGGAAGTAAAAAGATGAAGGGGTTAAGGATAAGTATTAGTATTTTATTTCATGGTATGTGGGATAGTTGTGCCATTCACCAAGATAAAGTACACAGAACAAGAAACAAATATTGGGGCAAGATATTGAGAATTTGGTCTTAGACATATAAAATTAGTGGTGCCTTTAAAGCATCCAATTTGAACTCAGTACTGGGTATCTAACTATAAGGCTCTATAGCCGAGAGGAGATGTATAAGATGGAGAAATAAATTTGAGACTCAAATTTAATTGAAGTTGTGGGCTTTACCAAAAGGGTCTGGAAGAATTAAAAGTTGAAAAGAAGAGGCTGAAATTGTAATTCAGAAAAGGTAGAAATAAATAAAGGAACTATGGTGTCACAAAAGAAAAGAGATGAGATAATGTACACCATTTCAAATTCCAGAGGAAATCCAACTAAAAAATGAAAAAAATGTCCATTACATTTATAACTAGAATAATAGGTAACTTTCAAAGAACTGACTTCATGGCCAGGGGAAAGCTGGATTGGAAAGGGTAAAGGTTTATATGAAATTGGGAACAGTAGACAGTTCTTCAAAAATTTTGGCTAATGCTGTGAGTTGTGTTTCTCACATACATATGTATATGTAAGTATACCTACACACACACACATGCTTGTTTCCCAATATGAAAAGAAAAGGACTTTCAACATCAATAGTAACACATTTCCCTTTTTCAATTTTGGTTTAGGAAAACAAGCATGAAATGGGTCAACAAGAGTTCCTAATTTACTATGAAATTAATCTCCTTTAATTTCTATAAGAATATCAAGAAATAAATGTATTATTCATTACTTTATTAAAATATGAATACAGAAAATGTAAAGAAGCAATTTAGAAAAATATAATAGATTCCATTGAAAAGATGGTATGAATGGTGAACATCTATGGAAACTAGATTTAGACTTGGAATGATGAGCCATGTGTAGACTTACAAAGATAAATGAGTTCTGAGGAACATGGGAGGGCCATCTTCTGTTAAAGATGCATTGTGAAAATTTTGATTTTTACCCATAATAAAAAATAAATAAATTAAAAAAAAAAAGATGACATGATGACCACAAGAAAAATTGAACAAATTGTCCAGATTCACCAAGTGAGTTTAAAGCTGTGGGAGAAGCCATTCTGTTTCTCATGTAGGCTGTTGGAGTATCTTGGTTTTATTTGTGGTGCTGATTTTGTCTTTTATTTTTAAATAAATATTTTGCACCACTCACTATTTGCCAGTAAACTTTTAGTTTACTCAACAATTTACCTACATTAACACATTCAATAATCAAAAAAAAAACACAACATTTTAAATGAGGTACCATTTTTACTTATTATGTTACAAATGAGAAATTGAGGCTTAAAAGAATATGGACCTTGCCCAAGTTATCATAATTGATTTACTTAGGATTTAAGTGCTGGTCTTACCCTTTCACAAAGTTTAAGCTCTTAATGAAAATAAATCAAGCTATAAGGTTTATGTTTCTGTGTTTTTTTGTTGTTTGTTTGTTTGTTTTTGTCATCAATCTTTAAGGGTTTTATTTTATTTATTTATTTGTTTGTTTGTTTATTTATTTATTTATTTTAAGATACTTAGATTACATAAATGCTACATAAAAAAATGTAATGGATTCCTATATGCCCCACTCCCTACCCCTCCCACACTTACCTACATTATCAACATCCTTCATTAGTGTGGTTCATTTGTTACAACTGATGTTTTCAGTGGTATAGCTTAGCTCTGCCTTCATGGAAATTTCTGATCAGTATATTTAAAATATGGCTCCTTTAGGAATGAAGATAATTATTGTTTTTTTTAAATCTTCAATATAATTTGTCTGTCTTGTCTTACTTGGAGAAAAACATGGAAGGAACTATTGCAGCTTTCAGATTTAGACCCAAAGGACCTATGAACCAATAAATCACCCAAACAAATTCAGAATGTGCTCAATGGAGCCAGAGTCATTGCTAAGCAGGTGAGTCAGATGGAGTCTGAACTTGGAGCTGATCTGCCCATTAGATGAAACACACTGCATTCAGAGATAATACCTCTAGCATCCTGCATTGCTTGCTCTGTGCTTTAACAACACTTTCTACAGGAAGACATCTATTTACACTTAAAATACTACTTTACCAACTCCCAGTCTTCCTTCTATCTTCCCTCCCATCCTTCTACCTTTCTTTCTTTCATTCCCTGTCTCTCTGACTCTCTGTCTCTCTGTTTCTCTCTGTCTCTCACACACGCCCGCGCAAACACACACACACACACACACACACACACACACTCCTTAAAAGCTCCCTGCTGAATTAAACAAAACATCACACAATTTACCCTCCTTCTTGCAGTAGTACCTAGAAAAGAGAGTTTATATTATATAGATCACGGAAGGGATATTCAGAGGTATATGAAGTTTCGTATCTAAAACTATGCTCTGACGGTGGGTCACCTAGAATGACTCTATACCTAAATGCTAGTAATAGTGTTTTTTGTTTGTTTCTTTCTTTATTTAGTTTTTGTTTTTAAATCTATCCTTGGACTCTTGGAAATGCTATATATAAAGGTAAATTAAAAATGGATGCTCACTGTAATTTTTGAAACCTGAAATAAGGCTTAAACCCACTGGTATTTCATTATACTGCTCCTGCCTCTTAAAAAGGACATAAAGCAAGGATGCAAGGTAACAGACTGAAACCAGTGCTTCTCAACCTTTTCCATGTCACATACGGCATAACATTTGTATCGATGTTGGGAAATATGGGGAGAACATCTTATGGCTGAAGAAGTCACTGTGTCACGATATCTGTAGTGCACTGGCGGTACTCAGTGTGCCCCTGCAGTCTGGCTGGTAAACTCTCGTGAGGAAACCAAGTTTAGTGCATCCCTGGAATGGAGGCCATTCCAGCCTGGAAAAGCCCTGCAAACCCTGATAGAGTACAGGGTAGGGCTTGGATAACACAAGGTTGTGAATAAATCAGGAAGTATCTTGATGAATAGAATAATCAATAAGAAAGAGGAGATTTCCCAATGTCCACTTTTTCCCTCCTTATTATTGAACACTCTGTGCAAAGCATTATCATTGTATTAGAAGTAGAAGTGACAGTAGAACTGTCAGAAATATGTCTTCAGTCCAGGAACAAGGCAAACTCTTTAAAAGTTGGGATATAAAGGAGATTTAATTCACTCTGCAACCACGTATTGAGAATCTACATGGGTAACATAGAATCTTCAGAAACTGAGAGAACCAGATAGATAAAACTCCTTGTTCTAAATATTAATCAGTTATCAGCAAGGATTAAAAATGAAAATTTGTAAAGAAATAAAAATGGGATAACTGGACATTGATATCTTTAAAACTATCCTTGTTCACATAGCCCTTGGTGAGTCATTTTTATACGGGCAGAGTAGGCGCACTCCAACTGAATTGTGCAGGCTGGAGGAATCATGTACTCAAACTAACTAAAATATAAGTTAGTCAAAGAAAACCAAAAGGGAAATAAAGAATTTTAAAAATATGGCTAAGCAATTCTTGACATTCCAATCATTGAATTTATTTTTTAGGTTACATGCTCTCAAACATGGCTGTAGATTAGAACCGACTGGGGTGCTTTGAAAATACTGATGGCTGGTTGCCCTCTTCCACTTTATCTCCTCCACCTTCAGACCTTTGATAAAACAGTATGGCACACACCTAGGCATTAGTTTATGAAATCGTCCCCAGGTATTCTAATGTGCAGTACAGTTTGAGGCACAATTTTCTTTAGACAAGATTCAATAAAGCAAGAAACATCAATGCTTATTGAAGGAATCTGTGAGTAAATTATGCCTATGATTTTAAGGATTTCCCCTCGAAGTTGACAGAAATGTAGAAATGGTTGAATAAGTGATGCCAATTTAAGATGATGTTTCCTTTAGAGCAGGCCATGAAGAAAAATTGCTTTTAAAGATGTAGAGAAATTGAGAGAATTGTATGAATAATATATGCTTTATTTTATGAGTAATTTAACAGATTTTCTATGTGACTTGTTAGTTTTGTACTTGGAATTCAACTTCCGTTTAGTATTCAATTTCACTACCAACTCTTAATAATAACTATCTACCATAGTTAGTGTTCTCATTTATACATTGATTTTCCCATATAGTTAATTCTGATTTGGTTTGACATGTACCTTGGAACCACCACAAATCCTGAAGTTCCCACAACTTCAATGAAGAAACTGTAATGTATGGATTGTCTTTGTTATTTTAAGTAAAAATAAAATAATGATATAAATAAACCTCTTCCCCCCCCCATCTTAAAGTACTTTTACATCATAAGGTAACCTTATAATTATCCTCAACTGGATTCAAATCCTAACTTCATAGCTGAAATTGAAATAAAATACTGTATGAAAAAGTTCAGTATATTTAAGTCCCATATGCAAGTAAGGGAACCCTCAATTCTGAATATTCTCAAGTGCAATTATTATTTTACTAAAAATGATAACGTTAGATTGTTAACCTTTTAAATTTGTAGCCCCTGTTATTTTAATTTGGCAAACTATGTGGAAAACTTATCAATTGTTGATAAGCTACAGCTTCCACCTTGTCTACTCTAAGCCTTAAATATTTAGTGTGATACTATGGAAAATGGGTGTATCTGCGAACCCTATTTTTCTATCTTGGTCATTAAAGTTGAAGGAGAAAGTCACTAGAGCTTTGGGCAGTTTCACATATTGATTAGGAATATGGTCTCTGCAGTGAGACATATCCAGTCACATCCATTCTCCATCATCCTCTCTGTGCAACAGGAGGTAGAAGCCTGATTTTTGTTTATGCTTCTTTTTAAATTTTTAATCAGGGTTGATGGGTTAGTGAGAGTCTACCATGAAGTAATTCAAATATTACACTAAATATAGTGTCTGATAAAGGCAACACTCTTACAACAGATGTAATAACAATAGTACTAATAAATTAAATCTAAAATGTTAAGGGGTTAGGCTTGCTCTTTCTAGGCACTTTCTGTTATTAATATTTTATGATTCTACTTTGTGGGAAATAATTCCAGGAGAAAAAAATAAAATTTAGGAGGCCATTATTGGGCAAAATGAGAATAGTCTTCTACTATAGGGCTGGTAAAAATATAAATAACATTCTGAAACATGCATCCAGAGCTCCATCTCCATATATACCTTTCCATGAAACGTTGTTTAAAGCTGAATAGTTCCTTCAGATATGTTGCTCAAAGTAAAATCGAGCAGAATAAATGATTTGGATATTTTAAGCCCTAGAAATATATTGACAAATATTTATGGGAAAAGATGTTTATCTACATGTACTTCAGAATTACAAGCTGTTTGATAAACTACTTGATTTGTTAACATTTTTGCAGTAAACACAAAAATATGGTGAATTTTGAATTGGGAAAAAAATCTGTCTCTTCAATTCCTATATAAATGAAATTGGATGTTTCTCCATATCTCTGATCAATTTTCCTTTAGCTTTTATAGCTAAAGGAGAGGAGATAGTCGTGGCACATATATAACTACTTTATTCTCATTTTTTAAAATATGTGAAATGTACAAAAGAGAAAAATAAGGGAGTACAAATGTTGATACTTTTCAGTTATATAGTTTTTGTGTTTCCATATTAATATATGGTTAAAAAAGACAGTAGTAGCAAAATCATTGACATTTTAGTGGTGGTTTTCTCACTTGGTTTGATTCAGATGATATTTCATTAACCAACACCTTCCTTTCTTTTTAAAAATTACGAAGTGAAATAACTTTTAAGAAGACTATATTGAAAATAGAAGACTTTCTTCCCAGGCACAAAATGGCATGTGATTAGACGGGTAAGGATGACTTTTTGACCACATGATCACAAGATTCAAGGTGACAAGATACTAGTAATCACCTACCCCAAAATGGCATGGACCATGAGATGTGTCATTTTTAATCTTCAACTGCAGAGATCTTCAACTGCAGCAAAACCCCCAGAATAAATGGCTGAAGTTAATGTCACTTATGTCACAGAATTCATTCTCAAGGAAATCACAGACCGACCAGAGCTGCAGGCCCCATGTTTTGTGGTGTTTTTAGCCATCTATCTGGTCACAGTGCTGGGGAATATTGGATTGATTATCTTAATCAAGATTGACTCTCGACTCCACACACCTATGTACTGTTTCCTCAGCCACTTGGCCTTTGTTGACCTTTGTTATTCCTCTGCCATTACACCGAAGATGATGGTGAATTTTGCTGTGGAATGCAACACGATTCCTTTCCATGCTTGTGCAACTCAACTGGGCTGTTTTCTCACTTTCATGATCACCGAGTGTTTCCTTTTAGCCTCCATGGCCTATGATCATTATGTAGCTATCTGTAAGCCCCTGCATTATTCAGTACTGATGTCAAAAAGAGTCTGCATTCAATTAGTGGCTGTTCCATATATATACAGCTTTCTGGTTGCCCTATTCCATACCATTATCACTTTCCGTCTAACTTATTGTGGGCCCAATGTAATTAACCATTTCTATTGTGATGACCTTCCCCTCTTAGCTTTGCCCTGCTCAGACACACACATGAACAAAACTCTAATCTTTGCCTTTGCTGGCTTTGATATGATCTGTTCTTCTTCATTTGTCCTCATTTCCTACATCTTTATCATTGCCGCCATTATAAGGATCCGTTCTACCCAGGGGCTATGCAAGGCCATCTCCACCTATGGCTCCCACATGGTGGCTGTTACTATTTTCTATGGCTCACTGATCTTTATGTACCTACAGCCCAAATCAAACCACTCTCTGGACACAGATAAAATGGCTTCTGTATTTTATACAGTGGTGATCCCCATGTTGAACCCCCTAATCTATAGTCTAAAGAATAAAGAAGTGAAAGAAGCCTTGAAGAAAGCCTTGGATAAAGGCTGTGAAACCTTAAAGATATTGCGATTAAGAATATCTTAATAAAGATATTGCTTTATTAAAGAAAATCAAGGAAATAAATCAAGTTTTCTCTTGCTAATATTTCTTATCATTTTGTTCCAACCCACTGAAAATATGAGTTTCTTTAACAGATCTTGACCTTTCTGCAAGGACCAAGGGCTAATTTGGAAAGTCAGTACGATTAAAGTGTCCTAAGGCCATCAGCTTTTATAGACTACATAAATTTTGTTGAAACAAACACAGACACATACATGAATATCCCAAGTAAAGGTGGCAGCATGTTTTTGTTAGGGCTCTGAATTCTGGAACAAGACTGACTGAGTTTGCTATTTCCTTCACTTATTAGCTGTGCTACCTTGGACAATGCACAAATTCTGTGTGGCTCTGTGTATAATTCCGGAAAACAATAGTACAATATTCAGTGATAATTCAGCCATCTAAAGGTTTGTTATATAAATTTTTGATATATAAATGTTATAAGTAATTTAAAATTAATTCATTGTGCTTTCAAAAGCATATCAGTTTTAAGTAAAAGGGAGAAAGCCTGGCTAATGTCTACTATCTGCTAGGCACTTAAGTAATCCTGCTTCTTCTAAG
>JAKSZT010054372.1:1071280-1093395 GCA_026826555.1 Tolypeutes matacus | reverse complement strand
TTCTTCTAAGCAAACAGAACTAAGAGATGGGTAAGATTGTTATTTCCCAGCCTCAATTATTTATAAATTGTCTAAGGTCACAAAACTAGTAATTTTAAAATTACAAATGCAAATTCAAGTCCATTTGACTTTTGTTTTCTTAACTATTGTTTTTATGAATAAAGGATATTCTATATCTGGATTTAATGTGTCATTATCAGGTTTTTTGAATAAAAAACAATCATTGCTTTTGTTCTAAATAGAATTACTTGGAAGAACATGGTGATAGGAAATTGTATTTTTAAATAAATAAATTTATGTCTATGCATATTGGTTTAATTAAAAATAACTTTAAGTTGTGATGTCATTTATAAGTACCTGCTGTTTATGCAGTCATTCTTGTGGGATCATGACATATAATTAAAAAATTAATGATCAATATGCTTTTGTATTTTGAAAATTCAGAAAAAACAATTCTAAAGTAGTGATTTAATATCATTTTATATTTAAGCATTTTTGAATGATATTTTGAAATTTGTGGCCATTACATAGGATACAACTTGGAGTTTGTAAAGGCATGGTAATTATTTCCTCTTCTGCAGTTAATTTGCAAACAATTCAAATATATTGTCAGGAGATCCTTTTATAACCTTGTGTTTGAATGAATTCTCAGGTTTTTATTTTATTTATTTATTTATTTATCTATCTATTTATTTATTTATTTATTTATTAAAAGTACTTAAATTACATAAATGTTTCATAAAAAGTGTAGGGGATTCCCATATGCCCCACTCACAACCCCTCCCACACTTTCCCACATTAATAACATCATTCATTAGTATGGTACATTTGTTACAATTGACAAACATATTGTAGCATTGCCACTCAGTGTGGATTATAGCTTACATTATAGTTTAAACTCCCTGCCACACATTTTTTATAAGTTTGATAAGATATATAATGGCCTGAATCCATCACTGCAACATCATTCAGGACAATTCCAATGTCCGGAAAATGCCACCATATTACACCTCTTAAATTCTCAGGTTTTTATAGCAGGTTTAAAAGAGAAACCCGTGTTTCTATCCACCTCACTAAAATATGCGATATACATTTATTTTGAAAGATACACACATTACTCACATATTACATACACAACACATAGAAGCATCATAGTCACTCTCTCCTTAACTTGATCCACCTCAGGAACACTGGTCTTCATAGGTTTTACTGCACCTCTCTGCCTCATAGGATTATTTAAAACAGCAATGCTTAAACATTAATTGAAACAGAGTTTTCATGTCTTTAAACATTTTTAATTCCCTGCTATTCACAATCACTTCTTAAGTTGACCCTGGTTTTTCTCAGAGACTTCAGCTAAGAAATTCAACTGTATTTGATAGACATGTCAATCAGCTCCTTCCCGGGCAGAAACTCTTCTGTGCAGCCTCTAACACTTTTCTCTAGGAATTGCTCTAGGAGGTTGATTTCTGCTGAAATGCCAGTCACTCAGTCAAAACCTCAAAATCAACTTTATTTATTTTATCTCCAGGTTTACTTTTTTTAAATATGTATTTTTTCATCTCTACTTTGGTGTCTATGATGTTTTTGTATCTGAATATAGATAGACTCAAGAGGCTGAAAAATAAGTAGCAAACAATGAATCTTTGACAGAGTCTGGGGTTAGTGAAGAACAGGACCAATTTCAGAAAGATTTCACCCTGAATTTGAATTTTGTTACTACTGGTTGTATAATATAGAAAGTTCAAGTTATTTGTAAAAAGAATAAATAAAAATGCTCACCTCACAGGCTGGATATGAAAATTTCAATATAAATATATGTAAATACCTTGGCTTAATGACTGGCACCTAATAGAAGCTTGATAAATATCAATATTGTTATTATTGTCAGTGACATAAATCATCATCAAGACATTTTTTGGTATCCACAACTTATTAGTGCTCTGATTTGAATAAAAATAAAAGCAATTTTTTTGGACATGGATATTAAAATCTTTAGACTCTCATGAGATTTTTTTAGCCTTAGCTACTTTTTAACTATTTTCAGTTGAGTAAAGTATGATTTGTTCTAAAAATAAAAGGGCCCTTTCTGCATAACTCGGTACTCTAATATGTTGTATTTCAATAAAACATACACATGATAATAAAATAATAAAAAGTAACTTTTATTGTTTGCCATTTCTTATCCCTATTCTAAAAGTTTATAATTTATCAACTCATTTAATCTTCTTATCAGTTTTAAGTAGTAGATATAATTGTTTACAATTAGAGATGCAAAATGTGAAACACAAGGAAGTTGATAACTCGCCTAAAGTTACACAGCTAATATATACTGTAGAGTCACATATAATAATGTTCAATATGCAGAAATCAGTATTTACAAAATAGATGAATTAAGTCTGTAATCATTTTAACAATGACAACCCAACAAATAGATAATTTAAAAATGCATTAAGTTAAAATTCCCTTAAATCATGCTTCACCTTATTTACAAAATCATTTTGAAGAGTCACAGGATTTTCAGGAATGCACCTAGAATCTAAGTATTTGATGTTTAATTTACATTTTTCTGTATGTTTGTTTATAATTCCCTCAAATTTTCTTAAATATAGTTTTCATTTAAGTATTGGGTCAGAGGAGCCCATATTCCATCTACATATTTTCAAAGCAATATTAGTTATAATCTATGAAGAAGAACTAACGATTATATATAGATATTTTTATTTCTTTATGCTTTCCTCTTGGCACTTCATTCAGTCTGTTAGTAATTAAATTAGGCATAGAATGTTGGCATTTTATTATATAAGTAATAACACATGTGGAAGATCACTGAGATCATTTCCCCTATAAGTCATGTAGGAAAATATATTCAGAGCTCAGGGTAAAGGGTACTTTAATTGGGTTCTAGTGCAGTTTTATAATAGCAAATAGGACACAGTGATGTCCAAGGATCAAAGTGGACTCTGGTTAAGTTTTGGTTGTTTTTATCTATAATTTTGTTTTTCTTTAGCCTGTGAGCCAGGTTAATGACAGTCCTTGGGCAAAACTCCTGTGCCCCAGCACTGAGCACAGCCCAAGCCAGTCATGATACACAGCAGCTACCAATTACTCAGTTCATGCCTAGCTCTCAGCACAGCTGCCAGGAAGGCTGAGGGCACTGACGGTAGTCATACTGCCCCATGTGCCATTCGCCTTGGCAGGATGGGGCTGGAATACAGTTATGGCTAAAGACTCAGGAGCTGACCTCCTAACACACAGCAGAGATGCCAGAGGAATTCTGACCACATTCTCAGGAACCTTTCTCTCACTGATACCGCACCAAAAGGTGTGGGAGAATGGGGGATTCTCAGACACCTTTGAAGTCAACATCACTGACAGGCAAAAAGATAATAATGGCAGAAAGGTCTTCTGCCCTCTATGTGGTGACATTTCACTTTCCTTTCCTTTCTAGAGCTTATGAGTATATTCTGTGCCAGACTCAGGCTTACATAACTTTCTAATGGTTTTAGAACTTATGTAAATTTTTTATTTAAATTTGGTTTTTAAGTGAATCAGTGTTCAGCCTTTTAAAATTTTTTCAACATTGTACAACTCTCCTTGGAAGCATAGGTTATTCATCAAAAATTTAACTTCACAGTTAAATTGAATTTAATCTTGGTTCTGCCATTTATTAGGCATATATATATATATATATATATATATATATATACACACACACACGAGATTATATATATATATATTAGTAAATTAAATAAACTGCTTTTAAATCTTTTCTTTATAAAATAGAGAATTATACCCACCTCAGTTGGAGTTATGAAAGTTAACTAAGGCAGTCCACTTAAAGTGCTCTTCACAGCACCTGCCATAGAAGCACTATTTTTATTTTGAAAAGTTTGGAACTGAAGAAAGTCATAATTTATTAACCTAATTTTTACTAAATGTATCAAGAATGACCTTTTTCCCGAGAAAAAGATGCACATTTTAAATAATATTGAGTAGCATGTGTGGAAAAATGTAAAACAAGAAGTATAAAATATGTTCATCAACCCACAGAAGTAAATTTTAAACATTAAATTATTTGAAGTGGTTAAAAGAAAATACCCCCTTGGTTTTTGGTTTTCAGTTTGTTGGTTTTAAATTAAGCATACTGTGTTGAAAACTATTTCTCAAAGGGCAATCACCCCATTATCTCAGATCAAATCAAATGAACCATTGATACAATAATATTGGAATTCATGAAATAACATAGCAATGTTATGAAGTGCTAGCTATGTGCCAGGAACTGTGCAATTCCTGTTATATACATCATTCATTTGATCCTCAGAATTAGTCTAAGAGAAAGGGACTATTAATCCATTTAGTAGATGAGAAAACCCAGGCACAGAGATGTGAAGTCACCCATGCTACCAGTTATTAACTGGAAAGCTAAAATTGTTAGCCAAATTGTTTTAATGAAGAGTGCAAGTTCCTAGTCATACACTTACATACATATAACAGGCAGCAAATTATAATGGTGTGATTTGCCCCAGTGATCTCAACTGATACAGAATCAGTGTCACTAAATGCTCAATGTCAAAGTAACTCTGCTCCTGCTACCTTCTCCAGAAATTATGCAGAATGTTCAAACCCAAAATGTCTATTAAAATGTGACATGTTTTCCATATTACTAGATGGTTATTATTTCAACACAATCCAAAATTTCTCAATATCACACAGATTGCAGATAAGCCAACTATTTCCCAATATGTTTTGTGTGTGTGTGTGCCCTGATGAAGGACATGATAGCCATAAAGGATTAAGATTCTCCCTCTCTCTCTCTCTCTCTCTCTCCTTTTCAATACAACTCAAGTTAAATTTAAAAAATGCTTTTCATGTGGAAATCTTTGAGAATGAAATGGTAGTTTATTCTCCATGAGACTTAGGAGCTACAGAAAAATATGTTTGAGAACTTGAAGTAAGGGATTTGGCTCTGTCATTTGCAAGCATTATGATGTTAGAAAAGGCTCAACTCAGAGGGCTCTAATCCTTCTCCAGTGATTCTTCAGTTATTTGATAGCCAAATACAACTTTTCTGTAATGCTCTTCAGTGCACTTTTTACCTCCTGATTTCTCATGCTATAGACCAATGGGTTTAGCATGGGAATTACCATCACATAAAACACTAAAGGCAAATTTATGTGTTTAGAGAATTGCTTGACTTGGGCTGTAGGTAAATAAAAATGATTGTTCCATAAAATATTGCGATAGAAGTCAGGTGGGAAGCACAGGTAGAAAAGGCTTTCTATTTTCCTTCAGCAGAGTGGGTCTTCAGGATGGCAAATAGAATGAAGACATAAGAAATTAGCACAATCAAAAGAGTGCAAAGGGTATTGAACCCAGCAATGATCAATAGCATCAGTTCTTTGTTGTGCATTTCAGAGCAGGCCAGCGCAATTAATGGGACATCATCACATTATAAGTGGTTGGTCACATTGGAGTCACAAAAAGACAAGCAGAAGGTTGCCAACATCTGAACAAGACCCACAGTGAATCCATAAAAGTATGTGTTGGCAATCATTTGAATACAGAGATTTCAAAGCATGAGAATGACATGGAGTAAAGGGTTGCAGATGTCAACATACCGATCATATGCCATAATTGAAAGCAAGAACATTTCACAAACTTCAAATGTGATAAAGCAGCACACCCGAGTAACACAGGAATAAAATGTTATACTTTTAACTTCATACAGGATGTACACCAAGGTGTTTGGGGTGACAGAAGAAGTAAAAGAAAAATCAACAACAGCCAGATGGCTGAGGAAAAAAATACATGGGTTTGTGGAGCTGAGGACTGATTCAGATTAGCACAATCAAACCAACATTACCCAAGACACTAACCAAATAGATCACAAGGAAGACACTAAAGAGAATGGCTTGAAGCTCTGGATTTTTGTGATCCCCAAGAGGATAAACTCAGACACTGCTGAATGTTTGCTTTTGGCCATGGATTTCATATACAATTCTTCCACAACAAACACTTCTAGAACATATGTTCTGAGTATTCGTGACTCTGTAGACAATTGTCAAGCAGAAGTTAGGAGATGGTTTGGACCCACAATAATCGTATGTTGAAGAGACTCAAAGAAGAATTCTGATGGGTTCTTTCTGTTATTTTCATGTTAGTTTCTTCTTTTAGAATGTAGAGATTTGTTTAAGGCAGAAATTAGAAAACATGAAATTCTATGGGAATTTTATAAGGTAGAAAGGTGGTATTTTATTTAAAATTTTATACAATTGAAAAATCTGCTGTATATATTTTAATAAGAAGAATTAATGATTGAGAATTATCTGACCATAGATGTCAAAAGATTTTTTAGAATTATTGATATTCAGAACACTTTAGATAAAATTCTGCTAATTCATTGGAATTTTTTTCAGTCAAAGAAATAATAAATAAAAAAATTTAACCCAGAAGGTGAATTTTTTTGTTTATGAAAGATAACAAATAACATTTTGAATATTGATGGTTTCTAGATGATAAATTTGGACTATTTAAATTTTCATTTTGTTCTCCTATGTATATGTATTCCTAGTTTTTCTTTAATTCTTACATAGTATTTGTGAATTAAAGGAGAAGAAAAACCTCCTCAATGTAAATAGCCTAGTTTATTTGAAATATACATAACAGAATTTAAAAAATTAAGTGATTCCAAAAACATACTTATTATGTATCTTAAAATCTGTGTAGATCTTGCTGTCATATTACCAAACTCTCCAACATCTTCAATCATTTAATTCTCCCTTCTTAAACTGACAACTGGTTCTGCCTTGAAATCTATTTCTATCCAGGTGATGGAGATGTCACAGACAGGTCAATTTGGAACTCTCCATATATTTCAAAATTAGGAGAAAATGTTAGGAATCTGTTTTAGCTGCCAAAGGGCTGCCAATGCAAAGTACCAGAAATGGGTTGGCTTTTATAAAGCTTTTATTTTGGGTAAAAGCTTACAGTTCCAAGGCTGTGAAAAGTCCAGAATGAGGCACCATAAGAGGTGTTTTCTCATCAAAGTCAGCTACTCTTTATTTTGTTGTCCAGGCATGTGGCAAAGCAAGATGGCCACGATCTCAGCCTTCCCCTCTGGACTCACCATCTCCTCTTCAGCTGCTCAGTGGGCCCAACCTCTTCGGGCTTTGTGCTAAAGCAATCCTCTAGTCCTCTTTCACATGGCAGGATCAAATATGGTAGCTTCCTTTTCCTGTGTCTGTCTCTCTATGTGTCTCTGGGTTTATGTCAGACCCAGCAAGGGGGTGGAGACTTAACTTGAGTCACACCTCACTGATGTAATCCTGTCAAAATGGTCTCTCACCCACAGGAATGGATTAGTTTTCTTTTGGGGATTCATAAAAGAATTTCAAATTGCTATAGCATCATTAAGGCATTGCTTCAAATTTATTTTTGCACTCTCATTTGGGTAAACTGTTCTGATGTTTTGGGATTTATATATCCATTTCTGTTGTTGTCATTTATAGCTCTGCAGGTCATTCATTTCAATTCACTGAAGACTTTGCCACTGAGATAATTCTATATCTCTTCCACAATTTTGTTATCAGTGCCCATGAAGGCCATACATTTAATAATATAGTTTTTCAGAATCATAATATCTTATTATCAGTTACTTCACTACCAATCCACTTGAGGTTCCCACATCCATGACTTCACATCTTGGACTTTGTTTCATCTAGAAATTGATCAAATTCTAAATATCCAAAATTAAAATGTTATTATGACTACAACCTTTGTCCTTTCCTTTGACACCTTGGTTGTGACACCACAACTTTTTTTTTTTTTAAGATTTATTTCTCTCCTCCCGTCCCTCATTGTTCTCACTCTCTGTCTGCTCTCTGTGTCTGTTAGTTGTGTGCTTTCTGTGACTGTTCTTCTTTTTTTTAGGAAGCAGTGGGAACTTAACCCAGAACCTCCCATGTGGGAGATAGGTGCCCACCTCCACTCCCTGCTTGTTGCATCTCCTCATTGCACTGTGCCATCTGTCTTGTTCATCTTCTTTAGGAGGCACCGAGAACCAAACCCAGGACCTCCTCTATGGTAGGCAGGTGCCCAGCTGCTTCAGCTACATCTGCTTCCCCAGAACTTTTAATTTATTCACTCATATCATATTTCTTATGACTCACTAATTATTCCTTATCAATTATAGCATTTTCTTTAATCAATTCTTCCCCTAAACAGCTTAGACGCCACAATTTATTATTACAATTACCCTTGCCAATATCCTAAACTTTCTTATCATGTTTCCTTCCAGACATGTCAAAATTTGGTATTTGAGGGATTTTCTCATACCAATCCTACCTGAGCTACCAAGAACACCATCCATGCAAAAGTGAGCAATTACAAAATTAACATATTCAAAATCAAGTAGTCATTTACATTTGCTTTATTCTGAATCAACTTTATGTCTCCCAGACTGTGTTACTATTTCAGACCCTTTGGCTTTCTTCATCCTTTCCCATACCACTCCCCTTACTTGGCATTTCAGTAAATGTCAATAATTCTAATATCAGAAGTGAATTTAAAGTAACAAAATGGAAAACTTTTAAACTTCTTGTTACCAGTTGCAAAAACCTCCCTGCTTCTATATCTATCCTTTCACACATAATAATTAAACCTATATTTTAGTTCCTATACTCTTTGCCTCATATAATATTCTCCCTCTTTAATTCATCTTTAATCCATCTTTCCTATCAATCTAAAATCAAGATATATGCAAAAAGCTTACGAGTGACCTTGGATTTCTTTTCCTCTACCTTTACCTCTTTTACCCTTTTAGTTTCTCTTCATCCCTGTAAGAGCAAACATCCTGGAAAAGTGACTAACACTCACTTCTTCCCTCACATTTATATCAATGTGTTGTATTATGATGAATTTCCTCAGCATTGCAATGCAATGACTCTTACCAAGTTCACCAACACCCTTCTTATTCCCAAACTAAATGAAGTCTTCTTAGTTGACTTCTACTGGAGCATAGGCCATCATTCAAATCAACTTTCATCTGGAAAACCATTATTTTTTGGTTTCAAAATCTCCAGAATCTCTGTGTTTTCCCAAATATCTGTCTACTTGTATTCTTCCTTGATAACTCTGCTTCCTTTGTGTTTTAAACAATGCTATTATTTTAGAATTCTACCATAAACCAACTTATCTCCCTTTTGGACACTCTTGTTGAGAGCTCTCATCTAATGCTATGAAAACAGTTATCATGTATATGCCAGTAATGCATAAGTCTAATTCACTAGGCCAGGTTTATTCTATGAGCTCTGGATACGTGTACCCAGTAGCTTCCCAGACTACAATTAGCTATTTCAGAGGAAGCAAAATTGATCATGTTTAAAACAGATTCATCAATTCAAAATCCACTCTACTCCATAAATATGCCTTGGTGCATATATTTTCTAGATCAATGAAGAAATTGTCATCTTTTAGCCAGTCATCCAGGTAAGAAACCAGGAAAATGTAATTCATATATCCTTCTACCTTCCATCAATGATTAATTAATTTTTGAAGAAGACCACTAATAATTTAATCTCTTTGCTCAAATATATCTAATTCTATCATCCTCTATATTCTTTTATTTAGTTAGTTCTTTACCACAACTTTTATGGATTACTGCTCTCTAAATTTTATCTTAGCCTCCAGCTTTGCCACAGCTTCGTGTGTATGCCAGCTTGAGTACTTTCTAACATCAAAATCTTACCTTGTTGCTACTATGTTGACATTAATATAAACTATAAACTCCTTACGGTGCCTAATTCAACCCTTTCTAAACAAGCTCCTGCTTTTCCAGACAAGTGTCATCACTTGTGACTCCCTCATGCAATATCCATACTCCACCCATGTTTCATACCCTCAGTTTCTTATTTATGACAATGGATTTTGTACATAGTTTGGTCAGAATACACCTCCTTTATCTTCACCTCTTTATTTGGCTAATTTTCTTTCTACTTATCTTTCAGTTCATTTCAGTGAAATTTCCCTTCCTTCTATATGCAGGGATCAAAAAGCACTCTGCTAAAGTATTACACACAAAAATTCATCCATTTTTTTCTAGTGTATATTTACTCTAAATTTCAAATTCTTGATATAGAAAGATGGCTCTCTATATTTCCCAGTACCTAGCAGGATGTGGCATTTAGTAGAATCTCCTAAAGTACTGATAGAATAATTGAATGAATGAATCTGAGATTTGTGTGAATCCAATCCCTTTCTTACTACCTTCATTACCTTGAATATTTTCCACCATATGTTGTATTTGTGTAATCCATGGTAAATCCAAATAAAGCCTGATAACTCTTGAATCAAACTCTGTGAGTGACAACAGTACTTAACATTACATTTAAGTATTATTAGTATATTTTGTATGATTTTTTTGTCCTTCAAGAACCTTTATCTTTCATTACATAATTTTAATCAATTTTTGAAAAAAAACTAATGATGTCTTAGAAGCATGAGATGATCTTTTGGGATCCAATTTGCCTAAACAACCTCTTCTAATGGCATAATATTACACAAAGTCCAAGTATAATAACAAATTTTTCCTTAATGGTACAGGTAATTTTAACATCTGAGAGAACAACTTACAAAATGCTTAATTATATTTGATTCCCATTTTATACTTTAATATAGATTTTATTGAATTTATAAATGTTAGTAAGAGGTCATGGAATGGACTAGAGCAAGGTGAATTAATTTGTTGTTGGACTTTAGAAGGTTATCAAGTAATGAATTGGATTATACCAAAATTTCAACTCTAGATATGAAAGTGAATAATCTGTTGAACACTAAGCAAATGATACTTAAGCCATGCATTCCTTTGGCCTTCAGATGCATATAATTCAATTTAAGATAATTATTCTGCTTGAAAGTCTGTTCAAAAAGGGAAGCTAGTTAAAATTAGCTTCATTTTATTTAATGCAATCTGTTATGATGTGTTTAAAGGCATTCTAATTATAGAGGAATTGACATTCTTTCTTTTACAACTCTTTAATTAACCATGTTTATCTTCTTTCCATACACACATGTATGATAAATATAAAGATGTACAGATAGAAGAATCAGAGCCAATCACTTCTTTTCACCAACAAGCAAACAGAAGTTTAATTCTACTGAATGTGGATATTTTACTCAAGAAACACTGTTATTCTGGATTTAAATAATACCAATCTGCTTCACAGAATTAAAAAAATTGAAAACAAAAACAACAGAAATCTTACATGTTAATTTTATATTCACAAAATCTTTTTGAATTTTTAGTTCTGACTAATCCATGATGATTAGACTAGTTATGGTTTTCCCTAGAGTTGGAAAATATTTCAAGAAAGCTTAAAAGACATCCATCAGTACAGAATGATGGGCTTTTGACAGTATGTTTATTGATTGTATTGGGTAGATATTTTAAACTTCTTTCTTTCTATCAAAACCCAAAAACCTATTTTCATGATTTCCTTTTAGGGCTAATTTAATGATTTCTTTTTCCTTTCTACAATTCATTCTTTGATCACTATTGTTACATCTACCTATTGATGTGTATCAAAACACCCCAGATCATAGTGGCCTGAAACAGCAATAATTTATTATTTCTCAAGGTTTTGTGGGATAACTAGACAGTTCTACTCCACGTGGTAGCAGCTGGGACAGTAAGATGGCTGTAATGTGCAAGATGATCACAATCCGTGACTGACATTTCATGAGACTGTCAGCTGGAGAGCCTTGATCCGTCTTCCACTGTCATGGTAACTTACAAAATATTGCCTCAGAAGAAGAAATACATTTACAGAAATCAAAGTTTGACATAACTATGGTCTTAGCATGTACCTAACACCAACAATCAGTTGGTCTGATGGAAAATTGGACTATTGATGGCTCAACTAAGTTACCAGCTCAGAAGACCTTTCTGTGTTGGAACACTACCCTTTAGGATAAAATGTAGGTTCTGTACCAATAGCAATATAGGTCAAAATATATCCAAAAACAAAATCATGGCTCTGGAATCTAAGAAATGGTAGTAGGATTAGGTCTTCTCAACATTATTTTTTTAAAGAATGTACCAGTGATTTAACCCAGGATCTCATACATGGGAAACAGGTACTGAATCACTGAGCTACCTCCACTCCCCAGTGAGAGTTGGATTTTAATTTGTTTGTTTGTTCATTTTAGGAGGTACTAGGAATTGAACCCAGGACTTCATACATGGGAAGCAAGCTCTCAACCACTTGATCAACATCCAATTTGACTTTTCTCAACTTTATACCCTATGAGACCCAGTTTCAAAATGTGTGCTTCTTATTCTCACAATGTTAAGCTCTGCTTGATTATAGAGTTGTGGCTCCAGAATGACAAATATTTCCACCAGATCACATTTTTTTTAAATAAAATGATATCTGTGACTACCTCATGCCAATGGACCAGCAGGCAAAGGAAGGATTAATGGTGATGGCTCCAGGTAATTAACCCTGATTGACATGAGAAATTAGAAGCACAATGGGCCAGCAATAGCATATCTGGAAAATAGAGATTCATAAGGACATCATTTGATACTTCTATGCCCACTGTTATAGGTTGAATTGATTGTGTCTTCCAAAAATACATGGTTAAGTACTAACCCCTGGTCTCATGAATGTAAGTTTATTTGGAAATAGGGTCTTTGAAGATGTGACTAGTTAAGATGAGGCCAAATTTGATTGTGGTGGCCCCTTAATAAAATATGAATGGTGGCCTTTTAAGAAAAAGGAAATTTAGACACAGGAACTGACATACAACAGGTAGAAGGCCATGTGAAGAAAGAGGAGAAAGAGATTGAAAAGATGCATCTACAAGCCAAGGAATGTCACGGGTTGTCATCAAGCACCAGAAACTAGGAAGAGGCAGGAAATATTCTCCCATACAGTTTTTAGAGAGAGCGTGGCCCTCCTAACACTTTGATTTTTTGACTTTGAATCTTCAAAACTGTGAGACAATAAATTTTGGTTGTTTTAAGTCACCTATCTTAAAATACTTTAATATGTCAGCTATAGGAAACTAAGACAGGTTTTGGTACCAGGAAGTCAGGTCCTGTTGCAATAAATGCATATAAAATTAGAAATGGCTTTGGATTTGGGTAGTGCATAGAGACTGGAAGAATTTTTGAAGTGCTTGATAGAAAAGCCTGGATTGTGTTGAAGAGGATAGAAGCTTTTACATCATGAGCAAAATGTTGTTAGAAATATGAATGTTAAAGTTGCTTCTGGTGAGGTCTCAGATAGAAGCAAGAAACATATTATCGGACACTGGAGAAAGGAAACTACTTGTTGTTAAAGTTTTATTTGTGTAACACCAAAGAGTTTCCAGCCATGATAGCTTGAGTGTAATTATTTCTATTACCTGATGTCATTCAAGATTCAATATGCTGCTTTTCAGTCTAACAACAAATTCAGAAATAGACCAGATCACCTTAAAGCAACCTTTGTGATGCCAATAACATTGAAAATTATATGGGTATCATGAAACAGTTTGTATGGGGTATTTTAGCCCCTCTGAAATATTTTTCTTGTACTACATCATTTTTAACAAACAGTATGAAACAACATAATGATATATTCAAGAACAGGAAATTAATTAAAGTTTAGTGTTTGGGACCAAATTTGATTTCCATTACCTTTTAGGCTAGGGAAAATTACTTGAATTGATAGCTCACTTTTTTTTTTATTAGCCAATAATAGAATCAAGAGTAGGGAAATATTTTAATGATCTGTTATGGGAGAGAAATTTAATAAATTGCTATAATTGGTAAATTGTTATATTTGATAAAATTTTATTATTTCATATTGGTTTTATATTACAATTATGAAAATATTAAAATAAATATTCAGTTTTGGGTCTTACATTTAGTAGTAGTTTGTGGAAACCATTTGATAAAAGTGAATTTCCTGATTGGTAAAGTGAGAATGTTAGATTACAAAATGTCTGATTCTAGACAAGAGATGCAATACCACTATGAGCTATAATAAAGTAACATTCAAAACTTTCTTCTGGTCAAAATTTTTAGTACTGATGGATTCCATTTTATTAACCTTTACTTTTATATTTTCTGCTTGCTGTATCTTATTTAAAGCATCTTTGCCAATGGCACAAACTTTCTCCTATATTTTCTTGTAGAATTTTCAAATAAGATGAATATACTAGAGTGTTTATCGAACATGTTGCTCTAGAGAAAACTTGAAAACAGGAATACTTTGTTTGATAGTATTATATAGATAGGGAACCTATATTGTAAAGTTAAAAAAGTAAATATGAAATGGAAAATGGATACAGGGAATAGAGAAATCTCATTGAAGAACTTTGGCTACTACTGTAATTGAGAATTTTTAAAAATTAAACATATATTGAATACATATAAAGCAGTGGAACATCTCTTAAGTCCAGATAAAACAAAATATGATCATCAATATTATTTTCAAGTTTCCCTTTTCAATATAGGTAATAAAACAAACAAAAAACTATCTTGAGCCTGTAAGTATTTTTTTTTTTTTTTTAGTAGAGAAAAATTTTAAATCAGAACTAGAATTTATTTATTTTTAAGTTGCAGTAAAAATATATATGACCTAAAATTTGCCATTTTAGCCATTTTTAAGAATACAATTCAGTGACCTTAATTACATTCACAATGTTGTATGACCATTTTTAAGTAGTATATTCTCAAATTGTTGCAATATAATCAACTAAAGCTTTTCGAATGATTAAGAAAAATAATTAACTTTCTTCTTTAGTGGTTGTCTTATTTTCCTATTTGCTAAGACACATATCCTGTGATGGAACTCTTTGGCTCATGGTTTCAGAGGCTAAAATGCTTGCTGCCTCCTGGGGATGGTATCTGCAGGTTCTTCAGCAGTCCTTGAAGTTCCTTGTTTTTTGCTTGTCACATGGTGATGTCCTTCCTTTTCTCATCCAGATTCTGTTGACTTCAGGTTCTGCTCCTCCATGTGGCTTTCTCTTCATAAAGACTCCAGTAATTGGATTGAAGCCCAACCTCATTCATTTGGGCCACAATTTAACTAAAATTAACACCTCACAGGAATGGTGGAATGGATTAGGATTAAGAAAGTGTTTTAATTTTTTTTCCCCTGAAGTACATAATTAAACCCATCACAGTGGATTAATAAAAACAAGTCATTTTCAAAGGAAAATGTAATAATTTTAATATCAAAGATGGAATGAAAATTCAGAAACAATGGAAGACTGATGCACACTAGAATTAAGAGACTTCCAAAGATGATGGTGAATTCTGAGGAACATGAGTTGACATAATTGACAAAAAGAGAGATTAAATAAACAGAACCAAGGCTTAGCACAGAGTGTGGAAGTAGTGCTATGGAAATGAACTTTCTAAAGCAACAGAATTGTAGGTAATTCTGTTTACTTACAATTAATTTGTACTGATAGGTATTCATGAAATACTTATAAAAGTGAATCTACATATTCTTGCAACAGTATAGAAATTATGGATGGACAGAGGAGAATTCATTGACATAAAGGCTGTCATCCATTCAGAATGCAATATTTTGGCAAGAATACCTGACACTTGTCCTAACAATTTGTTGGTATGGTTACTTAAACCCTATTCTCATAGATGTACTATAGTAAATGTAGTAGAAATGCCAGTAATGAAGAAATGGGGAGGAGATTGAGGGATGTAGGAATATGATAATGAATTTATTATGTTAAAATTGAAGTCTCATTATCTGACTATTTCTGAGGAAGTTGCAAAAGACACTTTACTTATTTAGGCAATAAGGAATACATTGGTGGGGGAACTGATAATTTTTAAGAGGTCTGATTATGGTTGTACTCTTAAGCTAGTATTTATGGTATATGAAGCCAGGATACTCTGCTCCCTAATATTAGTGCAGATGTTGGAATTCCAGAATGGCAGTGACAAGGGGGATGCTATGTTGGTATTGGGCTACAGGACCTGATTGGGCTACAATTAAGGTGCTCAACCTTGAAAGGTTCTATGATGATGGTTATGGAAATAGGCTAAGAGAGATGGGCAGCTAAGATGTTCAATTTGTATAGTTAGAAAAAATATGGAGCTGGACAGAAAGCTTATAAGTACAACATCAGTAGAAAATTTGTTTTCTCAAAGAGTTTCCAAAATTAAGCTGGTTCATAGATTCTGAGTCTCTTCATTGAAATGAGAATTGGATCTCCTTGAAGCAGGACTTTCCCAAATCATAAGAATTATATACACCAACTATTTTGCTGATCTTTCCTAAAGGAAAACACCAGCAATTTTGATATAAACATATGCAGACTTTGGAAATTTCATATGTTATACTGGGGAAGGATGTTTTAGTACACTTATTAGTAGCTTGGTCTCATTAATGGTCCCAGTTAAAGGCCTTTCTTTAACCATTTCTTTTCTTTTTAAATCAGTGGTCATCTCCTTCTCTGCCTCTGGGTTCTGTCATTGACTTGACTATACAATGTTCTGGTAACAAACTTTACACAAACAGAAGCTTAAAAAATTTCTAGCATGTCTCAGCTTCCTATCTTGCTCTTCTCCCTTTGTCAGAACCACAAGGCCATGCTATCCCACTGGAGGATAATAGAGCATGTGGTGCTGAGCCAAGTTTCTCAGCCATCCTCCAGGCAACACATTAGATGTCTGCAGGTTCTTGAGTAAGGCCAGGCAAGATTACTAAATCTGGCTCAGTAGAAAATCTCCCACCTGAACATTGACTTATGATAAATAATAAAAGGCTGTTTTTTTTTTAAGTCACTCAGTTTAAAAGAATTTTAATTCATAATTATTTGTGATGGATAATATAGAAAAATGCCAGTTGAGAATGGAGCATAGCACGGAGGTAGCTCTGTAGCAGGTCCAAGCTACAATGCAAGCTGTACTGCTAACTGGGATGTATAATGTAGTTAATCCAAATGCGCTGGCATATTACATGATGGGTAAAGATGCTGTGCAGGTATCTGTGAAGCTCCAATGAGTAAGTTTCAGCACAGATTCCTAAAGTTCCAGAGCAAAGATATGGCATCTAATGCAGAAAACTACCTTCCTTTTGAAAAATAGCTTCTGACATGCTACTGAGTCTTAGTAAATACTCAGCATCTCAAAGGGCCATGTGACCTTTTGATGATAAATAGATGTTTATGGATACCATGAGTCCTAAGTTTTGGCTAGTGTAGAGACAATTACTGTGTAGGTGTTACGTTAAGGTTCAAAGGCATAAATTGATTTCATAAACAGGTGTTAGCCCAGATTCCCATGATACCTACATCTGTTATAACAAATCTCCCTCAGCTAATGCCTTAAGTTTACAGAGGTGGGGTATGGCCATTTTCTATGACCTTGTTTACAGACAGGCCTGTGCAATAAGTCAGACATAAATTTCAAATTTTTTTAATAAACCCCCATCAAGTGTGACCCTGAAAGAGAGTGACTAAATCCTTCCTGTCAGTAAATCTTTGAGCCAAATACTTGATATCCTCTTTGCATAGAGCAAAACATGGCTAGAAGTATAAATAGCTTGAATTCTTGGAAGAGATGACAAACTTCATTTAGAAAAAATATCTGGAAGGTGGTAGACAGTGATCTGGGGAAGAAGTATATGGATAAACTTACGGATATGAACACATACCATGCCAATCTTGGTGTCTAATGTTAATTCCTACCAAATAGAATCTACCACCAAGAATTTTACAAGAATGACTTGGCCTCTGGATTTCAGCTAGGCTTACTTATTAATTGCCACCACAATAAAAATGTGTCCATGAAATCATGGGACCAACAAAATAAAATGTGCTTTCTCTCACCAATGCTGATCTACCTACTGTCACCTTTCAGTGCTCAGCTTATTAGCAACAAACACAATCTATGAGTCTTCAAAATGGCACCATTCCTCAGTAACACCAGCCAACAAGATAATGGAACATGGATCTCATCAAAAAAGTTCTGCTTTAGAGAGGGACATTATTTGTCCTTATGGCAATTACATAAACTCTTGATAAGGATGTGCCTTCTCTGCTTGCACTGCTTTTGCCAACATAACCATCTAAGGTCTTACAGAAAGCTTTAATTATTGACATTGTATTCTGTATAGTGTTATTTGAGCAAAAGAAATGCATTTAAATCAATGGCATTTATAAAAATGGGCATGTGACTATGGGAGTAACTGATTTTATCATGTATTCCATCACACAGAAACAGATTCCCTAATGTAAAGATTAATCTTATAAATGCTCAATTAAGTCACCAGCTTAGAGACAATTCCTTGTAATTGGGTTGGGACACTGTCTTCCAGGATAGAGTGCTTGCATTTGAATCTGTGCCTGATGAATGGTGCTGTGTTTGCCATAGCTAGAATTTAAAGTACTGTGAATCAAGAGGTGGAAGTAGAAGTGACACATCCCATCATCAAAACCAATGACTCATTGAGAAATTTGTACTTTCCATCTCTATAGCTTCAGGCTCTGTCAGCTTATTAGTCTGTCCCTAAGAGGAACACTTTTGTAATGCGACAGAATAGAGGTCGCATTAAACTGCAGACCATGACTTTTACCTGGGCTTTTTGTGTTCCTCTTGCCAGTTGATCAGAAGGAATAGAAAGGAATTACTTTATTGTTTGAGTAATCAGCTCCATTGTAATGAAAAGTTAGTGTTTCTACCACATAGTGGAGACAGGAATGAATGTAACTAGAATTCAGGGGATTTACTAAGGCATATCATAGCATTTCTATGCTCAGTGATAATGATAAATTTATAATTGCAACAAACACCACACAGTACAATAAGGGCAATGGAGGTCTTAGATTCCACGAAGAAGAGGATCTGGTTTACCCCAGTAAAAACAAACAAAAACAAAACAAAGCAAAAATCAAAAACCTACCAAAATGTTGCAGAGGATAAGGCAAAGCTAGAATGGGTGGTGGAGGAGAGAAATGGTTATTACCAGTTAAAGCCTTGTGACCTGCTGTGTCACAAGCCTGCTAATTTCTGAAACCTGAAGTTTCTGTACTTACTGTCAGAGATATCTCATATGGACACATAACAGCATCTCTAAATAAAGCCATGGTTAGCATGCAGTACATCACCTTTTATTTGCTTTGTCTATTTTCCTTCTTTTGATTTTAGTGCTATAAAATCCAAGTATCTCAGAGAATCTCCCAACTTTTCATGAAGCCATGTTCTTGACCACTCCAATCAAGTATAACCACATTTCAAAGCATCATTTTAACCTTGCTAGTTCCAATTTCCAACTTTATCCCTGGGCAAGATTTTGTAAGACATTTATCAACTCCAGGGTGCATCTTTCTCTTCTATAAAATGCAACATTGTATACCATTTTATAATCTTTAAAGATAACTTTGCACTTTTGGTGTATTTATAATTCTGTTTTATCCTGGGTTACTGGGAAATCTAAGTCATAGGCAAAGTACAAATGGCCAAGTTTTTTTTGGAGACATACAATTTTAGGATATTAAGAGGAAGGAAAAGTGACATAAACAAAGAAACATGTTAAAGGTCATATAGGAAAAAACCCACAACTAACACACTCAATGGTGAAATACTGAAAGCTTTCCTTTTAATATCAGGTACAAGACAAGGATGCCTACTATCACTACTCTTATTTAATATTGTACTGGAAGTTCAAGCTAGAGCAATTAGGCAAGAAAAATAAATAACAGATATCCAAACTGGTGTAGAAGAATGAAAACTTTTGCTATTTGCATAAAACATAATTCTATATATAGCTTATCCCCCAAAATTCTAAAACAAAAAATCTAGAGCTAATTCAGCAATTCAGGGACTTTGTAGATATGATTAAGTTTATAGATCCTGAGAAGGGAGAGACTATCCTGAATTATCCAAGTAGGTCCAATCTAATTACATGTACCATCTTTTCCCAGCTGGAGCCAGTGAGATGTTGTAAAAGAAGCAGCAGAGGAGATTTGGAGTGTGATTAGAGCTTAACCTGCTGTTGCTGACTTCAAAGATGGAAGAAAGTTACCATGAGCCAAGATGTGCAGGTGGCCTCTAGAACATGGGAAACAACCCTCAGCTGATAACCAACATGGAAAAGGGGATCTCAGTCCTCTAGCTACAAGAAACTGAATTCTGCCAACAACGTGAATAAATGAGAGAATTCGTTTTTCCCTATAGACTCCAGAAAGAGTGCTTTCCTGCTATTACCTTGTTTCAGTGTTTTGAAACTCTAAATGGCCAAACCACACTGTATCTAAACTTCAGGCCTACAGAATTGTGAGATAAATTTTTGTCATTTTAAGTCACTATGCTTTTGGTAATTTGTTATGGCAACAATAGAAAATGAATACAATTACCTTCAATATCTTCTAAATTTCCTCTGCATTGCAGAGAATTTAGGATATTCAATTTTCTAGAATCTTCTTCCAAATAAGGTGTCATGTTAGAGTTTGAGAATGAGAGAAACTTTTGAAATATTTGGAAAGTAGCCAAGTAGTAAGATCCACTATTTTCTGGTGATGTTTCGATCTGATCTGTGGGCAGATAGAAGTGAGATTCATATCAGCTCCTTTCTGTGGATACAAGAAGTACCTGCTTTATTACCATAAGCTCAGAAAGTTGAGCTTTCTCAAAGATTCTTGTTGTTATAGAACAAGGGCTCATTGCGTGATGTGCACAGAAGTCAATATTATGACACCAAGATTTCGAGGGAAGAAGGTTTATTGTGAGGCATCTACACAAGAAGACAGGATTTAAAGCTCCAATCTGTCTCCCTGAGTCTAAAGAGCTTAAGGTTTTTTTGTGTTTTTTTTTCTTCACATGCTGATGTTAACCTATGGAATTTTATTGCTTCATTCTAATCATGGATGGGAGAACATCCATCCCTGACTGAAGATCAGACTCTGCAAAGGGTGATGTAAAGCTGTTTTGTTTTGTTTTGTTTTTATTTGAAAAGTTGTAAGTTTACAAAATGAGCTTTTCATGAGAGTCAAGCAAAGGAAGGTAGAGATAGCGAAGTTATTAAAGTTAACATATAATCATTGGTTAAGTTTCATTTATGTTAATAGACAAGTGTGGCTGAAGAAACCTTTGAAAACTGATAAAAGTGAGCTGGGGTAAGCACAAACTAGCTGTAAGTGATGGCTGTAAATGCTAAACAAATGGGATGTAAGTATCTGGATACAGCAGTGTTAAAAATCTCCCAGCAGAGAATAAGAAAGAGGAGTAGGCAGCAAGGTCCAAGAGTCACTATGGGGCCAGATTATTAAATTACTAATTTGTGATTCAATTTAGTCCTTTTACTTTTACTTGAATAAAATGGGAAACAATAGAAAGTTTTTAGTATAGATATTTCTTTATTTTTTTCATTTTTGATTTACCTTTTAATTATGAAGAACTTTAATATGTTTCCAAAAATCAAAACTACCTAACAAGGTATGTTAAAAAAAGATTCACTTCCATACATGTTTGTACCCCTCTATTCCCCTTTTGTCCTAAAAGTAATCCTTTTTTATTCATTTTCACTTATCCTCCTAATGCTTATTTTTAATTAAACATTAAATGAATATATATATATATATATCTTTAATCTTCCGTTTTTCTTGCACAGCATGAAATATGTTATTGATTCCTTTCCCCTTTTTTTATTTGAAATGCCATAGTCTGATGATCACTATGTATATCACACCAAGAAATTTTCCTCTTTCCTGGGAAAGCCTCTCCATATGAATGGATATTTGGTTGCCAATATAGTGCTTATATAAATAATATTCCAGTGAATAACCTTGTAGGTGTGTTACTTTATATTTGTGTCACTATATCTTTGGGATATTTTTCTAAGAAGTAGGATTGTTGGCTGCTGTAGTTTTGGTAGATATTGCCAATTAGCCTTCTAAAGAGTTATATTATTTTTCATTTCTATCAGCATTGTATAAAGTTCCCAATTTTCCTTCAAGCTAATAAAATATTTTCATTTTATATTCTCTTAAATTAGGAATAGTATCTCTTGGCGTTTTATTGTTAAGTTCAAAGAGACTCTCAGGTGGATGTTATCCCTCCTCCTCTTTAACATATAGATTTGATGGTTTTTCAC
>JAKSZT010054372.1:1012513-1036873 GCA_026826555.1 Tolypeutes matacus | reverse complement strand
ATATACATATATTTTAAGAGGTGCTTAGATTACCCAAAATATTTGTTTTTAATATATTTTTAATTTTTTTTAAAAGATACATAAAAAACAGAGAGGATTCCCATATGCCCAGCTCCCTACACCTCCCACATTTTCCCACAGTAACAACATCCTTCATTAGTGTGGTACATTTGTTACAATTGATGAACAAATTTTGGAGCATTGCCAAAATGGATTATAAGCATGGATTATAGTTTACAATGTAACTTTACAATCTCTCCTGCACAATTTTGGAGGTTATGGCAAGATATATAATGGCCTGTATCTGTCATTGCAATGTCATTCAGGATAACTCCCAAGTACCACAAATGCCCCCATATTACTCCTGTTTTTCCCTCTCCCTCCCATCAGAACCTCCAGTGGCCACTGCTTCCACATCAATGATATAAGTTCTTATGTTGCTAGAATCACAATAAGTCTATAGTAGAATACCAATAAGTCTACTTTATTCCATAGCTCATTCCCCAATCCTGAGGATTCTGAGATGGTGATGCCCACTCCACCTGTAACTGAGAAGGGGCTTTGATCCCAAAGGGCAGATGGATGGGACTCTGTTGCTTACAGTTTTATGATCTCTCTCTGTTTCCTGGAATGGTCATTATCCATTATCATCTCCTAGTTAGTTGTCCTGGATGAGTCCAATGAACTGTATAGTAGCTGTTGCAACTCCATTGAGATTCAGGGCCCAGCTGGTTCAAGGACATCCCAATGATTTAAGTCTCTTGGACGTACACCTATCAACACTAGTACTAATTATAGGTTCAAATAAAGGGTCAAATGAGCCATGTGTAGGCCAACCACTTCTGAGTACAACTTTGTCACACTGGGGAGCATAAATTCCAACATAAGACCCACCAGCAAGGCACCAAACTCCTGAGCTATTTGCCCTCAGGAGCCCTGCTATTTGAGGTAGTATTTACTTTGGCATTTAAAGATATCCTACTGAGATCCTCCTGAGATATACATAAGTGTAACCTCTAGAATGACCTTCCAACTCACTTTGAAGTTTCTTAGCCATATAAACTCATTTGTCTTTATCTTTTCCCCCTTTGATCAAGGTGTTTCTCCAATTGCATTGCTGGTTGGTTCTTAGTAGTAATCCCTCAGTGCCAGGGAAGCTCATCCCCAGGAGTCATGTCCCATGCTAGGGGGAAGGTAATACATATATATGCTGAGTTTGGCTTAGAGAGAGTCCACATTTGAGCAACAAGGAGGCTTTCAGGAGTAACTCTTAGACACCCTATAATGTTAGGCTCAGTTTCTATTTCAAAAGTGAAGGTTCATAAGTACAGTCATCAATATCAAGGGCCTGTCAATGGACCATCTTCCTTCTCTAGTCACTGCTCCTGTACTCTGGAAATTCTTGCTGTTCTATTAGAGAATGTGGCAGGGCTCCCCAGGAGGGTAATTTGATATTCTGTTAAGTTATTGTGTGAATCTCCTCCCACCATGACAATGCCCCATGAACACTTGAATACACTTATGTACCTTATATATATATATACCTTATATATATATATACCTCAGGTGAACTTCCTTTTATGTATCCCCCATCACTGACACCCCTCAAAACGTTTATTTTATTTATTTATTTCTCTCCACCTCCTCATTGTTTTGCACTTGCTGTGTCTGCTGGTCTTCCTTGTTTCATTGGGAGGACCTGGAACCAAACCTGGGACCTCGGATATAAGAGGGAGGCACCTAATCACTTGAGCCACCTCTGCTCCCTCTTTGGTTTACTCTTTGAAAGGCTCATGAAGTATTTGTTTACTTACCCAGGTTACCGCTATTAGTTATTATTTAATTTCCTTATCACTGGGTCTAAAGAACAATCTTAAGGGATATTGTCTTATCTGATATCTGTAGCCATATCAAAGCTCTGCAAGAAGAACAGGTTTCAATATTTATTAGGGAATAATATGTCTCTGAAGTAATTGGTAATAATCTCCCATAGTGCAAAAAGCACTGTGTGGGAACATAAAAACAATTAGGGAGTTATTTTCCTGTTTCCAAATATTTTGTGTGGTCTGCTTTTTTCCTAGCAATTTAGGGAGGTAAGTATTTAACTGAGAGTGGACACAACATGCCAGAAATGATTGCCAGAGTTTTCAAGTAGATAGTAGCATAAAAATCCAGCTGAGAATCCCAGTGGGCTTGTAAGATAGATGTGAGAACGGTAAGTAAGAAATTCGATATAAGCCCTGGGGTCCAAAGCAAGGAGGCACTTATGTCCATAGGAATTCTGGATTTGATGATAACTAAGCAACCTATTATGAGTATGGTTTGTGGAAAAACAAAGATGGACCTGTACACTGTCCAAAGATATCTTATACACTGGCTTTGGGTATAAGCTATTCCACATAGTTTTCTATTAAATAAATTCCCAACTATAATTCTGGGATGCAGTATAATGTATGCGGAGAGTCAATATCTGGCATTGCCTTGTACATGATACATTAACACATCAGATTCATTGAACTGGGAAAAGCAGAAAATGCTTAGAAGTCACAGCCTCGTATGAGCATATTGTGTCAGCATTAATTATTATAGGTGCATAAGTATGAACTCTATGGTTCAGATATAAAATACTTCTATATATATATGTATAATATATAATTTTGTTTTAAAATAACAAACACACCTGCTGTTGATGGCCAAATGGTATAAATGTATTATGTTTTACTATAAAATACCATGATTTGGTGTTTGACATTGAGTCACTAAATCAAAAACTAAGATGCCATATCTAAAAAATGTAGGAGCATTGGTGGTTCTCTTGGACAACCCATTCACCCCAATTAATTAAGGATTAAGTTATACTTCTGAATTTTAAAATAAATAAAGTCTCCCCAAAATTGAGATTGAGTCTACAATTCTGGATTTTTTAAATGTGTGCTCTAAACTCTGATATCAATGTAAATAATTATATACAGCCTAAAGGATAGAGGACATTTTAATTAGTCAGGAAAGGCCAACAATGCAGTGTTTTAGGTAGGTGCACAGATACTTTCAAAGGTGAATTCTTCAGAAATTTCACTTACTCTCTTGTTTCAGGTTAATTTCAGAGGATTTTATTCAGAACTATACAAGAAAGGAGCAATATATAATGCCAAGGATCAACAAAAGTATTTCTTATTCCAGTTTAATTGCTTAAGGGAAGAATTTTCTAAGATGCCCCCTATTTCATCTCACTTTACTAGACACTTTATAGAAAAGTATTTGGATGAAACACAAATTAGTAGGGATCATTTTATTTAGTCCAAGCACTTTCAGTTTACTAATTTCTTCAGTTCTCTCTATCATCTGTTCAATTAGTACATAAATACCAGTAGAAGATTTTAGTGATTTTCCTTGTTTTACATTGGTTTTATATTTTATTTTATCATAATTTATTTTAACAGTTTTGTGCTATATATAGAAGGCCAAAAGATAAGCACTACAAAATGGTGTATAGTGAAGAATAAATCTTCACCACTACTTCCTGATCTTGTTTTCCTTCAGATAAAAACTCCAGTATTATTTTTCAGCATATTTTCAAAAATTTTCTATGTAAATTCATGCATAAAAATAAATTAGATTGAATTCAAATGACAATGAAGAGAAGTGGTTAACCATAATTTGTAGGATTGTGTTTTTACAAGGTTCTTTACACACTAGCTTTTTAAAAACAGGATTTCAAAGGCTCTTCCTAGGGCATTTTTAATCTCCTCATTTCTCAAATTGTAGATAAAAGAACTCAACATAGTTGAACAATGTTGGGGGAGGGGAAATGTTTGACTAGAAAGGGGACACATAGGGGAATTTTTAGGATGAATAAAATGTTCTGTATGGTTTAGGTGGTAGACTTTTGACTGGATGTATTTGTCAAATATCCTTAGAATTGTACCTAACAAAGAGTGAATTTTAATATATGTAAACTAATAAAAATTTAACCTTTTGTCAAGGGTTAACAGGATAGGATGCATACTATGAGAATGAATCTAATGACATAACCACACAAGGGTGGATGTGGGGTAGCTGACCAAAGTAACTCTGGAAAGTGTTGTTTTTACTAGAAATTGTAAAGTCATAGACAAAATGGAACTATACATAAATCTTGTACTCTAGTTGGTAAATATGTTTCTTATGGGGTTATGAATTAACAATTC
The DNA here is from genome assembly GCA_026826555.1 of Tolypeutes matacus. Lineage (NCBI taxonomy): Eukaryota > Metazoa > Chordata > Mammalia > Cingulata > Chlamyphoridae > Tolypeutes > Tolypeutes matacus. Next base: position 1,032,686 of record JAKSZT010054372.1, on the reverse strand, counting down.
TGAAACTGCTGTACATATATACTGCAATTGAGCAAATAAATAGTTCTTGGATGATGGGACCCAAGTTTCCCACTCTGGGAGAGGGAAGTTACAGAGAAGTATGAAACAAAGACTAGAATGAACCCTATGGTACTGGAATAGAGTTGCTGGAAACATAAGAATGAACTCATGTTTAGCTTAATATATATACAGTGCTCTCTTTAATCCTCTATGTGAAAACTGTCCTCAAAATCATGTTTTCCACTTGTTTAGAGTTCATGAGTTTTTTTTTTTTTTTTTTTTTTTCTTCTACAGATTCTAATTTGGAAGCTCAGGAGAGCTTGAAAGAAAATTTCAAAACATCTCTAATGAGATACTGATATTGGTACTCATGTACTTCATATTCCTCCTGTATTATCACAAGGGAGTGGTCTATGAGAACTTTAGATTTGAGTTCCTATGAATAAAATAAACATGGTATATAGTTTAGTTTTGGAAAGGCTTCTGCAAACTTGGGAATTAATTACAATAACAGATTATAGCAAGTTATGACAGTGGAATCTATTGGACCCCCAAGCAGGTCATTAAAATAACCTTATTGCAATAACATATAAATATTAATTTTAGATCAGACACAGCAACATTCATAATGTAGTGTTTTATCTTGCACTATTATTAAAGAAAAGCTATACTACTTAATAATTTGACAAGAATAACCAATTTCCCAAGCAATATAGCCATCCAGATCTCAAATTTGCCAAAGGCAAAATTTCTTTTTTAGGTTTCTCAATTTACCATGCAGCACATTCCATGGTGGATCTTGGATTCTCATGAGTGTGACTGAAGATAATGAACTTCTTTGTAATTAGAGCTACATGTGGATCTGAATTTATAAGGAATGGTAAAGCTTCAGGCATGAACCAAGAGCAGCATTGGCAAAAGAGACTTCCATTGGGAAGGTAGTACTCCAGGGTTAACTATTAGAAGGTGAAAAATCAGAGAATTGCTGGATAGGATAAGACAGGGTAGTAGATTATATTTAGTCCTATAGTTTTCAAATGGTTCTTTGAATAGGAATAGGAGTCGGTGGGGATGACTCCAGTTGTTGCTGATTGACCTGGAAGGAAGATGTCTAGAAAATGGTAACATGATCTGCAATACCAGTTGTGGCAAGCAAAAGCCTGGCCAAAAATCTTAAAGGGAAGATCTGGGAATGAGTTGAACATAGGGATCACCATCTGGTGATCTAGTAGACGATATTCATATATAGGACTCTGTGCATATCCCAGAATGTCCTGACTTGAGGCACTGCCCAAGCAAGAAGTAAAGACAGATACAGTTGTAACATGCCTGAACATTGAAGGCATACACACCACAAACTTGCTCCTACACAGTCATTCATCAAAGAATAGAAGGCATTGGTTCAAGGTATTTGAGGAAATTTTGATCAGTCATCAACTAACTGAGCAGAGAAGCCCAATGACTACAAGATAGAGTAAATACAGAATTAGCTCAGAAGTGTCAGTAAGTAAACAAACAACAGCAACAACAACAACCAAAGATACTGGTGTGTGTGTATGTGGACAGGGCAGTTCTGATTTCAGAGTTATCACATTGCATCATGTAAAATATTCAGTTTTCAACAAAATATTTCAAGAGAAACAAACAAACAAACAAACAAACAAAAAAAGGAAACTATGGCCCATGTGCAAGGAAAAAAATAGAAGTTAATAGAAACTTTTGTTGAGGGAGCCTAGATATTGGACTTACCATACAAAGGCTTTAAGTTCCTTTTTATTAATATGTTAAAAAAACTAAAAGAAAGCATCAATAAAGAATAAAAGGAAAATATGAAAGCAATTGTATAACTCATTCAAAGGGGTGTGGATGCAAAATACCAGAAACCTGTTGGCTTTTATAAAACGTATTTATTTGGTGTAGAAGCTTACAGTTACCAGACCATAAAGCTTAAGTTGCTTCCCTCACCAAAGTCTGTTGCCACGTGTTGGAGCAAAATGACTGCTGACATCTGCCAGGAGTTCAAGCTTCCTATGTTCCTCTCTTCCCAGGGCTTTTTTCTCTCTGGGCTCAGCTGCTCTGCTCCTCTATGTCTTACTTCCTGGGCTCCAATTTCAAAACTCCCAACTCTTGTCCTTTGTCATGTCTTGTCCCTGTGAGTCCCCTCCCACCAAAGGGGAGGAATGCAATGTCCTACTGACATGGCCCCATCAAAGACTTAATCATTATTTAAAAAGTGAAACCTTTAGATCCAATATAATCTAATATGTCCAGAGGTTCAGACCAGTTTACAAACACACTCCAATATCTATTTTTATAATTCATAAATAATGATAAACTGCTACAGCAATATTTTACCAAATACAGAAAATTACTAAAGCAATAATTTTTCCTTTACAAAGAACCAAACGGAAATTCAGGAGTTCAAAATTATAGAATCTGAAATGAAAATTTTACCAAATGGACACACATGCACATTTAATATGGTAGAAAGAGAAGCAGTTAACTTGAAAATAGGAAAATATTATGTAGTCCACCTAAAGAACAGAGTGAGGAAGGGTTGAAGAAAGCCTCAGAGATATTTGGAACCAATAAAGATTAAATGGGAGACCAAGATGTAGAGAAGGGAAAGAAAGGAGCAAAATATATCTGAAAAATTAATGGCCAAAATGTCTCCACTTTGAGTAAAAAGTCATTGGTATACAGCTCAAAGAGATTAAAACAAACCTAAGTTGGGAAAACAGAAAGATATCTTCACTTATACAGATAATTGTCAACTGTTGACAACCAAATTAAACAGAGAAATTATTGAAAGCAGCAAGAGAAAATGGCTGAACCTATATAGGGAGGGGACATAATAAGATTAACAGCTGACTTCTCTTCAGAACCATCCAGAAGGCAGTGAGATGACATGTTTAAAGTGCTGATAGAAAAAATAAAATTCAACCACGACCACTATATCCAACAAAATTACCTTACGAAAATAATGGTGAAATAAAATTCCTGCCCAGGTAAACAATATTGAGATCCTTCATTGCTAGTAGATACACCTTAGAAGGAGTACTAAAGGAAGGTCTTCAAAGGAGAAGAAATTACTCCATATGCTAATTCAATCGCAGAAAGAAATGAAACTTATTGGAAGTGATAGATATTTTAGATGTCAGTACATTTAAAAAATTATAACATATATATGTGTGTGTTTATGAGAATGTATGTATATTTTTATCCTCTTAATTTATTTAGGTGACATAAAATTTTATGCCTATACAAATTATGATAAATACTGTATTTGGGGTTCATAGCATATATAGAAGCTATATATATATATATACATATAACAGCACAAATTAATGAGAAGGGGATATAACTATTTTAGGGAAAAGTTGCCATTCTTTGTTGGTGTTATATTAATATTAGCCTAAAGTAGATTGTGTTAAGGTAAAATGAACTTTGAAATCTCTAGAGTAAATGATCTTTTTAATACTCTTTCTCTGTTTTTCATTCTCTGTCTTTCTCTCTCTCTTTATCTATCTCTGTCTCTAGCTCTATTGCTCTCTAGCTCTAGCTCTATCTCTAGTTCTATAATATATGTGTATATTTTGTGTGTGTATTATACATATATATGAATATATATGTGTGAATATATATTTCCCAATACAGAAACTGAATTTTATATACTCTTTAAAATATAAGACAGAAAAACTGAAACAGGGAAATAAAATAAGGTGAGCTATTTAGAGAACAATTAGCAAAAATACAGTCATTAATTAAACCATATATCAACATTTATATTTAACATAAATGGACTCAATACTGTAATCAGTAGGCATAGATTTTCAGAATTAATATAAAAGGCAAAATCCAACTAGAGGCTGTCTACAAGAAACACAATCTAGATGCAAAAAAAACCCAAAAAACTCAAGTTAAAGTAAAAGGAGGGAAAATATAGTCCATTCAAACAATAAGCATAAGAGAACTGGAGTGGCTACATTAAGGTCATAAAAAAATAGACTTTATAACATGAAATGGTACTAGCAGCAAAGAGGAATATTTAATAATTATAATAGGACACATGATCAGTATGATATAACAATTATAAATTCATGAACAACTGTCAAATAAGCCCAGAATTTCATGAAATATAAATAAAAACCAGCAGAGAAGCAAAGTCAAATACATGACTTAACATTTTTAACTGGGAGTTTTAATATATCACTCTTAAAAACTGATAGAAAGATTAAGATAAAATCAGCAAAGATAGAGAATAATTGAACAAAATTATCAATCAGCTTGACCTAAATAAAATATCTATAGAACACTCCACCCAACAATTGTTTAGGAAATGATTTACCAACTTTGGCACTATTACCACTTTTTAGTGGATAATTCTTTGTGTGGGCATATCTTATGCATTTTATAATATTTAGCAGAATTCTTGGCCTCAAGCTTTAAGAGAGCAATAGCATCCTCTCCCTGCATCTCCCCTCTTCCACCCTTTCCACGCTACTGTCAGGTCAGTCAACAATGTTTCCAGACATTTCCAAATGTTTCCTGGCAGGGGGCCTCACCCCTGACTTACAGTCATCTCTCTGTTTTAATTTAGAATATATTTTTACAGCACTCTTAGAAACCCGAACTTGGTGCCCAAAGCACGCACATTTTTAATACATTCTTGGCCAGTACCTAGATGTGTGTCCTTCAGAGGAGATAATTTATACTTTATGTATTCTTCATTTGAGATGTAAATTACTATATTATCTTCTAAATATAAATATAATTTTAAGACAAACCTGCTTATGGAGAATGCATAATATGACTTCATTTTCCACTGCATAGTTGTATATTGATCACCAACAAAGACCAAGGCAATATACTACCTTTATTAATAGGGAATTTAAAAAAAGCATATCATGGAGAAAAGGATATTTATTTTTTGTTGTTCAAGTCATTTTCTTATTTTCATGAACACAGAAGAGTGGTTTCTATTGATGATAACTTTCTTCAGAGCCTCTTTCACATCTTTGTTGCAGAGGCTGTAGATCAAGGGGTTCAGCATGGGGATGATCACTGTATAGAAGACAGAGGCCATCTTGTCTGTGTCAAGGGAATGGTTTGAGCTTGGCTGTCAGTACATAAAGATCAAGGTGCTGTAGAAAATGGTGACTGCCAGCATGTGAGAACCACATTTGGAGAAGGCTTTGCATCTGCCTTCAGCTGACCTCATCCTCAGGATAGCAGAAATCATGAACATGTAGGAGACAAAGACAGTCAGGAGGGAGGAAATGAACATGATGCCAGCACAGGCAAAGATCCATAGCTGTTTGGATAGAGTGTCTGAGCAAGTTAGACTGAAGACAGCCATGTCATCATAATAGAAATGATTGATAATAGTGGCAATAAGAGAGGTGGATGGTGAGGATGGTATGAAACAGTGCCATAAGGAAGCTATAGCTATAGGGGGCCGCTACAAGCTGAATGCCAATTCTTGGGAACATTGTGACCATATACAGGAGGGGATTATAAATGGCCACATATCAATTGTATGCCATGGAAGCCAGTAGCAATCACTCTGATAACATGAAAGTGAGGAAGCAGCCTAATTAAGCAGCACAGGCATTGAAGGAGATAAACTTTTGTTTGTATAAGACATTTCCGAGCATTTTGGGTGTAATGACAGAGGCATAACCGAAGTCGACAAAAGCCAGGTTGCTAAGAGAGAAGTACATAGGCATGTTGAGTCTTGCATCTTTCCCAATAACTAGAATCCCAGATTGCCCACTACTGTGCAAAGATAGGTGGACAAGAAAACCACAGAGAGGCATCTTCAGTTCCTGATGATCTGTGAGGCCCACTGGAATAAACTCAGTCACCTCAGTGCAGTTTATCTGAGCCATGTGTCTTTCTGGGATGTCTAGATGAGGTGAAAAAAGAGGAGTGTTAAGCCTAGCTTACCATTTCTATAAATGGTCTTTTATACCTAAATATCTTAGAAAGAGTTTTTGTCACTAATTAGGGTTTGTTAGCCAACTGGGAGCTGGGAATGGGAAAGAATTTAGAAAGAGATATTTGTGAGAAGGCATATTCTAACCCCAAGATCTATAACAGAGAAGCTGTGAAATGGTCCACAATTCCTTAGGTTCAATTCAAAACTCTTATATATTATGTTATTTAAAGTTACCAACTGACTTGTTAAAAAATGTTTAATACTTTCGTTTTGATTGAAGAAATGTTAACATTGATAACAGAGATGAAAACAAATCTGTGTTGGCATGACTCTACAGGTCTCATTCTTCCAGTGCAGACTCAAACTCCACATTGTTCAATGCTGATAGGAATATAGTTATGCATATTTCTATTTAACTTCAATCATTTACAACAGAGAGGCCATGATAGGTTGTTAATAATCTTCGTAGTTAATAATATAAACACTTAAAATGGAGGTCTTTATGAAAGGAAGAGTGAGAAATGCTCTATAGCTATTTATCTCATTTTTTTCTCACTAATCCCTTTTGTAAACATAATTTCATTATTCCCATTTTACAGATGAGGAAGATGAGCCTGAAGCAGAAATACGTGAAACAAAGTCAGAATGCTCTTGTGAACTAAAGCTTGGCTTCACACTCTCTTTCTGACTCAGAAGCCCACGATCCTTATCATAATGCTCTCAATATTCTCTATTTCTTCTGTTGTTTGACACCTAAATCATTTCCAGGTTTCACTTGATATAATGCTACACAAATGTTTTTATTTCTAAAGAATGAATTTACATGATCCAAGGGAAGGAATTCTCAAATAATTTTAAAATATACTGCAAATTAGAAAAAAATTGATGTCTGTTTTCCAAGAGGTTTACATGGATTAGTAAGTTTCAAGTTCTTTAACTTCTATTAAAGAAACACAGGTTTAAATTATATTTGGTGTATTAGTTTTTGTTTTATTAAATTGGATATCTGTCTATGCTTTTCTTATGTGTTTAGACTGATTTCAATATTTGAATTATTGAATACCCAAATAAAACTAGGTTTCTAGAAATTACTATTCCAATGTCAAATGTCATGTCTCTCTCCTCTTCCTCCTTTCCTCTTCTTCCTTCTCTTTCTCTCTCTCTCTTTTTCTCCTTGAAAACTGAAAGCAAAAATTTCTTTAAAAAAAAAAAAAAACTCATACAAATTGCTTTACACATTCTGAAACCTACACTGGGGGTAAATATGTAAATGAAATGTGTGTATATTTCATCACATTTATTTTCTTTAGAATTTGCTAATAGTTCCTGAGTACTTACAACTCTTGCTTAATTTATAAAACATTTTAATATTAGAGATGTTTTGTTTGTTTCAATCAATATGTATACATGAATATAGTAACTTTCAAAGAATAATGATTCACCTTAATTTTATTCAAAATGAATTGTTAAAATCCTATCTGAAATACTAATTATACATATTCAGGGACTGGTTAGGGAAAAGTCAGGTATGCTTTCACATATAATTTTTGCTCTACTTTCAATATGAATTAAAATGATTTGTAAGCACATCGTGACTCATGACAGAAACATAGATACTGAGGGAAATAAGGATCTAGAAGCCTATAAATCCCAAATCTCTAATTTGCAAGTAGAAATACTGAACATCAATTTTGAGGAAAAAAGGAAGAATGAAAGAGAAATGGAAAAAATAATGTTTTTGTTATTTCTCTATATTCAAAGATTTTAGTCACAAACAGCTGAAAGAAATGCTTAATTCAAGATGACATAGAACTAATAAGTATATGCAGAATAACACTCATTTATTGACATGCACTCATCTTGTATATTCCTTTTTTTTCCCACTGTAATCTGTTATATTCTATTAAATACAAAGAATGTTGTTCAAGATCTCATAAAATAAATTCATATTATGCTTGTAATTAAAGACACAGAATCAAAAATCTGTACTTCAGACCACCACACAGTACCATTACCATTAACAAAAGGTATAAGCTACTTAGTTATAAACATATCCTAGCAACATCTTCCACTCTGATCTATACCCACAATTTGCACATTCTATCCTTAAAATATCTCTGGATTATATTTAACTGCTACTTCCTTAGTAATTCATTGATTCACTTATTCCTTCATTCAGTAATGCTTATTGATTACTTATTAATTTCCAGGCACTTCTTGCAGGCTGAAGATAAAACAATGAAACATAGTAGACTAGACTGGAAAGAAAGAAAGCTTTGTACGATTTTTCTCTATTTTTCTGGTCTCTTTTCCCATCTATTGTTTTCTCTTTTTACAAAACAATTTTATTTGTGCCTACATATCATTTTAATTCATATTGAAAGTAGAGCAAAAATTATATCTGAAAGCATACCTGACTTTTCCCTAACCAGTCCCTGAATATGTATATAATCCCAATTCCAGTAAACTCTTCCTAATCCTCAAAGGTCACCCATTGTCCAATTTATATGATTAATATCTATTACAATATGCCTTTCAAGCATTTCTGCTTTAGTCTATGATATTCCTACTACCCTTCTATTTTATAAAAGGACAGTTAAAGGGAAAACTATCCTTTAATACCTGTTGAAATATCACTTCTATGAAGACCTACTTAATTTTCCCTTCTCATGCTAAATTGACATCTTCCATCTTTGGATTCTCATTTCTAATTATTCTTACATTTATGGTAACCATTTGTTTCCATATCGTTTCTCCTAACAGGCTGTATTCTCTTAATGGGTGAGAGCCATGCTGTTTTCCTTCATTTCCTAAAGTAGTATTTTCTAGATGCAGGTTTGGGGAATTAAAGATTAATTTTTGTAATGGTATTTTTTAAAATTTCCCTTTATTCTCAACATCATATTCCTCTGTCTCATCTCATCCCTAACAAGGGTATAGTACAGAGTATCATGAATAAACATGTAATAAAGATCATGTCCAGCAAATAGAACCTGGTGGATCAATATAAGTATATTAAGGTTTTCTCTTTTTAACATTACACTGGAACAATATAACTTTTTTTAACTTTAAGTAGTAAATTTATACTAAAATATAATGCATAATTCTTATGTTTAGTGGCTCTATGAGTTTCCATACCTAATTAGGATTTTTAAATTTCAGAGAAATGAAAAGATTCTAAATTTATCTATGACCTCCTTGCTAACTGAAACATTTATTATATCTGTACATTCTGCAACTACGGCTATCCACCTTGAATTCTGACATAAAATAAAGCATCAAGTGCTAATGCCAGAGAATGAACTAAAGGCTTTGTCACAATGTTAGTTAAACTAATGGAAAACAACTTTTTTTCTGGGATGCCTCATATTTCTTCTCCATAAATTAGGGAGATTAGAAGATGATCTTTTGGATGACTTATCAATTAATAGGGAGCATTTTATTAGTCAAGGGTTATTTACTCTTTTCTTCTCACTGATACTTATCCAATAAATTAAGACATTCCAGTGAAAGAAAGGACTTAGAAAGGATTTTATTAATTTCATACTCCTCTTACAAGGTGGTTAAAATGACATAGCTGACCAGTTTTTTGGTCTCAGTAGAACAGTTTCCAAACAATAATGGCACTCAAAGTCAGTTTTAGTGACTTGCCTGGGCTCACTCATTTGGTTTATCAAAGATTAAGTCTCTATAATGAGGGTTTTATGTATCATCATTTGAAAGTGATTTGTTTTTTCTTTGCAAACTCATCACCTAAAATTCTCTGTCTGGATCACCACATTCTAGCATTCTGTAATTTCTAAAATATGTCCATCATCTTCTAGTCTCAAGTTCTGTGCTCCAGCAACTGCCTCTGCCCTCTTTTAAATAATCACAAGGCTTTCTCACTATCTGATAATACTTTGTATACTTGTTGTAGCTATTTGGCAATTTGATGTAATTATGAATTCCAAAAATATAATTGGATCATGCTTGTAAACTAATCTGTTAATCTGGACATGATTAAGTTATAATTAGGGCATTGACTGGGCCACCTCAGTAAGGCATTGAGCCCCATCCCTTGGTAGGTTGGGGAATCGAATATAAAAGGCAAGGCAAAGGACAGAGGGAGGAGGTTTTGAGTAGCAGTTTTGATGTTGGAGTTTTGATATTGGAGAGAAGGCTCCAGGATGGAGACAAGCCACTCGCTGAGAGTTTACAGCTGGCCTTGTGGAGAGAAGCAAAGCCTAGAGAGCCTCATAGTCTACAGCTGATCTTGTGGAGGAAACAGAGGCGCTGAGCCTGGAGAGAAATGCAGCCCCGGGAAGAGAGGAACCCAAGAAGCCTGAACCCTGGCATATGTCGGCTGCTGTCTTGCTCCAACACGTGGCAATGGAATTTGGTAAGGGAAGAAACTTAAGCTTTATGGCCTGGTAACTGTGGACTTCTACCCCCAATAAATACCCTTTATAAATATCAACCCAGTTTTGGTATTTCACATTAGCACCCCTTTGGCTGACTAATACACTTGCTTATTTATTATCAATCTTCCCACTAAAGTAGAAGCTCCATGTGGGAGGGAACAGCTTTGTTCACCATTATATTCTTGTAATCTAGGACACAATCTTGCAAAAATTAAGTACACAATATTTTTTGAAAGAGTACAATATGTAAATTTCCATGTAGGCTTTGACCATTTTGTTGAAAAGGATATTCTTCTGTTTTCTCATTTTGTCTGACTGAGGAAAAAAATTAAATACACATCAATTATCAATGTTCATTGTCAGATTTGATATTTGATGAGGCTATTGAAATTATCATTCATTGAAATTTTAGGAATTCCCTTAAATAGATGAAGATTGATGGTTTTGTTTAATTTTACCAACAGAAACCTACCATTTTATTAGTTATTATTATTATAATAAAAACAAATATCATTTAATAAGTTTATCATGTGTCAAACATTATGTTGCCTGCTTTATATGAAATTGAAGCATCGGGTTCTTATCCATAAAAATGTAAAATTATCAGAAGTTTGTAACAAAGCATGGTGATTCAGTGACTATAATACAGATATGACTCCTACAAGAAAAATCAAACAATAAGTATATAATTTAACAGAGATGTCTATTCATACATTTGCAGTAGGGATTGCCAGAATTTGAAGAAGGACTTACTACTGTACTGAATGTAGCAAGTATTCTGCAAATCACAGAGGAGTTCTCATTAAAGCAGGTGAAGAGTCCAGGGATCTCTTCACTCCTCCAATGGAGAATTTGTATTTCCTCAACATTGTTGTTGTTACTTTGACTTGTGTAGGTGGAGTTTGTGAGTTTTTCTGGACTTTTGTTAATCCTCATTTGAAAGCCCTGGAGAGTATGAAATAGGTGTGTTTTGAATCTTGTCTCCTATGAGAAGATTCTACCAGGATACTCTTACTAATTTCACATTCACTCCTGTTTTGTAACAGTGAATTGCTATGTGAGAAATTTGAGGCTGAGAATATCTGAACAAAGTAAATATGTTGTATAGTTTACAGACTTCTTCATTTTTAGAGAAAATTATAATACAATAGATATGGAATTCCTGGAATCCAACTTTGTCAGTGAAATCAATGTTATTTCAATAAATTAAGAAATAATATTTTAGGTTAGACACACGAAATCACTGCTACAATCTAAGTTTTAACTAGAAAAATAATGAAGGATAAAATGTGCATTCTCAAAATTTTAAGAAGAAAAACTTTATTGGTAAAGCAGACTTTCTGGATACTTCTTAGTTGCTTGAGAAATACTAAACTGGATGAGACCGTAGAATATTTTGCTCTAAAGTTTCCAGACAATGCTTGAGTACAGATGTGTGATACAATACCGTAGAATTCCAAATAATAAACACAGAAGGAATAATGAGGGAAATAGAAATATTAGCAATAGAACTGCAAAGTAAAAATAGCATTAGATGACATCCACTGACTAATGCTAAAAGTAGAGGGCAAAGTTTTCACAGATCATTTGAGACTATCATCGATTGTCTTTGTTTGCAGATATGTTTTGATTTTTTTTTCAATGGGATTGCTATATAGTATATAAGATCTATGTATGACACAATAAATAACTGTGAAAGTGTTTCCAGTGACTGTTTTGACTTCTCCCAGCAGCACATCAGTTTTGCTATTGCTCCACATCTTTGTCAACACTTGCTATTACCAGTCATTTTAATTTTAGTTTTTCATTGTAGCAATTTCTCATTGTGGTTTTAATTTGCATTTCCTTGATGATTAATAATGTTGGATAGCTTTTTCTGAACTTCTTTGCCATTCATACATCTCCTTGGATGAAGTGACTATTCAAATCTTTTGCCTATTATTAAAATTAAGTTGCTTGTCTTAATGCTTTGTAAAAAAATGTTTCTTTAAAAAAAAGTTCTGGATACCAGTCCTTTATTGGATATATGTTTTGGAAATATTTTCTCTCAATTGTGGTTTGTTGTTTCATTTTCAAAAATGAGAAATAAAAGGTTTTGATTTTGTAGTGATCAAATTTTTTCAGTTTTTTTCATGCTTTCTCTTGTTTCCTGTCTAAGGAAGCTTTGCATAAACCAAGTCCACAAATATGTCTTCTTGTATTTTCCTCTAGATATTTTAGTTTTCCTTTTGAAAATCAGTTTTATTGAGGTGTATTCACATACTATAAAATCCATCCAAAATGTACAATCAACTGCTTCCAGTATAATCACAGAGTTGTGCATTTAACAAGAATGAATGATAAAATATGAGACTGAATAACTAACTGATATTTATACATTCACTTGCCATGATCCATAAATCAAAGACAAAACCAAAAAGCTTAAATTGTGTATACTAAAGGTTAATAATAGTTATATTTGTGTTGCATTATATTTGATTCATTAGAGGATTAGCAGATCACAATCCACATTATATTATACAAAATACCCAATTTAAAAATTAACAAAGTCTTCAAAGAAGCAGAGCATCGTGACCCAAAAACAGGGAGTTATTAAGAAGATAGACACTGTGTCTGAGGGGCCTAGAGATCAGTGTTAGAAAAACTTCAAAGCAGTTATGATAATTATGTTTAAAATACTAACTGGAATTATGTTTAAAGAATCAAAAGATAGGATTATTAGAATGATTCATTAATTAAAATAAAGGCAAATTCTTGAAAATTTGGAAATACTCGAGTTGATAAATATAACTGAAATTTTTTACAAGTACTTAGATGCACTCAAAAGCATATTTAAGCTAGCAGAAGAAAGAATTAACAGACTTGAAAATAGATCAATAGAAATTAAGATGAAACCAGAAAGAAAATTAAAAAAATGTGCAGAGACCTGTGGGGCACCATGGATCACACTGACATGCTTAATGGGAATTACAGAAGGAGAAAAGAGAGGGGAAAGGCGGCAGAAATAATACTTGACAGAATAATGGCTGAAAAGTTCCCAAATATGATGAAAAACATTAAAACATACATCCAAATACTTCTACAAAAATCCAAATATGATTATCACAAAGGGATCCAACATAGGCACATCCTTATTAAACTGGTAAAAGAAAGAAAGAAAATCTTGAAAGCAGGAAAACTCTTCAGGATATAAGGAAATTACATCAAACAATAATTCAAGTCCACATGGAGAAATACAGACCGAGAGAAATGTTGACATGTAGATAAATTTAAAAACTGAACACATATATTTTTTCTCTTTTGTTCTGTTAACCGATATAAAATAAATTTAACAAAAATTACAAAATTGCGTTTCAGCCTACAACATGTAAAGTTGTAATACACATGAAAATAATAGTGTGAAAATGAATTGTTTCAGGATAGCCTCTAATTTTATTGAAATTAGGTTACTATTGAACCGTTTTAATTTAAGATGCATATTGTAATGCCCATAACATTACATTAAATTGCAATTCCCATTTCAACAATATGAATATTAATCAATTTTGTAATAAAAATCCAAGAAAGGAATTAAAATTGTGTATTAAGTTAGATGTAATTTAGATTAAAGAAGGCATAAGATGAGCAATTCAGGAACTACAGCATACAATATATAGAAAACAAATAACAAATTGAAATATGTAAATCTTACCTTATTTTAATTACATTAAGAACAGTTGAATTAAAATTCCACTCAGAATGCAGAGATCAACAAACTAGATCCAAATAAGATCTAAGAACATGTTATCTATGAGAAATACATTTTAGATTCACAGACAAAAATGAATTTAAAGGTAAAGGATAGAAAATTACATACTATATAAGTAGCAACTATGAAAAGAGCAGAAGTGACTGTATTTATAGGAGACACAATAGACTTAAGGTAATGTTACTAGAGGCAAAGTGGTATGTTTAGTAATGATAAAAGATTCAATTCATTGAGGTAATATAACAGTTACAAATTCACAAATACATATGCATCAAATGATGGAGCCCAAAATACATGAGGCAAAAAGGTAAAAAATTGAAGGGAGAAAGGGACAATTTCGGAATAATAGTTGGAGACTTCAATACCTCCTCTCATTAGTAGATAGAACAACTAGAAATCAGCAAGAATACAGAGCACAGAATATAGAAAGGGTGAAGTAAAACTGTTTTTGTTCACTGTCTCTTGATACTAAATATAGACAATTCTAAGGAATTTAGTAAATGTGTAGCACAAATGAATTTAGCATGGTTCAGGGGGAAAATATCAATATGCAAAATTTATATCTATTTCTCCATATCAGGAGCTAGTAATCAGAAATGAAATTAAGAAAAAAGGTACATTGACAATGACATCCAAAAGGATCAAATACTTAGAAATAAATTTAACAAAAATGTACAAAATTTGTATACTAAAAACTACTTTAACTTTGCTGAGAACAATTAAATCTCTAAATAAAAGGAGACATGTAATGTATATGGTTAGGAGACTCAAAATTTTTGAGAGACTAATTCACCTCAAATTTATCAATAGATTCAGTGCCATCACTTTAATATCACAGCAGTCATTTTGTAGATACTGTCAACCTAATTCCAAAATTCTTTGGAAATGCAGAACTAGAAGAGTTAGTATAATGTTTAAATGAAGGAAAAAGTTAGAGAACTTACACGACCTGATTTCAAAACTTACTATAAAATTAAAGTAATTGAGAGAGTGTCATTGTCATAAATATAGCCAAAGAACAATGGAAATGACTTATGATTGAAGAATTAAAGCCATTAGATTTGTTTGACAATTGTTTTGTGACAGAGGTTCCAAGGTAATTCAGTAAGGAATGTTTGGCCTTACCAAAAATTTAGTATGATTTCCCTTATTCCTAAATAATATAGGTTTCAATATGACCTTGAAAAACTTTGGAAACTTATATTATCTGGCTGAAATATTTATTTCTACTGAAGTTAAAGAGTATACAGAAAAGCAGAAAAGGAAGTGTTGTTGTTCAGAAAAAGAGGAAAATATAGAAAAATTAATCTGGGGAAGCAGATATGTTTTAAGTGGTTGAAAACTGCTTCCCACATGGAATGTCCTTGATTTGACCCCGTGACTCCTAAAACAACCGAAACCAAATAAACAAAAAACAACTAGCTAAGAAACAAAAAAACCAACTCAGGGGAACCAATGTGGCTCTGTGGTTGAACACCGTATTCCCCATATGAAGTCTAGGGTTCAATCCCCAAACCCAGTACCTCAAAAAAATTAATCTGATCAAATAATTCTACATTCTAATGTTATAATAAGTCAGGTAGAATATTAAGCAAGTATTCTTGTATCTATCTTCACAGCTGAACATTAAGATATTAAGTGGGAATTTTGCATTGATTAGTTAAGACTTTCTTTTTTTTTTTTTTTCCATTGCCTTGTGTTACTTTTTTATTTTTTAATTTTTATTGTGGGTAAAAATCAAAATTCTCACAATACATACAAACATTTGCAAAATGATATATAAATATATATGCATATATGTGTATTTGCTTACAAAAATGTTATTTATATATATATATATATATACATATATTTTAAGAGGTGCTTAGATTACCCAAAATATTTTCTTTAAAGCATCTTTTACTTCTTTGTTCTTCAGGCTGTAGATCAATGGATTCAACATATGGATAACTAAGGTGTATAACACAGAGGCCATTATGTCAATATTAAAAGTGTGGCTGGATTTGGGTTGCAGGTAAATAAACAATAGGGTACCATAAAACACAACCACCACTGTCAGATGGGAACCACAGGTAGAGAAGGCTTTGTACTTCCCCTCAGCTGAGTTCATTCTGACAAAGGCCACAAGAATAAACAAGTAAGATACAAGAATAATTAACAGGGAAGAGAGCACATTACAGGCTGAAAACATCAAAACGATCAGTTCTAATTCATGTGTGCCAGAACAGAGTATGGATATAAGAGGGAGGCAATTACAATAAAAATAGCTGATTATGTTAGAGCCACAAAAGGACAATGTAAATAACTTAATTGTGAGAAATAGGGATACAAATGTGCAGTAGAGATATGGAATAAGTACCAACACCCAACGTACTTTCTCTGACATGATGGCCACATAGAGAAGAGTTTTGCAGATGGTGACATAGTGATCATAGGCCATTGCTGAAAGAATAAACAGTTCACAAATGATGAAAATTTCAAAGATTGCTAGCAGAGTGGCACACCAATTATAAGAAATTGTATTATTTTTCACAAAAGAGTTTACCATCATTTTTGGACCAACAACAGAGGAATATCCAAGATCAGTAATGGACAAATGTCTAAGGAAAAAGTACATAGGCATGTGGAGCTTGGAATCCAAATGGGTCAAAATAATCATTCCCAGATTGCCTATCACTGTGACCAAGTATATAATAAGAAAGGTTGCAAAGAGGGGGGCCTGCAGCCCAGGTTGGTCCATGATACCCATGACAATAAATTCAGTCACTTAGGTCACTGCAGTATGATTCTGTTTTTCCATATGGATCATGTTGGGAACCTGTGTAAGGCATAAAATCAATACTTGTTGTAGTTGACATGCTATCTCTGAGAGAACATAGAACATATTGTACAAGCTCTCAGGGAATTTTCTCTGTCTCAATTTCTAAATAGAGTTTCCTCTATCCATCAGGCCAAAACTGCACACATCAAGACTCAATTCATTGAAACTTTGGTCAAGTATGCCTTAAGGGCAAAATATTTTGATGTGGCTGTTTTGAGGCCTCTACAATGACTTAGTTCTATTCAGCTCAAGTAGTTTTAAATATGTCAATAGGGGTATCTATTATATTTTAGCCTTTAAAAATATCAAGTAATTTGTAAAACAGACATAGATGGACTTTACAAACTCTTGGTGGAATGAGGAATGAGGTGGTGTTTAGGAAACCTCTGACCATTAAATATGAGTTTTCATAATTCTCACTATGAATTCCTTTTTAAGCAATGCAAAATCTAATGCTATAATATGCTAATTTTAGGGTTTTGTTACTAATGTCAGAGTCTGCCTTTGTCACATCTGCCTGTTGTTTCTGCAAATTGATAATTTCTTCACAGTGGTCCTGCAATCATACATATCTCTTCTCCATACAAAGGACCTGACAATTCTGATTATACTTGAAACTTAATGGAGATTTATGTAAAGAGGCTGAGCTTAAAGAAGAATGCAAATTAATTGATGCAACTCATTGAGGTCACATTATGTGTGAGGCACATTTTAAAATACTTTCCATTAACTCAGATCCACACAATAACAATAGAAAGCAGGTAGTGTTTCTATCCTCATTTGAAAGTAGGGAAATTGAGGCATAGACAGTTAAATAGCTTAACCTAGATGACTCAGCTAACAAGTGGTGGAGTTATGATTCAAATACAAGAGTTCTTCTGACTTGAAAAAAGGTTTTTATAAACCTGTCATTCTGCCTTGCCATTAAATGTGAACTAAGTAGACAGGAAATAAAAGAGCAGGACAAGAAGGACACCAGGGAAATAAGGTAAACCAAGATCACTTTTTAAATGGTTGACTGAAGCAAGTTCATTTGAAAAAAGTTATTGTAAACATAACACAGCACAGATTATCAAGGACTATATAACAAGTCTATCCTGATTATCAATTATTTTGATGAAAGAAAAGTATATTGCAAAGGAAGAAGCAATTTTGCAAAACATAAGCCCTTCAAGATATTTGATGATATTTGTGGATGGCCAGTTTAAGCTGCATGTCCTGAAGAAGTTTCCAGGACCAATGTTTTATACTCATCTTAATGGAGTATCACACTTGTCTTCCTTTAGTTTTACTTATTTATTGATTGATTTTTTGTTTTTGTGTTTTTTTTTTTAATTTTCTTTCTTGAGTTTTAATCCTTCTTGTTGAAGGAAGGAATTAAATGTTTTACTAACCCCTTGAGACTCATTTTCTTAAAGTTTTGCTTTGAATCAAGGATAAATACATTGCACATAATTATCTCAAGAGAGAATGCCTTAGATATCTGTTTTTTATTATCTGAAAATCCCATTAGAAAAAAATCAAAAGTATTTTGTACCTATGTTTAACTGAAAAATAAATTACACAATATCACCAAACACTGGACATCAGAAATATGCTTCCATTTGTAACTCAGTTATACAACATCATAAACAGAGTAGGTATGCTACACACAAACTCTCTTTTCCTCTCTCTCTGTCTCTCTCTCTTTCTCTCATACACACAAATGCAATACATGAGAAAATTAAAGAATGACTTCCCAAAAAGAGATTATACAATATTTGACATGTGACTTCCATTAAATAAAGAGATACATTTCTGGATATAGAATTGTTAGTTGACATAAGACATATCTTATGATTCATATTGCTTATGTCAAGAAATTTGTGGACAAAAATTCTTTTTGTCCCTCTGTATTTAATGTCTTTTATCTCTGGATGCTTTTTTTTTCTCTCTCTCTCTTTATCTTAAGTAATAGACTTTATTTTTTAAAATGACTTTAGGCTTACAGAAAAATTGTGTAGCTAGTACAGAGAGTTTCCATATACCCCCTGTCCCCCACACATAGTTTTCCCTTTTATTAATATCTTGCAGATTTCTTTTTAGCATTGGATTTTAGAAATTTGATTATAATATGCTCTGGCATGATTTTTTTTTTCTTTCTTTCTGTTTATCCCACCTGGATTTCTTTGAGCTCTTATATCTCTGGGAGCTTAGTTGTTCTGTTTTATAAATTTGGCAAAATTCTGGCCAAGAGTGTTTTTTTCTGCCACACATATTCTATTACTTTCCCCTGGGCCTATAGTTAAATGCATGTTAGATAGTGTATTATTGTTAAACAGAAACCTGAGACTAAGTTCTTGTATTTATTTCAGTAATTTGCTTTTGTTCTAACTTCTTTTGGATAATCTCTAGTGTGATATGTTTAATTTACTTGTCTTTTCTTTTATAGTGAATAATCTGTTATTATTCTCATTTGACAATTTTTATATTCATATTTAATATTGTATTTTCATCTCTGAAGTTCTTTTTGGTTAATTTTTTAATCTTTTCTTAATTTCCTCATTATGTTCTTGTTTTCTGTTAAATCACTGAACATATTGTAATCGTTATTTAAAGTTCTTATCAGTGCAAATTGACTGATATATCTAGTGGATACATGACATGTTTCTACTTGCTCATATGAATAGTATTTTGGATTAGATGCTAATCATTGTGAATTTTATGTTAATGCATGTTATATTTTGTTGTGTGTATAAGAGAATGTTAATTTTTTAACCAGGGCTCTCATTGCTCCTTTTGAAGCTTGTTTTCTAGCTAGATGCGTAGATGTTAGAGTTCCAAAAAGCCAGAGTGTATAGACCTTGTTGAAGATCTCAATTAAATGCTCAGGTCTTCAACAAGGCCTAGGGTCTCTGCTCTTTGGTACTCTAACTTACCCTGTCCTCCCTGAACTCTGTGATTTGTTCAGCTGATGTTTGACTGCCAGCATGCTTGACTTAGCCACTAAATGAAGGAGATTTATTTTAGTTTTGTAGGGCTTATTCTCCAAATAGTTCCCTGCTCAACAGTGCTCTGTCCTGTAACAGCTTTCAACTGCCACAGCTTCCACTGAATCCAGTATTTGTTTCCTCTTTTCAATAAACCCATGTTCACTCCTTTGAATTGACCTGGAATCCAGAAAGACTTTAGGCAGTGTGCCCAGAATATCCTGGTGCTCATTTTTCATTTCCTGTCTCTTTGAAATCACAGCCCTTTCCTCCTGTTGTTCAATGTCTGAA
>JAKSZT010054372.1:1001502-1012413 GCA_026826555.1 Tolypeutes matacus | reverse complement strand
TTAGGAGGTACCAGAGATTGAATTTAAGACTTTGTACATGGGAAGCAGGCACTCAACCACTGTACTGCGCTACATCCCTTCTGCTGAAAACTTTTGTTTCCTAGGCTTTGTGCTAATTGTTTAAACCAGAGGTTGATTCTGACCCCAAGTACTATGTAATTGAAAGCAGCATAAATATGATAACATTTTGATTAGAAATATTTATATGCCTATCTAATTTAAGATATGAAGAGAAACTTTTTTAAAAGACAGCAGCCTTTTGGTGAACTCTATGAGACTAGCATATTGCAATTGATGACTACTAAGGATTACTCTAAATTATTGAATCTTAAGCTGTATAAGGATGGAGAAAATCCAGAGCAGAGGAGACATAGTATTTTTTCACTGTAATATATTATACTCTCTCTATACTTATAAATATAAAAATAAATTTCTAAAATTTCTAAAATAATAGTTTTGCCATAAGTTTTTGTTGAAATCAGTGAATGGCTTGAGTTTCCTATCTAAGCTGACCAATTAAATTTGAAAAATAAAGATCTTAGAGGACAAAATAAATCTTTTTAGGATGTATGGAAATTAGGTCAGACAAAAATTCAAATCGACATGAAGAAATACAGAATATGGGTAAATATGAACATGTAGGGAATATAAAAGACTGCATACATATATATTTCTGTTTTTTCCTTTAATTGATTTAAAATAAATTGTACCAAACAATAAATACAAAGAAGCTTTGTTGACATGTAACATACAGAGATGCAATACATATGATAATAATAGCATGACAATGAATCAATGTTGAAGCAAAATTTCTAATTTTACTGGAATAAATTTTATATTAACTGCTTTAATTTAAGATGCATATTGTAATGCTCAGGGCAACATTTAAGAATATAACTCAATATTATAATTTTAAAAATCCAAAAAAGAATTAAAATTGTATATTAGTTGTCCTCGTGGGTACAATGAACTGGAGAATAGGTGTTGCAACTGCGTTGAGATTCAGGGCACAGCTGGCACATGGACAGCCCAAGATTTAAGTCTCTTGGAAATACAGTGACCAACTTCAGTAGTAAATATTAGTTCAAATAGAAGGACAGAAAAGCCATGTGTAGGGAAACCACAACTGAGTCCTACTGTGTCACATGGAAGAGCATAAATTCCAAAGAAGGGCCTATTGGTAAGGGACCAAACTCCTGAGCTATCTGCTCTGACTATAGCATCTGGATGTTTCCAGAGCTCTCAGTATCCCCCTATTTGGTATAGTATCTACTTTGGCTGTCAATGGGATTCTGCTGAGAAGTGCATAAGTGTTACCTCTGGAATGACCTCCCAACTCACTTTGAAGTCTCTTAGCCATGTAAACTCATTTGTCTTTACCTTTCCCCCATTTTGGTCAAGGTCTTTTTTTTTTTTTTTAGTTTTTTCAGTTGTATTGCCTATTGGTACTTGATAGCAATCCCTCAGTGCCAGAGAGGCTCAGCCCCGGGAGTCATCCCTCACGCTGGGGGGAAGTTACTGTGTTTATATGCTGAGTTTGACTTAGAGAGGCCATATTTAAGCAGCAAGGAGGCTCCCAGTAGGTAAGTCTTAAGCATCCTACAACACTAGGTTAAGTTTCAATTTCCAGATCAATGGCTCATAACCATAGTCATCAGTATCAAAGGCCCATCAATGGGCCATCCTCCTTCACTAGTCATTGTCCCTATACTTGGGGGATTGTTGCTGTTATATTAGAGAATATGGCAGAGCTGCCCAGGATGGGAATTTGATATTCTTTTGGTTATTTTGTGAATCTCCACCCACTGTGGCAATGCCCGATGAACATTTGAACACATTTATATGCTTTATAAGTATGCCTAGGTGAACCTTTTCCCATGTATCCCCAATCAATGACACCCCATGCATATGGTCATCCCCTGCCATAGGTGTAACCCTTCTGTGATTCAAAACTTCTTCAAAAATGGAGCCAATAAAGTAGCCAAATATATTTAATAGAAAATTAAAAATATTAAAATGTTTTTTTTTTTGACATTTTGCTTTTCATCATTGTAACATCAGTTGAACTGTATGTACAGTGACATTTTCTTCCATTAATCTCCATGGTCTATGGTTTACAATTTGAACCATACATTTTTATCAATTTCTAAATGCTATTTAACATGGCCTTTATGCATCATTGCAAGGTCATGTAGAACATTCCCATTGCCCCCAAAATACCCCATGTTCCATTTATTCTGTTCCTCCCTCTCCCTCCCCTTGGGGCCCATGGCGACCACCAGGCTTCACTCCTTGAAGAACAAGGTTCATAGTTACATGCAACAACACTGAGGGCTTGACACACTGATCTGTCCTCCCTTGTGAGGCACCACCCATGCTCTTGAGAGACACCTGCTCTTCTGTTTCAGAACATATACCAAGGAACCGAGAGTATCTACAACAGCAAGCAAGAGAGTCTCATCCCTTGGCCATATGGGATTGAATCCTCCCTTCAATTAAAGGTGGAGTAGGCATCACCATCCCAGAATCCTTAGGATTGGGGAATGAACTATGAACTAAAGTAGACTTATTAGTATTCTACTATAGACTTATTATGATTCTAGCAGTGGAAGAAATATCATTGATGTGGAGGTAGTCGCCACTGGAGGTTCGGAGGGTAGAAAGAGGGAAAACAGGTATAATAGGGGGGCATTTTGGGGAATTGGGAATCATCCTGAATGACATTATGATGACAGATACAGGCCATTATATATCTTGCCATAACCAACAGAATAGAGTGGGAGAGAGTGTAAACTAAAATGTAAACTATAATCCATGCTTAGTGGCAATGCTCTAAAATGTGTTTATCAATTGCAATGAATGTACCACACTAATGAAGGATGTTGCTAATGTGGAAAAATGTTGGAGGTGTGGTCAGCGGGGCATACAAGAATCCCCTATATATTCTCTATAATGTTTATGTAATCTAAGTATTTTTTTAAAAATGAAAAAAATGAAAGGCAAAAAAATATAAGCATTCCTAGAATAGAGAGATAGTGAGACTCCTTTAGCTCAAGGGCAAGTGATAGAAAGACAGTCTTTATCTTGCTGAAGTTAAGCCTCTTTGTGTGTGACCAGACAATCTTATTAAGGCAAGGCAGGGGGTAGGGAGATGAGTAAGAAGAAGATAATGCTCCCATCCCTTTTAATTATTTCACCTTGGGAAGAATATATCATCCCAACATATATCTGGTTATACTTTTCTTTTACCTTAAAGGAACTTACATGGGAACATATAAAGCAAATGACCATGATCACTGTGGCAGTTTGAGATTATTTATGAATTCCAAAAAGAGATATTTGATTATGTTTGTAAGCTGGTCTGTTCCTCTGGGCATAATAACCCTTTGTATTAGATTCAGCTGAGATGTCTGATTAAATTATATTAAGATTAGGGCTTTGATTCAACCATGTCATTAGAGTACAACTCAGCATTGAGCCCCAGCATCCTTGGTGGGCTGATAAAACAGACTTTTTCATGGAAGTAGACACACAGAGAAGAAGAACATAGATGAAGACAGACAACTCACTGGGCAAGGCAGAGACCCCTGGGAAGAGAGATGAGTCTGGTAGTCTACAGCTGACCTTGTGAAGAAAACAGAGCAGCTGAGCTTGGAAAGAAGCAAGCACCTGGGAGAGAGACAAGCCTTATGCCAGCCTACAGCTGAGATAGGAAGAAGCTGGGACCACAGAGCCTTAAGAGGAAGAAGGAATGCTGAACCCTCGCAGACATCACCCACCATCTTGCTTCAACACATGGCCAATAACTTTGGGTGAGAAAGTACCTTTTATGGTACTTTGAGTTGGACTCTTTAGGGCCTTGTGACTGTAAGCTTCTACCCTAAATAAACACCCTTTCTAAAAGCCAAAAGAAAATAGTATATTAATTTAGATATATTTTAGATTAAAGAAGATATCAGAGAGGCAATATAAAACTAAAACACAAGAGACATATAGAAAACAAATAACATGAAATATATTAATCTAATCATATTATAATTAACAAGTGCTGTAGGAATAAAAATTCAGAGATTAATAGAATAGATAAGCAAACAAAATCCAACTATATGTTACCTATGAGAAATACAATTTAGATTCAGTGATAATAATAAGTTTAAAGTTAAAGGATGAAAGATTATATCACACGAGTAGCAATCAAACATGACAGAGTGGAACTAACTGTATTTATAGGCAACAAAATAGACTCAAGGCAATGTTACTAGAGACAAAATAGTATATTTAATAATGATAAAAAAGCCAAGTCATCAATATAATTCACGACAATCACAAATTCATAAATAAATACACACCTAACATGGAGCCCCAAAATATGCAAAGCAAAAAAGGACAAAATTGAAGGTGGAAATAGACAACTTAGGATAAATAGCTAGAGACTAAAATACCCCCTTTCAGTAACAGACAGAATAACTAGAAATCAGCAAGGATATAGAGCATAAAGTTTGGAAAGAATGAAGCAAAATTTTTGTTCACAGATACTTGATACTCCTTATAGACATTTCTAAGGAATTTTTAAAATTATGTAGAGCTAATAACTTTAGCAAGATTGAGGAGAAAAATAAACATCCAAAATTTATGTTTATTTCTCCATATTAACAACTAATGACCAGAAAATGAAATTAAGAAAGTAATTCCTTTCATAAGAATTATGACATCAAACACCAAATATGACAAAATGCTTAGAAATAAGTTTAACAAAAAAGACAAAACTTATACACTATTGTGGCAGTTTGATATTATTTTTGAATTCCAAAAAGAGATATTGATTATGTTTATAAACTGGTCTGTTCCTCTGGGCTTGATACATTTTGATTTAAATTCAAAGCCTTTACACTTGCATGATTAAATCAAGATTAGGGCTTTGATTCAACCACATCATTAGGGCCTGCAGGATTGAGACCCTGCCCCATTGGTGGGATATATAAATAGATACTCAATCAAGAACTTAGAAGCAGATACACAAGAAGAAAAGGAAGGGAGTCCATAGACACGGAAGAGGATCCTGCAGCCCAGAGAAGCGAGATAAGCCTTATAGTTTACAGCTGAACAGAACAGAGCTGCTGAGCTCTATGCCAGCCTACAGCTGAGTTCATAAGAAGCTGGGCCCATGGATCCTTAAGAGGAAAGAGAAAAGCTGAACCCTCACAGATATCACCTGCCATCTTGCATCAACAAGTGCCAACAGACTTTGGGTGAAAAAATCCCTGTTATGGTACCTTGAGTCATACTCTTTAGGCCCTTGTAACTATAAGCTTTTACCCCAAATAAACACCCTTTAAAAAAACCAACCGATTTCTGGTACTTTGCATCAGTACCCCTTTGGCTGACTAATACAACTATATATTATAAAACCTTGCTGAGAGAAATTAAAGTTCTATAAAAAGAGAGATATGTCATGTACATGGATTAATAGACTCGAAATGTTTAAGATGGTAATTCTCCACAAATTTTTTTAAAAGATGTATTTATTTATTTATTTATTTCTCACCACTATTCCCCATGCCCCCCATTGTTTGCACTCACTGTCTGCTCTCAGTGTCTGCTCATCTTCTTTTTAGGAAGCACTGGGAACTGAACCAGGGACCTCTCATATGGAAGGGAGGAGCCCAATCATTTGAGCCACCTCTGCTCCCTGCTTGTTGTATCTCTCATTATGTTTCCTTATTGTGTCTCCTCATTGTGTCATCTCCTTGTGTCATCTTGTTGTGTCAGCTAACCAAGCAAGCCCATCACATGAGCTTGCTGTTTTGCTTGTTTTCTTTAGGAGGCACCAGGAACCAAATTTGGGACCTCCAATGTGGTATGCAGGCACCCAACTGCTTGAGCCACATTCATTACCAATTCTCCACAAATTGACCTATAGATTCAGTGCAATCACTTTCAAAATCCCAGCAGGCTTTTTTGGTCAATATTGTCAAATGGATTTTAAAATTCATTTGGAAATGCATCAGAACTAAAAAAGTCATAACAGTTTTTTTAAGCGACGGAAAAAGTGGCAGAACTTACACAATCTGACTGCAAAACTTAATGTTAAACTGCAGTAATTGAGACAGTGCATCATTGCCATAAACACAGATGTAAAGCCAAGAAATAAAACCATATATTTTTGGCCAATTGTTTTGAGACAAAGATGCCAGGGCAATTCAGTGAGGAATTTTCTCGTTTATCATCAAATGGTCCCATGACAATAAGATATTTATAGTCACAAAATGAACTTATACTCTTACTTCAAACTTTACACAAAACTTTACCCAAAAGTGTTCATAGACATAAATGTAAGCATAAAAACTATAAAACTTCTGGAATTAAAAATAGGAGAAAAAATTTATGACCTTAGGTTAGGCAAATATTTCATAGAAATAACATTTCAATATTATCCATAAAGAAAAAATAAAAAAATGAATTTCATCAATAATAAAAACTTTTGATTTTCAAAACACAAAAGATACTATATGGAAAATGAAAGGACAAGTCACAGAATGGGAGAAAACATCTGTAAATCACATGTGTGGTAAAAAATGTGTATCTGGAATACAGAAAGAAAAAGTGCACTCAATAAGAAAACAAATAACCCAATTATAAA
Organism: Tolypeutes matacus; assembly: GCA_026826555.1. Classification (NCBI taxonomy): domain Eukaryota; kingdom Metazoa; phylum Chordata; class Mammalia; order Cingulata; family Chlamyphoridae; genus Tolypeutes; species Tolypeutes matacus. Next base: position 1,005,773 of record JAKSZT010054372.1, on the reverse strand, counting down.
ATGTGCAAATGATTTTTTGGATATTTTAACGAAAATATATGCAAATGACTAATAAGGATCTAAAAATATCTTCAATACCATTAGCCATTAGGAAAATGCACATTAAAACTACAACGTGATGGCATAAACACTCATTATAATGGCTCTAATAAAAATGAATGAACAGCCAAATATTGGTGAGGATGTGAAGAAACAGAAAACTCAGGAAAATTTTTTGGAAGTTTCTTTAAAGATTTAGTATAGAATCACCAATCGCCACAGCAGTTTCAATCCTATGTTATCAACCAAGGAAAATGAAAATCTACCTATATAAATTAGATGTGTACACAAATGTTGATAGCAGCATTATTTGTATTAGGCATAAACTGGAAGTGATTCAAATGTACATCAACTAATAAATGGATGGACACATACTATTCAGCATTAAAAAGGAATGGACTTTTAATGTATACTACAACATGGATAAAATGCACATGCAAAATAGCATTATGCTGATTGAAAGAAGTCAGACACAAATGACTACATATTGTATGATTTTGTTCATCTGAAAATACCCAAAAAGCAAATCCATGAGAAAGAATGTAGATCAGTGATTGTCTGGAACTGTATGTGGGAGTGAAAATTAAATAAGAATTTGCCTGAGGGAACTTTTTGTGGGAATAGAAATATTTAATAACTGGATAATGCTATGTTTATATGACTTTATACATTATTTAAAACCACTGATTTTGTAAACTTGCAACTTTCAATCTGGATCATTGTTGTGCAATTCTAAAACATTGCTTAAATAAATTTACATAAAATCCATTTACCTACAATAGGTGATTTTTTATGGTATGTAAATTAAACCTCAACACAACTGTTAAAAACATCATAAAGGCTCCAGGATGTGTAAGTTCATTGAGGGTGGTGGGCCACACTGTGGGAGATGTTTGTGTGGGATGTGGTGGGAGGTGTGGGAGGTGGGCAACATGGGAATCCCAGTGGGTTCCGTGTAATATTTTGGGTAATCTAAGCACCTCTTAAAATATATGTATATATATATATATATATAAATAACATTTTTGTAAGCAAATACACATATATGCATATATATTTATATATCATTTTGCAAATGTTTGTATGTATTGTGAGAATTTTGATTTTTACCCATAATAATAATAAAAAAAACATCATAAAGTAATAATATAGGGATTTTAAAAAAATATTATGACTAAGTCTCAATTTATCCAGGTGCTATAAAATCTGAAACCTGATTTATGACCATGCACATTCTACAATATTGAAATATAGCTGAATTTATGTAATGAAAGTATGAACCCAATATGATTTTATGTATATGAAGTTTTATATAGTCATTAAGAGTGTGGGCTTTTGAGTCAAACTCATAGTGTTTTTTTTTTATTATTTTTTCAAGATACTTAGATTACATAAATGTCACACAAAAAATATAGGGATTCCCATATGCCCTATTTCCCACACCTCCCACAACCTCCCACATGAACATACTTCATTAGTGTGGCACATTAATTGAAATTGATAAACACATCCTGGGGCTTTGCCATTAAGCATGAACCATAGTTCCCATTGTAGACCACACTCTCTCCCACACAGTTCTGCATGTTATATGATTATATAAAATGGCTTATCATTGCAATGTCATTCAGGACCATTCCTAAGCCCTGAAAAATTCCCCTGTATTACAACTACTTTTCTCTCTCCCTGCCCCCCAGAGCCTCCAGTGGCCACTGGCTCCATATCAATGTTGTAATTTCTTTCCATTGCTTGAATCACAATATGTCTATAGTAGAATACCGGTAAGTCCATTTTAAGCCATAGCTCTTCCCCCCATCCTGAGGAGTCTGGGATGGTGATGTCCACTCCACCTCCATTTGAGAGGGGGTTTATATCCCATGGGGAAGATGGATGGGATTATTCTGCATGCAGCTGCAGACCCTCTCCATTACCTGAGATGGCCGTTGTCTGTCATCATCTCCCTACCAGTTGTCCTGGATGAGTCTAGTGGGCTGTAGAGTAGGATTTGCTGCTCCACTGAGTTTCCAGGCCCAGCTGGCACATGGATAGCCCAAATTCTCAAGTCTCTGGATGTACACCTACAAACTCAAGCACCAAGTATAGGTTTGAATAGAAGGGACAGATGAACCATGTGCAGGGAAGACATTGTTGAGTCCAACTCTGTCATTCTCAGGAACACAAACTCCAAAGTAGGGCCCAATAGTAATAATAATAGTAAGGCATCAAACTCTGGAGCTATCTGCCCTGACATAGGACCTGAGTGTCTCCAGAATCCTCAGGAGCCCCACTATTTGGGGTAATATCCACTTTCAAATTTTATGAGATCCTACTGAGATTGTGTAAGTGTTACCCCTGGGGTGACCTCCCGATTTATTTTGAAGTCTCTTAGCCTTATAAACTCATTTGTCTTTACCTTTTCCCCCTTTTATTCAAGGTCTTTTTCCAGTAGCATTGCCAGTTGGCACTTAGTAGCAATCCTGGATGCCATGGAGGCTCATCGCCGGGAGTCATGGTCCACACTTTGGGGAGAAGGTAATGCATTCATATGCTGAGTTTGGCTTAGAGAGAGGCCACATTAGAGCAACAAAAAGGCTCTCAGGAGGCAAGCCTTAGGCACTACATAACAATAGGCTAAGTTTTAAGTTCAAGAGCAAAGACTCATAAGGCTAGTCATTAATATCAAAGGTCCATCAGTGGGTCATTCTCCTTCACCAGTCACTGCCCCTGCATTTGGGGAACTGTTGCTGCTCCCTTAGAGAATGTGGCAGAGCTCTCCAGGATGGGAATTCAGTATTCTTTCATTATTGAGTGATCCTCCACCCACTGTTACAATGCCCTGTGAACATTTGAACATTTTTATATACCTTATATTTATACTCAGGTGAACTTCCTCCCATGCATCCCCTGATACCCCACACCAATGATCCTCCAACACCCCATTTGTAACCCTTCTGTGATCCAAAGCCTCTTCAAAGATGAAGCCATTACAACAGCTGAATACAATTAATAGGAAAATGAAATAATAATGATAAGTTTACATGTAAGAGATAAAATGCATACAAATTAAGAAAAACTAAAAGTAAAATTTAATTAAAAGATTGGGATATTAAAAAAATGAAAAATATTAAATTTTTTTTTTTTGTCATTTTGCCTTTCATCTCTACAATATCTGATGTCCAGTCTGTACCATGGCACATTCCCCCTCTCATGCCCCAGTGTCTCACGATTTCTCACTTTGTTTTCAAAGAAGTTTTAGGTCACAGAAAAGTCACATAGAATAGAGGAGACTCTCATATACCCAACATCCTCCCCCTCCCCCCCCCATTTATTTTGATGGGGATGGTAGCATTGTTATAACTGATATACAAATATTGAAACATAGCTACTAAACATTGTCAATATTTTGCACTGTGGTTTACATTTTAGGCCGTATACATTTATAATTCTTGATGATATTTACCATGTCCTGTGTCCATCATTGCATGGTATGGAAAAACATTTCTAGTGACCACTAAATACACCCTGTTTGATCTTTTCTATTTCTCCCATCCCATCCCCCCAGGGCTCACGACGACCCCCTGGCTTGACTCGTTGTATAAGATTCATGGTTACATGCTAAAAGAGGTCTTGACACACTGGTTTGTCCACTTCTATTAGGATGCACCCTTGCTCCTGAGAGACTCCCACCTGTCTATTTCTGAACAAATCCGTCCTCCCAAAGAAAGGAGACCAACTTCTTCCCGCTCATTATGCTCATTATGTGGGTCTCCACCCTCTGAAACAATGCATTTTAACAGAATGAACACTCACACACTCCCTAGAAGCCTGCAATAGGTGCACCCTGTTCTGAATGCACTGCCCCCTGCCCCCAACCAACACCCTAAACCAGTGACCCTTCTTTATCATTTCCATAAGAGCATTCCCACATCTGTATTTTCAACGTCATACCCACAAATCCCCTCTGTTCACCTGGTCCCTCTCCCAACCCTATCCCCAGTATCCTGGACCTTCTGACCCACCCTTCCCAATCTACCCACCTATCAATACTGCACCACCCAACCAAGTAATGTCACTACCCTCCTGTCCTATCTCTTCAATACACAACTACACTCTATCACTTTACTATAGATTATATCCATATGGGTGATGGCTCACAACCTTCTCTTCTCTTTCTATTTCTTGTAAACCTATCTTACAGACAGTATCCCAGTTCTGCCACTTATAAGTTGTAAGAC
>JAKSZT010054372.1:931104-947370 GCA_026826555.1 Tolypeutes matacus | reverse complement strand
AAAACCCTAGTTCCCATTTTCACTTTAAACTGTTTTTTGGAAAATTCTCACAGTTCCTTGCTTGTGCACACACAACAAATCACCTTTTCTCTAAGAAATGCATTTGTCCTTTGTAGCATTGGATCGTAAGGGACTTTTAGATAAAGCCATCCTTATGGTAACAGTGGAAGCTAGGACATCTGAAGTCACAAAGAAAATATTGTACAGAAAAAAAAAAAAGGAAAAAATTCAGCAGCTTTTCAGAAAATTGAATGACAGCAAGAAATGCACAAACATATTCATTATGGATGTCCCAGAGGGAGAAGAGAAAGAATAAATGGCAGAAGTAGTGTTTGAGAAAAGAGTGGCTGAAACTTCCTGAACTCTTATGAGGGACATCAAGGTACATTTCCAAGTAGTACAGCCTACTTCAAACAGAATAAACTTTAGCAGACTTACCCTGAGACACTAGAGATCCATCACATATAAAGGTTACTCGATAAGTTTAAGTCCTGATTTTTCATCTGAAACCATGGAAGTGAGATGGGAATTGTATGACATAATTAAGGTGCTCCATGAAAAAAACCTGCCAGCCAAGTATTCTGTACCCAGAAAATATTCCTTAAAAAATGAGGGAGATATCAAAATATTCACAAATAAAAAGAAATTGAGAGTAGTTTTCAACAAGAGTCCCACCCTTCAAAAAATGTTAAAAAGTATTCCACAGATTAAAGAAAAGACAGGAAGAGAGATTTAGAGGAGAAAGTAGAAAGGATGACTAATAGTAGGGGTAACTAAAAGGGTAAAAGAGAAACCTAAATAAAGTATGACATATAACCCTAAATAGAAAATGGCTGAATCTCTCTAAGCCAAACACCTCATATAAATGCACTACCTTTTCCCTGCTTGGGACATGACTCCTGGGGAAGAACCTCCCTGGCACTGAAGGATTATTACCAAGAAGCAACTAGTAATGCATCCAGAAAAAGACCATGGCCAAAAGGGGGAAGTGGTAAATACAAATGATTTTTTATGGTAAGAGATTTCAAAGTGAGTCAGGAGTTCCTTCCAGCGGTTATGCTTATGCAAGTCTCAGGATCTCAGTGACTGACACAGAAGACAGTTCCTCAAACACTGGGCCTCCTGAGGGTTCCAGAAACATCTACACACTATTGGCAGGGCAGATGATCTCAGGAATTAAGCACCCTGTCAGTGAGCCTTACTTTGGAATTTATGCTCCCCATGGTAACAGATTTGGACTCATTTATAGGTTCTCTACACATGGCTTTTTTGTTCCTTTTATTTTAATTCATAATTAGCACTATACTTGATAAATATCCATGTGCCAGCTGAGCCCTGAATTTCAGCAGAGTTACAACACTTACTTTCCAGTTCACTGGATTCACCCAGGTCAACGAATAAGGAGATGATGATAGACAAGGCCTATCCCAAGGAACAGAGAATGTCTGCAACTTCAAGCATAGTAGCTCCATCAATCTGCTCTAAGCTCCTTCTCAAATAAAGCAGAGAGGGTGTCACCATGCCCAAATCCTCAAGATTGGGGAAGGAACAATAGACTAAAGTAGACTTATTATTATTCTGTTAAAGCAATGGAAGAACTCCTCATTGATGTAAAAGCAGTGCCCACCAGATGTTCTGAGGGATGAGAAAGGGAAGAATAAGTGTAATATGGGGGCATTTTGGGGTCATTGGATTTGTTCTGTATTACATTGCAGTGATGGATACAGGCCATTGTATATTTTGTCATAACTTACAAAAATGTGCAGGACAAAGTGTAAACTATAAGGCAAACTGTAGTCAATGGTTAGCAGCAAAGCTTTTATATGGGCTCATCATTAGTAACAAATGTACCACACTAATGAAGGATATTGTTAATGTGGGAAAGTATGGGATGAGGAGGGAGTAGGGTACATGGGAAACCCTTTTATGTAAAATTTATGTAATCTAAAGCTTCTTGAAAAATAAAAAAGAATTAATTTTAAAAACTGCTGAGGGAAGTACTGCCTTTACAGAAATACTATTGAATGTTAATAAATTAAACTCCCTAATTAAGAGACACAGAGAGTCAAAATCAATTTTAAAAAACAAGACCTAACTATATGTTGTCCACAAGAAACTCACTTTAAACCCAAGGACAAATATAGCTTGAAAGTGAAAGGGTAAAAAATGATTTTCCTTGCAAACAGTAACTAAGAAAGTGTGGGGTAGCCATACTAATGTAATACAAAGTTAGACTTTAAATACACAAATTGTAAGAGACAAAGAAGGACACTATATATTAATAAAAGGGAAAATCTACCAAAAAAGAAAGAAGAAACATAAATATTTATGCACCTAACCAGGGTGCCCCAAAATACATGAGACAAACACTAGCAAAACTAAGGGGAGAAATAGTTGCTTCTACAATCATAGTGGGGGACTTCAATACACCATTTTCAGCAATAGACAGATCATCTCAAGAGGGGATAAATAAAGAAATAGATACTGAATAATATGTTAAAGGAAATAGACCTAATAGAAATATACAGAACATTGTACCGCAAAGCAGCAGGATATACATTTATCTCAAGTGTTCATGGATCATTCTCCAGGACAGACCATATGTCAGGCCATAGAACAAGTCTCAACAAACTTAGATTTTAATTATACAAAGAACTATCCCTGACAAAAATGGAATCAAGCTGGAACTCAATAATGGATTGAACATTCACAAATAGATAAAAACTGAACAACACCCTTTTAATCAGTGAGTCAGGGAGGAAACTAAAGATAAACCAGTAAATACCTCAAAAGAAATGAAAATGTGAAGACAACATATTAAAACTTATGGGATGCAGTGAAGACAGTACTGAAAGAATTCATGAAGGAGATAGAAATTATGAAAGGGAATGAAACAGAGATGAAGACCGAAATTAAAAATACCCTAGAGTGATACAACTGCATTTTGGAGTGCCCAGAAGAAAGAATCAGTGTACTTTAAGATAAGACAATTGAAATTATTTTGTCTGAAGAGCAGAAAGGATAAAGAATGAAGAAAAGTAAACAGCTTGAGAGACCTTTGGACACCAGCAAACATACCAATATATGTATTATGAAACCCACAGAAGGAAAAGGAAAAGAGAGAGGAGCAGAAAGAATATTCAAAGAAATAATGGCTGAATATCTTCCAAATTTACCAAAAGACACAAATATACATAACCAAGAAACTAAAAAAGAATCTCCAAACAGAATAAATCCAAAAGGACACACACCAATGCATATTATAACCCCACCTGTGATGCCAAAGTCAAAGAGAGAATTCTGAAAGACACAAGAGAGAATTAATATCATGAACAAAGGAGCCTCCATAAGATTAATGCTCATTTATCACCAGAAATCATGGAAGCAGGAAATAATTGGATGACATATTCAAAGTGAGGAAAGACAAAAGTTCCCAACCAAGATGCTACAGCTCTCAAAACTATACATATTATGGAATATTAAGCAGCAGTAAGAAGAAATGAAGTAGTGAAACATATGACAACATGGATGAACCTGGAGGACATTATGTTAAATGAAGCCAGACACAAAAGGACAAATATTGTGTGATTGTGCTTTTATGCTAAATATATTATGTGGAATATAAATATATTATGTGAAATATGAATATGGGTAAAATTGCATATATAAGACCAGTTTTTTTGAAGCTAAACAAATACTAAATACATTTAATACTACAAAATGTTTATACCAGACCAAAAAAAAACCCATTATACTAAGTGAAGGTGACCGGACATAGAGTACTATATATTGTATGACTCCATTTCTATAAAATGTAAATATAAATCAATTTGTAAAGATGAAATTAGATTAGTGGTTATATACAGTTGGAGAAGGAATGTTAATGAGTGTGGAGTCTTTTATTCTGGAGTAATGAAATTGTACTAAAATTTTTGAGGCGATGAATGTACAACACTATGATTCTACTAAAAGCCATTGATTATACACTTTGGATAGATTGTATGGCATGAGCATATATCTCAATAAAACTGCTTAATAAACAAATAAAATATTGTGGAAGAAAAGCCAGATATAGCAGCTGTGTGCAGCAGGGGAAACATAGGGAGATTGAGAGGTGAGGAATTTTCTTGTTTGTCTGGTTTTTGTTTATTATTATTATTATTATTTAAATGATAAAAAGTTCTGTTGGTGAGTGAAGTCGTGAATTCACAACTACGTGAGTGTACCAAATACCACTTATTGTACACTTTGGATGAATTGTATGTTTCTTTAATATGTATCAATAAAATTGATTAAAAAAAAAAAAAAGACTCTCTTTCAAAATGTGAGAGAATAAGACATTCCCTGATAATCAAAGCCTGAGGGTGTTCATCAAAACGAGACCAGACCTACAAAAAGTGCTGGAGGTAGTTCTTCAGGCTGAAAGGAAAGGACACTAACAATAGATTGAAGCCACATGATAAAATAAAAATATCTGGCAATGATAATAGCATAGGTAAATATAAATGCCATTGTCACTGTATTTTTGCTCTGTAACTTTATTTTTTACTTCTTACAGAATCTAAAATGCAAATGAATAAAATGTAAAGATAAATCTATGATTTTGGACTCAATATCTAATTATATAATTTGTGACAAGAATAATATAAAATGGGGGGCCAATGGAATATACTAACTTACTTTGTGTGTCTTATGGAAATTCAAGTGGTATCAAATCAACCTGATTGCTATAGACTTAGAGTGTTAAATTTAAACCCATGAAAATCACAAAGAAAATATCAGGAAAATAAGCTTAGAGAGAAATGAGAAGAGATTTTAATGGTTCACTACAAAAGATCAGCTAAATACAAAAGAAGGCTGAAATGGAAGAGCTGAGGGACAAAAGAGGCATAAGACCTAACAAAAGTGTGAAATGGAAAAAAGCCTTATCAATGGCTACTTTAAATAAGATGGGTTAAACTCTCTAGCCAAATGACAGAGATTGGCAGAAGGAAGAAAATACGTGTAAGAGAACTATATCCTGTTTACAAAACCCTCACCTTAATTTTAAAGTGAAAGGCTGAAAAAATTATTCCATGAAAATATTAACCAATAGAGAACAGGGGAGGCTATAGCAATATCAGTTGAAAACAGACTTTAAATTAAAAGCTTTTACTAGGGACAAAGAAGGACACAATACAATGATAAAAGGGAAAATGTAACAAGACGATTTAACAATTACAAAAAATATATGCACTTACCAACAGAGCCCCAAAATAACTGAAGCAAACATTTAAAGTGTGGAAGGAAGAGAAAGATGTTTCCACATTAATCGGAGGAGATGAAAATACACCACTTTCAATAATGGAGAGGACCATCTTGACTTGATGTAGAAGATAAATAAGGAAGGAGAAGATTTGAGCAAAACTATAAACCATATAGATCTAACATACATATAGAGAACACTTCACCCAACAACAGCAGATAACACATTCTCCTCAAGAGCACAAGGATAATTCTCTAGAATATAATATATGTTAGGCCATAAAAAGTCTTGATAAACTAAAAAATATTGAAATTATACAAAGAGTCTTCTCTGACCACAAAGGAATGAAGCTATAAATTAATAAAAAAGGGAAATTTTTAAAATATGTGGAAAATTAACTCCACTCTCTAAATAACCAATGAGTTCACAAGTGAAAAGAAGAATTGACAAATGAAATTTCAAAATATCTTGATGGAAATGAAAACAAAAAAGTAACATATGAAAACTTATTCAACACAGCAAAGCCAATGTTCGAAAGGAAACTTACTGTACTAAATCTCATATTAAAATGATGAAAAATTGATCAGTAACTTAAATTCACACCTGAGGAAACTAGGAAAGAAGAGCAAAGTAAACTCAAAGAAAATAATAAGAATAGAAGGGAGATTAATGAAATGGAGTTCAGAAATACAATAGAGAGAATCAATGAAAACAAAATTTGGTTTTTGAAAAGATCAATATACTCAACAATCCTTCAGCTAGACTGAAAAAGACAAAAAGAGAGAAGATGCAAACAATGAAAATCAGAAATGAAAGAGGGCTCATTAATATTGACCACAAAAATAAAGAGAATTATTAGAGAATATTGTGAACAAATGTGTGTCAAAACTTAGATAACCTAGATCATGGTTTCTTAACCTTTTTTGTTCCATTTACCCCTTTGCCAGTCAGGTGAAAACCATGGACCCCTTACTAAGTCCACACTAGACTGTGTATTATTTAATAAATATATCACACTCGCACCCACATGTCCCCACAAAATTAATGTGTTTTTTTTTATTTCAATTCAAGCTCATTGACTCCTTGTTAAGAACCCCTGACTTAGATAAAATGGATAAATTACTAGAAACACACAAATTACCTAACCTGAATCGAGAATAGAAGACTTCAACAGACCAATAAAAAGTAAATAGATTGAATGAATCATTAAAAACCTCTGAACAAACTTGCTTCCAGGAAGAGATGGCTTCACTTTGAATTGTACCAAACAATGTTTCTCATTTTACTGCATTGGATATTTATAGTAATTCCCATGAAAAATTTAAAAATTTCTAAGGAAACTTTCAGCCTCATTAACTCCTAGGAAATCCTTATGTCCAACTCAGTCCTGAAGGATTGTCCAATGAGCCACTCAGCTCAGACAATCTAAGGGCAAAAGCAAACCATGTGGCCTATTAGGTAAACTTCAACTCACTCTGAATTGCAGGCTAGCAAATACCATTCCCTTCTCCATATAATTTGTTAAAGCCCATATCTTTTAGAGCAGGGGTTCTTAACCTTTTTGTTCCATATACTGCTTTGCCAGTCAGGTGAAATGAATACTACTGTAATTTACTTATTGCATACATTCATAAGTGAAGGAAATGCTAGATTTCAGTTAGAGGTCATAGAAAATAAAGATAATAAGTTGATTTTTTTAATTCAAGTTCAAGGATCCCCTGAAATCTTTCCATGGACCCCAGAAGGGGTCCATGGACCCTGGTTAAGAGCCCTTATTCTAGAGGCATGAATGACTTTGAAGCCAGTTAAAGGAACAGAGGTGAAATATGCATGGTAGACTTGAGTCCTGGCCCCAAAACTTACCCACTGTGTTAACTGAAGCAAATTTCTTAATCTCTTTAATTTCAATTTCCCTTTTAAAAACCTAATAATGATAATTATTTGCTCATTTTAACATTATTAATATTATTATTCCACTTCTTATTCTATCTATATTTTATGTCACTATAGAAAGGATGATAGGTGAGTGAAATGAAAGATAAAAGAATATTGAATAATCATCTTTTGTATATTATTTAATTTGGGGGGATAGGCCTGAAAGTATATGCTCTTCTGCTCTCGGGGAAGAAAGCTTGAGTTATGCTTTTGTTTGTGGTTGCAAGCTATTAAAAACGGGAGAGTTCACATTATAAAATTACTTTCCTAAATTGGAGAACAAAATACTACCCACAGATTTGACCCTAGAATTTAACTGCTTAGCAAGTCACACCTGCTAGGTACCTTCAATGAGGATAAATTGAAAGGTTGGGTTGGGGATGGGGAGTGAGAGGTAGGAGACAGAAATGGGTATGGGAGAATGGCATGAATAAATTGTACCATGCTTTGCATTTTTACTGAAGTGCTTAATGGCAACCAGCAGACCCAAGTGCACAGAGAAATATCTTTGATAAAATCATGCCCAACACCTACCTATATTGTTAATAAAAGGATGGAAAAAATCTTGAAGTACATTTTCTGTAATTTATTTACAGGCTCAGAGCTTCAGCTTCCTTATTAATTACATGAGAATTAGAAAACTTAGTTTTCAAAATTATTTTTAAAGATGGAAAGAGAAAATATATGAAAGGAAACTTTCCCTGGCTCAGAGAAAGTGCATAAGAAATGTTTGTATGTTTTAATCTTCCTTAAATATGTGGAATTGAGGCCAAGGAAAGGAAAATACTTCATTTACGCTAACACAGGTAATTAGTAACACAACTGGGCTTAGAATCCATATCTCTTAATGACAATTCTAAAGCACTTTTCTTTTACTAACATAGGGTACTAATGCCATAAGCTTCCTTAGCCTGGTAAATAAGAACAGCCAATGAATGAGCCCTTGCATGAAACTTCACACTCAAAAGACCCTAAACAAACTCCCAGTTCTGAAGGAATGATCAAGCTTCCCAGTTCTGATGGGAAAATTTTGCAGAGAGAAATTTCAAAAGAAATTTCAAAGGAAACCCTAGGAGTTAGTGTTTCTTGCCCTGAGTAAATGATCCTTTGCAATTCCTTCAAGCTCAGAGGTGAACTAACCAGGAGTTCTCATTAAATAATCATTGTAGACTGAATTGCTGGACTATCTAACTGGACTCCAGGTTTTGAGAAAGCAATGCTGGAGTTTTGTTGAAACAGTTAACTTGGCCAATCAAGCACAGTAAATGTAGAAGCAGGAATAGATGACAAGTGAGTTCTGTGCTATTTGGGATTTTGATCCACTTCTATCTTATGTGTAGTTGTAAGATAAATTAGTACTGTACTTTAAACACTGTCCAATAAAGTTGTTGTCACTGACATGAGATTTCCAGAAAATAATTAAGAAATACTGACCTGATTCACTCAGAAATGTAGTTAGTGGACATATTATATAACTATACATGGACTAAAAAATATGACAATCAAAATAAAGTGGGAGGTGCAGGTGGAGAGAGTTCTTTTTTCCTTTCTTGTGAACTGTTGTTTCTCGGAGAGTATAAAATAACTACATAGAAGATAAACAGGATTACAATTCACATCATATGTATGACCCTACCATTGGACACAACTAGCAAATTTTTCACATTAACGGTAAATTTCAACAAGGCTGCAAGTTTCAAAAATAGTGATTAAATTCACTGTGGTCAGAGAAGGGCAATCTCAAAGCCAGGAAAAGTTGTGCTGAAGGACATCCCCACATTAACTAATAAAATATTAAACTTCTATCCTGGGGAAATACAGATATTTTCTCAAATAAAATGGAAAAAAATCCTTGGAATATATAAACCATCCCTAATTAAAGGAAACAGACCCAATATGTCAAGTCCTCAATATTAATCCCTGTACTTTTGAACCTTATTCCTGTAGAAATGCAACCTAGCCTAATAATAATTAAGGCCTAAGAGTTACCTCCTGGAAACCTCCTTGTTAATTAAATATGGCTTCTTTCTAAGCCAAACTCAGCAAATAAACTCACCATCTTCTTCCCGACATGGGACATGACTCCCAGGGATGAGGGTTTATGACCAAGTGTTAATCAGTAATGTGTTTGAAAAAAGACTTTGACCAAAAGAAGGAAACATTATATAAAAACTAGTTTAAATGGCTAAGAGATTTCAAAGCGAGTTGGGAGTTCATTACAGAAGTTATGCTTATTCAAATCTCAGGAAGATTTCACTAAATTCCACAAAAATTCTCAGACAAAAGTTTCTCCTGCAGGCTCTAGGTACATCTGGACACCACAGACAAGGCATAAAGCCTCATGAAATCAATGCCTTCTGATTGGGCCTTAATTTGGAATATAAAATAATCTATATCCCAGTATAACCTAGGTTTACTCATTTACAAATCCCTGAATCATGATTTTCCTACTTTTTAAAATTTGAACCTACAATTTTCAATATATCTGTTAAAAATATCTCTCAGAGACTTAAAATTTCATATTTTTCATATGCTGGTTCTATCCTGAATCCCAACAGACTAATGACCAACTCCTACTCTCCAGTTCTTTGGACTTGCCCTGGACAACTAACAAAATGATTATGCTGGACAAGTCCCATCTCAAAAACCAAGGAGCATCTACAAGTGCAATAAAGAAAATTCCTTTCATCTGCCCCAGAATAAGTTTCCTTTCAGCCTGAGGAATTCAGAGTGGACATCATCCCTAATCCTTAAAGACTGAAGAATAAACAAACATAAGAGAAGAGTATAACCACAGATCAAGTACAATTATGTAATTGTTGTTAATATCTTGTGTTAATGTAAGAACTTGTAACATTCATAAAAACATAATGTTTGTCATGGGTTCAGAGGGATGAATAATTAGAACACAGGGCATTTTTAGGGCAGTAAAACACTTCTATATGATACTGGAATGATGGATACATGACTTTACACATTTAAAAAAGTCAGTAAAACTGTATACAGCACAAAGTGTAAACCATAATTTAAACTATAGACTTTGGTCAATAGCAGTGCTTCAGTTTTGGTTCATAAATTGTAACAAGTGGATGACACTAATGTAAGTTGTTAATAACACGAACTATGTGTGCATGTGGGGAGCAAGAGTATACGGAAACTTCCTATACTTTTGGTGTATTTTTATGTAAATCTAAAAATTCTCTAAAAGTAAGGTTTAATATTATTTTAAAAATATATAGATTGGATACAACATACCTCCCAAGACAAAATTACTCAAGCAACCAGACATGACCAGCTCATGATAGTCATATTCTCAGTGGCTTATGGATGAACATGATGATCAAAGGCCATGAGGATGAGCATAATCTCATTATTCCTTGATTTTTGTTGTTTTTTTAACATACTTTTTTCTATTATTTTAAAAGAAGCTTTTGATTACATAAATGTTACATCAAAAATATAGGGGATTCCCATATACCTCACCTCCTCCCCCATTAACATCTTTCATTAGTGTGGCACATTTGTTACAATTGATGAACACATATTGAAGTAGTGTTACTAACCAAGATCTATAGTTTACATTATGGTTTACACTTTGCACTGCACAATTTTATAGGTTTGACAAAATGCATAATGACCTGTACCCATCATTGCAATGTCATGCAGAACAATTCCAATGTCCCAAAAATGTCCCATGTTACACGTATTCTTCCCTCTCCCTCACCTCAGAAACTCTGGTGACCATTGTCTTTATATCAGTGTTAAAAGTCTTTCCATTACTAGAATAATATTAAATTTACTTTTGTTCATAGTTGCCTTCCTACCTTATGTGTGTTCGTTCCTCAATCTTAAGGATATTGGATGGTGATAGCTGTTCTGCTTCAGATTGAGAAGGGGCTTAGATCCCATGGGGCAGATGTGTGGAACTGTCTTGCTTGCAGTTGTACATATACTCACTGTTTTATGGGATGGGTGTTGTCAGTCATCATCCCTTTGTTGGCTGTTCTGGGTGAGTCCAATGAATTGGAGAGCAGGTGTTGGCTGCAAATCTGCTGAGTTTCAGGGCTCAACTGGCATATCAACAGCCAGAGATTTAACTCTCTGTGACACATCCTTAATGGATATTGTGCTCATTATAGGTTCAAATAAAAGGGGCATAAGAACCATGTATAGGAAAATTATAAAAGAGTACATTTATGATACATTGGGGGAATAAGTTATCATATATTCCAAAATAATGCCCACTGAGAGGATGCTGAAATACTGGGGCTGTCTGACATGTCTGTAGGGTTCAGATGTGTCTAGAGCCCTCAGGAGCACCCCTGCTTAAGGCATTGTTTACTGTAGCAATGAGATCCTCCTAAGACGTGCATGAGTGTAACCTCTGGAATTATGTCCAAACTCACTTTGAAATCTTCTAGCCACAAAACTCATATGTATTTAATATTCCCAACTTTTGGTCAAGGCCTTTTTTTTAAATGCATCACCAGTTGGTGCTTAGTAATAATCCATTGCTGCCAGGGAGGCTCATTCCCAGGAGTAATGTCTCTTGCTGGGCGGAAGGTAATATGTTCATATGCTGAGTTTGGCTGAGAGGAAGGCCACATTAATGCAACCAGGATGATTTCAGGAGGTAACTCTTAGGCAATATATAATATTAGACTTTCAGTTTCACCATAACAAGGCTTATGAGTACAAATATCAATATCAAGGGTCAGTAGGCACTGCCTATGTACTCTAGTGATTCTTGCCACTCCATTAGAGAATGTAGCAGGACTTCCCAGGATAGGAATACAACATTCTTTCCATTATTTTGG
Organism: Tolypeutes matacus; assembly: GCA_026826555.1. NCBI lineage: Eukaryota > Metazoa > Chordata > Mammalia > Cingulata > Chlamyphoridae > Tolypeutes > Tolypeutes matacus. The sequence continues at coordinate 935,373 of JAKSZT010054372.1, read as the reverse complement.
GGGTCACCACACAATGAGACAATAGCCCATGACCAATTGAACACATTCATATTCCATAGAGGCATGCCCTGAGAGCACTCCTCCTCACACATCCCCCACCATTTTCACCCTGCACCTGCCACAGTTGTGACTTCTGCAATCCAAAACCTCCCTAAGAACAAAGCCAAAAAGCAAATAAAAGTATTAAAATTTTTAAAAAATAAAAAATAAAATAATCTATGTATGAGTTTTAAAAAATCTTTTTTTTTTTTTTTGCATTGTATCTTTTAATCCCATAAGATCTATGATGATCAGGCATCTAAGGGGCTTACAGATGGCCACATAATGATCAAAGGCCATGAGGAGGAGCATAATCTCATCACATCTTTCATTTTTTTACTATTTTCTCTTTCTTCTTAAATTCTTGTTGGTAGTTTGTGTTTCCAGGAATTTGTCCATTTCCTCTATATTATCTAATTTGTTTGTTTACAGGTGTTCATAGGATTCTCCTATTTTCCTTTTTATTTCTGTGGTGTCAGTAAAAATGTTCTCCATTTCTTTTCTGATTTTAGTTATTTGTATGCTCTCTTTTTGTGTGTGTGGAGCTTTTGTTCATTTTATGGATATTTTCAAAGAACCAACTTTTGTTTTTTTTTTTTTAACTCTCTAAGGTTTTATTCTCTATTTCATTTATCTTAACTCTAATCTTTGTTATTCTTCCCTTCTTGCTTTCTTCGAGCTTTATTTACTCTTTCTTTTTTTCTTTCTGGTATGTCCTTGTTTGTGATTTTAAGTCTCCAATTTGATATCGTTCTTCTTTTTAAATATCATCCTGTAGAGCTATAAATTTCCCTCTAAGCTCCACCTTTGTTGCATCCGCTAAGCTAAGGGATAGTTTTTGTTTACATTCACCTTAAGATATTTTTTAATTTCCCTTGTGATTTCTTTTTCAACCCATTGGTTGTTTAAGAAAGGGTTAATTCCATGTATTTGACAATTTTCCACTTTTCTGTTTGCTATTAATTTCTAGCTTCATTCCGATATGGTCAGGGAAGATATATTGTATGAGTTTGATGTTTTAAAATTTGTTGTGAGTTGTTTTATGATCTAAGATTTAGACTATACTGGAGAATGATTCATGTGCACCAGAGGAGAATGTGCATTCTGCTGCTTTTGAGTGAAGTAGTCTATATATGTCTGTTAGGTCTAAGTGTCATTTAAGTTTTCTATCTCCTTATTGGTCTGAAGTCTAGGTGTTACATCCATTATTGAAAGGGGTGTATTTATGTCTCATACTATTATTGTAAAACCTTTTACTTCTACCATCAAATCTATCAATGTCTACCTCATATACTTTGGGGTTCTACCATTCGGTGTATATATAATTCTTTTGTCATCATTTTAAATTGACCCTATTAGTATATGATAGTGATATTATTTGTTACTTGTAACAGTTTTTGATGTAAGGTATATTTTATCTGATATTTATATATATCCCCAGCTCTCTTATGTTTACCATTGTATAGTATATTGTATTCCATCTTTTCACTTTAACTAACTTATTTCTTTGAATTTAAGGTGAGACTCTTGTAAACAGTGTTGAGGTCATGCTTTTTAAATCAATTTTCTTAATTTCTCCCTTTTGACTGGAGAGTTTAAATCCATTTACATTTAAAGTTTCCACTGATAATGAAGGACTTTTTTCTGCCATTTTACTATTTCATCTTTAAAGTCTTGGTCTTTGTCAATTATCTTTGATTAATGCTTAATTTCATATTTATTTGATTTTTTATAGTGTAACATTAAGTGCCCTTTCATTTTGTTCTTCACATATTTTTTCAGATGTCTTTTTGTGTTTACCATTGCACATAAATATAACACCATAAATCATCTTTGTTTTAATATCAACTTACATTCCATAACATATACAAAATACAAACACTGAAATATTCCTTCACTGCCCCACATTTTGATGTTCTTTGTGACAGTTTGGAGTTCTTTTATGATTCCCAAAAAGAAAAAAATTATCTTCTTGACTTAATCTATTCCTGTTGGTATGAAACACTTTTGATTGGACTATATCAGTAAGGCGTGACTTGGGCTGAGTCTCCACCCACTTGCTGGAACTTATATAAACAGAGACACAGAAAGACATGAACAGAAAAAGGGAGTTCTGCTATTTTTGATCCTGCCATGTGAGAGAAGCAGATAAAGATTATGCATGATTCCCCCAGGAGGCTGGGTCCACAGAGCAGCTCATGGCTGAAATGATGAGCTAAATGCATGAAAGCACACAGCTGAAATTGGGAAGACAGCAAAGCAGCCAAGACTTTGAGAAGAGGCTCAGAAAGAGACAAGCCCTATACCTGGTTGCTCATAGCTGAGCTCTGGGAGACAGTAGATTCTGGTGGGTAAGTCAAGGACCTCATCAGAGACCAGTGGCCATCTTGCTTCACCACATGGCAGTACCTCAGGATCACCAGTAGCTGATGTGGGTGAGAAAGCATTTCTGCTGATGTCTTGCTTGGAACATTTCATTGTCTCAGAACTGTAAGCTTTTACCCTAAAAGAAATCCCCATTATAAAAGTCAACCCATTTCTGATACTTTGCATCAGCAACTTTGTGGCAAACTATTACATACTTGTTAAAATTATGTCTTTATACATTGCATTTTCCAAACAAAAGATTGATCATTCTTTTTCATGAATTTGCATTTTACAACCTGTATGAAAAATGAAGTTGCATACCAAAAAGTACAATACAATAATACTGGCATTTATAATTACCCATTGTGGCAATCTGAGATTATTTATGCTTTCCAAAAAGAGAGATTATGTTTGTAAACTTGTCTGTTCCTGTGGGTGTGACCCCTTTGATTTTATTAGATTCAGCTGAGATTTCAAGTGAAAAGTGATTTCTACATAGCAGTGGGGATTTAAAATTCAATCTTAAAACATCTTTATAAAGGAAACTAGCAGCCTCTAGTTTGAGAGACCTTCTTTCATCTCTTCAAATACTAAGAACTCACAAAAACCCTGGATTTGCCACTTTTTTTGAAATATTGTTATCCAATATAATGTGATCTGTGAAGATAGGGATTTTATTTTAATGTTTTAAGGCTACAATAATAGTATGTGGCACATATTGAAGAGTCAATACTTATAAAATTGAATTTAATTTGAATATAAAATGCTCCCATTATGTTCTTGATGTCAAGTACTTTTTTCAGAGACTGGTAGACATCCACTAAATCCAATCTCCCCTTTCTCAGTAACAGAGTTTACCTGGGTTTATGGTATTCTAACTCTTAATATTGTGAGTTTTGATGATCAATGCAAAACCATATCCTTAATGAAAATAATACTCAAAACACACCTGCTAGTGGATATATAATAGTCTTAAGATGGGAAACTGGCCCCAAAAACATCCACAGAGCATTTTAAATTTGATTTCTTTCTGGTATGTCCTCTGTTTGTGATTTTAAGTCTCCAATTTGATATCGTTCTTCTTTTTTAAATATAATCCAACTCCTTTGCAACTAGGTGAATGTCTTCCTGGCTGAAATCTAAAAGTTTGAATGTAAACCCTTCCAAGTTTATTACCTATGTTTCCCACCTGAAACCAATACAGGGCTTTTACAACTGCGTGAAACAATGCCCTATGGTGATATTTTACAAACTGGGATGTATGTATGAAATACCTAGGGCTAAAATTCAAATTATGCATCACTAGTTCTGGGTTTAGGCCAGAATCCTGCATTTCTAACAAGCTCCAGGTGATACCAGTGATGCTAGCACTTGGATCACATTTTGAATATAAAGACCCTAGAGAAGGACCAAGAAATGGTTAGGAAGGAAACTGAATAAAAAAGAGAAGAGAAGATACACTGCCCTATTAACCAAGATTATTTATATGGGTCTGCCACATGAAAAAGAATGAACTTGCTGTATGTTAAACAATTATATATTGTACTTTTTTTTTTAATAGAAGCTTGATCTTATGCTATGAAAATACAGAGCTCAAAACATAAATGGTACCACTCTCCTCTTTAATATTGCTACTCACCTGGCATGATATCTGGATTTCTAACTTTGTATGTCCCACACAAAGAAAAAATTCCTTCACCAACATTTTTTTTCAGCTCTTGCCAACTGCACATTTATTTTTCTGTTCAAGGCAGCTTTGCTGTTACAGATAAAGGGGAAATGAAGGTATTAGAGCTAAGGCATATCAGTGAAGAAGAAAAAAGTATAAGTGGATGTTGGATTAAGTTGCTCTCATGGACACAA
>JAKSZT010054372.1:900120-919704 GCA_026826555.1 Tolypeutes matacus | reverse complement strand
TCATCTATAGTTTTCTTTCCTTGTGGTAATGTGTAAACTTTTTATAAAAAACTTTATTTTTAGGGAAAGTATAGATTACAGAAAAGTTACTTTGAAAATATAGGGGATTCCCATAAAACCCACCCTCTTTCCCTCCCACATTTTCCCCTATCAATAGCATCTTACATTAATGTGGTACATTTCTTACAATTGATGAAACAATATTGAAGCATTTTTACTTACCAATGTCTATAGTTTATGCTATGGCTTACACTTTGCACTGTACAGTATTATAGGTTTTGACAAAATATATAATGACCAGTGTACACCATTGCAATATCATGTAGAATATTTCCAATATCCTACAAATGCCATGTGTACAACTATTCTTCCATCACCCTCCCCTCAGAACCTCTGATAACCACTATCTTTATAACAAAGTTACAAGTTCTTCTGTTACTACAGTAACAAAAAGTCTTCTTTGGTCTGTAGTGACATTTCTCCCATATGTTTGCTCACTCCTCGATCCTTGTGGTATATTTTTCTCACTTTTGCCCTGTGATTGATGTTGGCCTTTTATTTTGAAATGTCTGAGCAGATTTGGATGTTTAGATTTTTGAATGTTTGGCAGAACTCCTCTGTGAAACCATCTCATCCTATACTTTTCTTTTTTGGGAGATTTTGATTACTAACTCAATCTCTTTACTAGTAATTGGTTTGTTGATATTTTCTATTTTTTTCTGGAGTCCTTGTAGTTAGTTTGTGTGTTGCTAAGAATTTGCCCATTTCATCTAGATTATGTAATTTATTTCTGTACAATTGTTCATAACATCCTCTTATAGTCCTTTTCATTTCAACGGGTTGGTATAATGTCCCCTTTTGAATTTCTAATTTTTGTTATTTGTATCCTCTTTTCTTTTCTTTGTGAGTCCAGTTAAAATTAGTTGTCATAAAGAGAGAGCAATTTAGTCTTCTTTACCTTAATTTATCAGCTGCAACCTCCTGCTCTTCCCTGGATGAGGTACAGTGTTCTTCAGGTTACCAGAGTTTCAAAATAGTTTTTCAGACAGTTCCTGACATTTTAATAGTTGTTCTATTAGCTAACTATTAAATCACAACCCTACAATCTACCCCAAATCTGTATTGCTATCTTTTTGATAGCAGAATCTGATAAGTTACTTTCATTTTTTCTTTTTGATAAATATTGAATTCTTGAGTAATTTTATACTTACAGAAAAGTAGCAAAGATATTAGAAAAAGTTCTTTTATATTCCTCACCAATTATCCCCTGATATTGACATCTTACACACCATAGTTACATTCATCAAAATTTTGAAATTAATCTGAATACATTCCTGTTGGAAAAGCTCCAAACTTTACTCATATATCCATATTTTTTCCACTATTGTCATTTTTCCTGTTCTAGAATTCCATCGAGGACAACATATTGCATTTAGGACAATTACCCTTGAAATAGATCTCGTCTGCATTCAATGTCCACTGTAAATATGGATATATTAAGCCATAGCTGGCTGCTCCAGACATCCAAAACAGCAACATACTTTCCATGCACTTCATAGTCATGTCCAGAGATGTGGTAGATACTTTTATTGTGTTATGAGTCATAGTCACTGACTAAGCCAATAACTCAAATGAAGAGGCACCATGCAAGTTACTGGGGGGCTAGTTTGAATGCACAGGATAGTTTGACAATACTGATGTCTACCTCTTTTAATTTTTATACAATTTTAAAATATTTTAATGCAGTTTATAACACATCAAATGAACTGAAATATTTTTAGTACTTTACCTTTTACTTTTACATCTTTACGATGTTACACTAATTAATGTATACTTTACTTTTAGCAATGTAGTAAAAAAATCTATGTTCTTTATTATTTAATGAAAACCTAAGATTCCCAATGGAATTAAGATTATTCTCCCATATTACCACCTTAATATGCATATTGAGGTGGACTTTGATAGAGATATTTGTTATGAAGTTATTTTTTGTTAACAATATTAATTTAGGTTATTAATTAATAATGGGTTCTTAGAATTAGGTATTTAAATAATTCAGTTTAGAAAATGCTTTTGCAAACTTCCTATAAATGATTTGTATTTTTAAGTTTAGTAAATTACAGTTAACAACCAATGAAATTTACTTTTAACCATTTAACTCTAGTCTTACATTCCTCATTATTTTCTGTGAAAACTAGTCATTTTAATTTAAGACAAATCTATATTTTATTAAAAGTAAACTTACAATTTTCATTATCTTAAAGATTTAATACATGTAAGGTTAATTAATTTTATTAGTATTCTATAAACCTAAGGAGATTACACCAAAGCCAAATAAATATTGAACTATTATATTTTATGCAAGAAATGTTTTTCCTTTTACTCCTTCTACAGGAAGCTAAGAACTCTTTTTAATTCTAAATTTTTGAATGACCTTAAAAGTATATTGACTGCCAGGCTCGGCAATATATATTGGAATTGATTGATTTGTTTTAATCATACTTTAGAAAAGATCTTTCTATAGGTTTCAAGGGCTTTTTTTTTTTATTTATTGAAATTTGGTAATTAGAAGAATTACCCTAATTTTAAGTGTTAGAAAGTTTAAATTGGGGAATTACAGGAATTTTTAATTCCTCAGGATAGTAGATAAGAGTTTTAACCTGAACTTACATGTCCCTTTCTTGTCACACCTAGCCCTTCCCCCATTGCTCTTGCAAAGAGAAGGAGGGCTTGGGGAGGTTCTGGGTAGTTTAAATTGCTTAAGAAAATCTTTTTCCCTTTATATCCTTAACTTTTCTTCTAAGCAGTGCAGAGGACTTTGCCAATTGTTCTGCCTCAGTAGCCACCTCCAAGTTTGCTAACAGGGAACATTCTCTTTCTGTTGCTATCTGGCAGTCTCCCACTTTTTCCTTTAAATTCAGCTTCTCTGCTACCTGCTCTAGCACAGTCAGTATACATGCATAAGGTTTTGGGGCATCCTCTTACTCTCTTGCCAGTCCCCACTCATTCCAGGAGGGCAACCACCCCTCCCCACATTGACATCATAGGCCAACTCAATATTTCCCCCATGGATTCTCCTTTCCCTGATCTCATGCTTACTACTGCTGGCAGTATTTCAGTCTCCTGGCTGGTGGCTCACCAATTTTTATAACCCAATTACTGAAAGGCAGTGTCAGCCTGCTGCAAGACCAAAAAAAGTGCATCCAGCATGGATTTAGACATAAGCTTTATTTATTGGAAATTATGGACAGGAGAGGGTCTCCAAAGGTGGTGGTTCAGAAAATGAAGATAATGGTCTGCAAAGAGATGGGAAATGAGGGATCATATAAAGCATCCAGAACAATGATATTTCTTAATATAGTTTTTTCTAAGGTCACATGAAGCCCATAAATGGGGTCTGGTAATGTTATTGTAGGAAGGAAATGTACAGTTTGTGGGAAAGTACAGTCTACAATATCATCAGTACATTGTTTCTCTGTGAGGAAGTCTGTTACATTTTAAATTGTATCCTAGGGCATGCAGGAATCTATGTGTTGCCAGCTGAGTTTCCCTTAGGGACAGGTAGCCAGGGCCCAAAACCACTGGACTCCCACACTTGGATTTTTAAAACATTTTGTAGTGTACTATTTTTTAATAGTAGCTACTTTTGTTATAGTGATGAAAGCTTTTTAAAATAGTAATATTCACTATCACCCTTAGTTTTCATTAGGTATATATTTCCCTTAAACCACCCTATTATTAACACCATGAAATAGTGTCATATATTTGTTATAATTCATAAAAGAACATTCATATACTTGTAGTAATAATTATAGTCCATCATCTACAATAGGATCCACTAGGTTATATAGTCCTATGATTTTTCTTTTAATTTTTAAGCAGTATTATTCACATAACCTATAAACCATCCAACATGTATAAGCAGTGGCTCTCAGTATAATCACAAAGTTGTGCTTTCATCATTACAACAAATTTTAGAACTTTTTCTTTGCTCCAAGAAGAAAATCTCCATAACCCTTTTACTACCATATTATTGGCAATTAGCATTAATGCGGTACCTTTGTTATAATTCATTGAAAATATTAATATATTATTTCACTATAATCCATCATTTGCATTAGGTGTATTTTTACCCATATACCACCCTATTATTAACATCTTGTAATAGTGGTGTACACTTGTTTTAGTTCAAAAAGAACCCTCTCATATTTGCTCTATTGACCTCATTCATAATCTACAACAAGGTTCACTATGTTTTACAGACCCATGTCTCATCCTCTAGCTTTCTTTCTAATGATATATGCCACCCTAAACTTCCTTTGTATACATCAATCACACCCACATATCAGCACTGTTAATTACACTCATGATAATGTTCTATAAACACTTTTATCCATTTCCAAACATCTACAAACATTTTTTATAGTTTTTTAAATTATTTTTTTAAAAGATATATAGATTACATAAATATTACACAAAATATATAGGGATTCCCATAAGTCCCACTCCCCACACCTCTCACAACCTCTCACATGAACATCCTTCATTAGTGTGGCATATTCATTGCAATTTATAAACGCATCCTGGGGCTTTGCCATTAAGCATGGATGATAGTTCATATTGTAGTTTATACTCTTTCCCACAGAGTTCTGCCTGTTGTGTGATGATATCAAATGGCCTATATCTGTCATTGCAATGTCACTCAGGACGATTCCCAAGTCCTGAAAAAGCCTCCGTATTACAATTCTTTTTCCCTCTCCCTGCAACAATATCATCTAGTGTCTACAGGCTCCACATTAATTTTGTAATTTCTTCCATTACTTGAATCACAAATACCAGTAAGTCCGCTCTGGTTCATAGCTCTTCCCCAAATTCTGAGGAGTCTGGGATGGTAATGTCCATTCCACCTCCAAATGAGAGGGGGTTTATATCCCATGGATAAGATGGATGGATTTATCCTGCCTGCAGCTTCAGACTTTCTCCATTCACTGAGATGGCCGTTGTCTGTTATCGTCTCCCCGCCAGGTGCCCTGGATGATTCCTTTGAGTGGTAGAGCAGGAGTTGCAGCACCACTGATATTCTGGGCCCAGCTGGCACACAGACAGCTCAAAGGCTCTGGATGTACACCTATGAACTCCAGCACCAAGTATAGGTTAGAATAGAAGGAACAGATGAACCATGTGCAGGGAAGACATATTTGAGTCCAACTCTGTCACTCATAGGAGCACAAACTCCAAAGAAAGGCCTACTGGAAAGTAACCAAACCCTGAAGCTGTCTGCCCTGACATAGGGCCTGGGTGTCTGCAGAGCCCTGAGGAGCCCCTCTATTTGGGGTGATATCCACCTTGGAAGCTTATAAGGCCCTACTGAGATGTACTTAAGCATTACCTCTGGGATGACCTTCTGATTCATTTTGAAGTCTCTTAGCCATATGAATTCAGTTGTCTTTACCTTTCCCTCCTTATATGCAAGGTCTTTTTCCAGTAGCATTGCCAGTTGTCACTTGGTAACAATCCCTCAGAGTCATGTCCCATGCTGGGAGGAAGGTAATGCATTCATATGCTGAGTTTAGCTTAGAGAGAGGCCACATTTGAGCAGCAAGGAGGCTCTCAGGAGGTAACCACTAGGCACCCCATAACAATAGCCTAAGTTTCAATTTCAAGAGCAAAGACTCATAAGGCTAGTCATCAATAACGAGGGCCCAGAAGTGGATCATCCTCCTTTGCAGGACACTGCCCCTGCACTTGATGGACTATTGCTGCTCCCTTAGAGAATGTGGCAGAGCTCTCCAGGATGGGAATTCAGTATTCTTTCATTTATTGAGTGATTCTCTACCCACTGTGATAATGCCCCGTGAACATTTGAACAATTTTATGTACCTTAAATGTATGTTCATGTGAACTTCCTCCCATGTACCCCCCATCCCTGACAGCCCCCAACACAAACCTCTCCCACCCCAGTTATAACCCTGCTGTGTTCCAAAGCTTCTTGAAAGATGAAGCCATTAAAATAGCTGAATACAATTAATAGGAAAATGAAATAATAATAATATGTTTAAATATAAGAGACAAAATACATAGCATTTTATTTAAAAAACTAAAACTAAAATAAAATTAATAGATTGGGATTTTAAAAAAATGAAAAATATTAAAAAAATTTTTTTGACATTTTGCTTTTCATCACTGCAATATCTGGTGTCCAGTCTATACAGTGGCATCTTCCCTCTCTCATTCCCCATTGTCTCAATATTTTTCATTTTGTTTTTAAAAAGTTTTAGGTATCAGCAAAGTCATAAACAGAATACAAGAGACTCTCATATATCGAATCTTCCCCCCCCCCATATTAATATATTTTTATTTGTGGATTGTAGCATTGTTATAACTGATATACAAATAGTGGAACATAGTTACTAAGTATTGCCAATGGTTTACAGTATGGTTTACATTTTAGACCGTACACTTTTATAAATTTGGATATTTCCCATGTCCTCTGTCCATCACTGTATGGTGATGAAGAACATTTCCACTGACTACTAAATGCCCCTTGTTTGATCTATTCTATTGTTCCTACCACATCCACCCAGGGCCCATGATGACCCCCTGGCTTGACTTGTTGGATGACAAGATTCAATGGTACATGTAATAAGACTGAGGACTTGACACACTGGTTTGTCCTCCCCGATTAGGAAACACCCTTGCTATTGAGTGACTCCCAAACAAATTGTTTCTCCTGAGGATGGGACTCCAACTCCTTCCTGCACATTATATGGACTCCACCCACTGATACAACATATTATGACAGAATGATAACTTACACACTCCATAGAAGTCTGCTTCAGATGTGCCTTGTCCTGAATGCCACCCCAACCAACACCCTAAACAAGTAAGCCTTGCCATAAGAGCATTTCCAACTTTGTACTTTCAAGCACATACCCACAGATCCCAGTGTTCACAAGGCCCCTCTCCCAACACTTCCCACCATACCATGGATCTTCTAACCCACCCTTCCCAATTTACCTACCTGTCAATCCTCCACCACACAACCCAGTAATATCATTATTCTCCTGTCCTATCCCTTCAATACACAACTACAATCTTTCACCTTACCATAAATTATGTCCTTATGGGTGATGCCTCACATCCTTCTACTCTCTTTCGATTTCTTGTAAACATATAGCTCTCTGAATAGCTCTCTGAATCTGCTTGATTTCTTTAATTCATAGCAGTGAGATGATATTTTGTTCATACTTCAATGCATGGCTTGCTTACCTCAACATAAAGTTCTCAAGATTCATCCATATTATTCCATCTGTAAGCACTTTATTCATTCTTACAAGTGAGTAATATTCGATTGTATGTATGTACCACAGGTGAGTAATATTCGATTGTATGTATGTACCACATTTTGATTTTCCATTCATCTGTTGAATGGGGACCTGGGTTGATTACAACTTTTGGCAATAGTGAATAATGCCACTATGAACATTTGTATGCATATATCCGTTTGAGTCTTTCCTTTCAATTCTTCTGGGTATATACCCAGCCATGGAATTGCTGGATCATATTGAAGTTTATAGTTAGTTTTTTGAGGAACTGCCAAACTCTTCCACAATGGCTGGACCATTTTACATTCCCACCAGCGGTGGATGGGGTTCCCATTCCTCCACATCCTCTCCAACACTTATAGTTTACTGTTTTTTTAAAAGCCATGATTCTAGTGTGTGTAAGATGGTATCTCATTGTACTTTTGATTTGTATTTCCCTAATACCTAGTGATGTCGAGCATCTTTTCCTGCACTTTTTAGTCATTTGTACTTCTTCCTCAGTGAAGTGTCTTTTCAGGTTTCTTGCCCATTTTTTAAATTGGGTTGTTTGTCTTTTTATTTTCAAGGTGTAGAATTTCTCTATATATGCAGAATATTAGGCTCCTATCAAATATATGGTTGCCAAATATTTTCTCCCATTGGATAGGCTGCCTTTTTTACTTTCTTGAAAACATTCCTTGAGGTGCGAAAGTTTTCAATTTTAAGGAAATCCCTTTTATCTATTTTTTCTTTCACTGCTTGTGTTTTGGGTGTGAAGTTTATGAAATCATTTCTTATTACAAGGTCCTGTAGAAGCTTCCCTAAATTATCTTCCAAGGTCTTTATGGTATTGGCTCTTATATTTACATCTTTAATCCATCTTGAGTTGATTTTTGTATAATGTGTGAGATGCAATTCCTCTCTCATTCCTTTTGGATATGGTTATCAAGTTCTCCAAGCACCATTTATTGAAGTGGCCATTCTTTCCCAACTGAGTGGGTTTGGTGGCCTTTTCAAATATCAGATGGCTGTAAATGTGAGGATCTATATCAGAACACTCAATTCTATTCTTGTGTCAATACCATGCAGTTTTGAACACTGTAGCTTTGTAGTATGTTTTAAAGTCAGGTAGTGTGATTCCTACAATTTAATTTTTTTTCAACATATCCTTGGAAATTCAAGGCCTCTTAACCTTCCAAATACATTTTGTAGTTAGTTTTTCCAGTTCTTTTTAAAATTACAGTGCTGATTTTTATTGGGAATGCATTAAATCTTTAGATTACTTTGGGTAGGATAGACATCTTAATGATGTTTAGTCTTCATATCCATGAACAGGGAATATTTTTCCTTTTTTTTAAGCCTTCTTTGGTTTCCTTTAAAAGTGTTGTGCAGTTTTCTGTATATAAGTCCTTTACATCTTTATTTAAATTTATTCCCAGGTATTTGACACTTTTATTTATTATTGTAATGGTATTTTTTCTTGATTTCTTCATCAGATTGATTGCTCATTATTGGTGTATAGAAATGCCACTGATTTTTGGGCATTGATCTTATATCCTGAGACTCTACTGAACTCCTTTATAAGTTCTAGAAGCTTTGTTGTACATTTCTCAGGGTTTTCTATGTATAAGATTATGTTTTCTGCAAATATTGATTTTTTTTATTCCTTTCTTTCCAATTTGGATGACTTTTATATCCTTTTCTTGCCTCAGTGTTTGAGCAAGTATTTCTAAGACAATGTTAAATAGGAGCACCTGATAGTGGGCATCCTTGTCTTTTTCTCAATCTTAAAGGAAACCTTTTAGGATTTCACCATTGAAGATGATGTTAGCTGTGGGTTTTTCATATATACCCTTTATCATGTTCACAAAGTTTCATTCTATTCCTATGTTTTGCACCATTTTTATCAGGAAAAGATGCTATATTTTGTCAAATGCTATTTCTGCATCTATAGAGATGATCATGTGTTTTTTTCTTTCAATCTGTTTATGTGATATATTATGTTGATAGATTTTCTTATGTTGCACCATCCTTGTATACTCTTGATGAAACCCACTTTGTCATAGTGTATAATTCATTTGATATGTTGTTTAATGCAATTAGTAAGTATTTTGTTCAGGATTTTAGCATCTAGGATCATTAGAGAGGTTGGTGTGTAATTTCCTTTCTTGTGGCATCTCGGCCTTTGGTATTAGGGTAATGATAGCATCATAGAATAAGTTAGGCAACGTCCCTTCTGCTTCTATTTTTTGGAAGAGCTTAAGCAGGAATGGTGTTAGTTCTTTGCTGAAAGTTTGGTAGAATTCACTTCTGAAGCCATCTGGTCCTGGGCTCTTCTTAGTTGGGAGGTTTTTGATGACTGATTCAATCTCTTAACTTGTAATTGGACTGTTGAGTTCATCAATTTCTTCTTTTGCCAATGTAGGCTGCACATGAGTTTCTAGGAATTTGTCCATTTCCACTAAATTATCATTCTTGTTGTCATATAAATTTTCAAATATCCTCTTATGATACTCTTTATTTCTGTGGGGTCAGTGGTGATATCCCCTTTCTCATTTCTTATTTTGTGTATTTGAATATGCTCTCCTTTTTTCTTTGTTAGTTTGGCTAAGGGTTTGTCAATTTTATTGATCTTCTTGAAGAACTAGCTTTTGGCTTTCTTTAATTTTTATAGTGCTTTCTTATTTTCTATTTCATTTAGTTCTGCTCTGACCTTTGTTGTTTCCTTCTTTCTACTTCCTTTGGGGTTAGTTTGTTGTTGTTTTTCCAATTTCTCCAAGTGTGCAGTTAGATCTTCGATTTTAGCTCTTTCTTCTTTTTTAATATATGCATTTTGGGCTATGAATTTTCCTCTCAGTATAGCTTTTGCTGCATCCCATAGGTTTTGCTATGTTGTGTTGTCATTTGCATTCATTTCAAGGTAGTTACTGATTTCTTTTGAGATTTCCTACTTGAACTACTGTTTGTCTAAGAGTGTATTGTTAACTTCCTTATCTTTGTGCCTAATCTGGTTCTTTGGCCCTTACTAATTTCAAATTTCATTCCTTTGTGGTCTGAGAAGTTACTTTGTATAATCTCAATCTTTCTGAATTCATTGAGATTTTTTTCTGTGGCTTAGCATGTGGTCTACCTTGGAGTATGATCTATGTGCACTTAAGAAGAATATGTATCCCACTGTATTTGGGTGTAGTGTTCTACATATATCTGTTAGGTCCAGATCCTCTAATTTGTTAATCAAAGTCTTTGTTTCTTTATTGATTCTTTGTACAAATGTTCTGTCTAATAGTGATAATAGTGTATTAAATTCCCCCAGTATAATTTTAGAGGCATCTATTTCTCCACTTAGTTTTTCTATTGTTCACCTCATGTATTTTTAGGTGCCCCTGTTATGTGTGTAAATGTTTATGATAGTTCTTTCTTCTTGGAAGATTGCCCCTTTCTGTAATATATAGTGTCCATTTTTGTTTCTTAAAATAGATTTCTATTTAAAGTCTATTTTGTCCAATATTAGTATAGCTACTCCTGCCCTTTTTTGGTTGTTGTTTGCTTGCAAAAATTGTTTTCCAGCCATTCATTTTAAGCTTCCTTGAATCCCTAGGTCTAAGATTTGTTTCTTGTAGACAACATATAGATGGGTCATATTTCCTAATCCATTCTGCCAATATGTGTCTCTTGACAAGTGAGTTTAATCCATAAACATTCAGTGTTGTTACTCGCAAGGAATTACTTGCATTATCCATATTTTCTTTGGGTTTATGTATGTCATATCTTGTTTTTGGTTTTTTCTTTTTGTTGTTTTCATTGTTCTCTCACTCTCCTCCAGCTCTCTATCTCCTGTTTTTTCCTTTCAACCAGCAGAACTCTCTTTAGTATTTCTTGAACTGCTGGTTTCTTATTGGCATACTCTCTTAATTTCTGTTTATCTGTGAATATTTTGAACTCTCCATAATTTTTGAATGCTAGCTTTTCTGGGTAGAGATTTCTTAGCAGAAAGGTTTTTCTTTTTCTACCTTAACTAAGTCATAGCACTGCCTTCTTGCCTCCAAGGTTTCAGATGAGAAATCAGCACTTAATCTTATTGAGCTTCCCTTGTATGTGATGGTTCTCTTTTCTCTGGCTGCTTTCAGTATTTTCTCATTTTCTTGAACTTTGGACAATTTGATGAGTATATGTCTTGGAGTATGCCTGTTGTGATTTATATGTTTTTCATACCCTGTGCTTCCTGGACTTGTATATCCATTTCCCTCAATAGGTTTGGGAAATTTTCAGCCATTATTTCCTCCAACACTCCTTCTGTCCCCTTTCCCTTCTCTTATCCCTCTGTGATGCTTATAATTTATATGTTGTGCAGTTTGTGTTGTCATTCAAATTCTGCTGTTTTTTTTTCTATCTTTTTATCTATCTGTTCTACTATATTTTTTATTTCAGATGTACTGTCTTCCACATCACTGATTCTTTCCTCTGCCTGTTCAAATCTGCTTTTATGTGCTTCCAGTGTCTTTTAGATTTCCTGGATTTTGCCATTCATCACCATCATATCCGTTATCTTTTTATGTATGTTAACGATTTCTTCAGTATGTTCTCCAAGTGTCTTCTTAATACCCTTAATCTCATCCTTCACTTCATTAAGTTGGTCCATGATATTTGTTTGGACAGCTTTGATTTGTTGTTCAATGCTGTGCACCTCTTCTTGGTTTTTAGTTTGTTCATTTGAGTGATCCATTTCTTCCTGTTTCTTAGTATGATTTGTAATTTTTGGTTGCCCTCTGGATATCCTTTTATCTTGATGTGTTTATTTAAAAACTCTTTCCTCTATGATTTTATTTATTTGCTGTTTTTTATTTGTGTAAGTTTTCTCTTTTACACTTTGTTCTTCTTATTCTATGTCATTGCTGTTGTGTATGTTCTCTTGGAGAAAAAAATTAAAGTGAGAGAAAGTGAAAGAGGTAAAGAAAGTAAAAGGATAATAGTAAAAATAATTGTAATTGTTAGAAGAAAAAACATTTAAGACTTTGGAAAATGAATGTTTAACTCATGTAAGCAGTGTAGAGTAAAAGGTATAGAAAAGTGGGGTACCAACAATGAAATGGGAAACCAAATAGAGAAAAATATATAGACTAAATTTAAAGGGCAGTATGATGAGGAGAGAGGGAAAGAAAAAAGAAAAGACAAAAAGAAAAAAAAGTTAATAAAAGAAAGAGAAAAGGGTAGATGAGGTAGAAATAAAAACCAGAAAAATTGGGGACTGAACAAAGTGAGGTGGAATGTAAGCACAAAAACAGAAAGCAAAAGATAGGCTGATGAAGGAAGGAAAAGGACCTTGGTATACAAAATTGCTATATATAGAAAAGGAGAAATCAAGGAAGAGGATACACAGTAACCATGAATCAAAGCAGCAGCATCTTGAGGAATTTAATTCTTCATCTGGCTCCCTCCAGTATGATGTCCTGTGGCCTCCTACTCTGTGCATTCCCAAAACAGCTTCCTCAGGCAGGATCTTGCCCCTACTCAGCTGTTTTTTTGTGAAAGAGATCTGCCTATTTTCCTTTGAAAGAAAAAATATTGGTACCAGATAAGAAAGATAGGAAGACAAAAGAAATAATAGTAATGGTATTAGTAAAAGGCAGGAGAGCAAATGTACAAGACCTAGGAAATCGAAAAATTAACATGAGTATGAAGCACAGAGGAATAAGATTAGGAAAGTGGAATTGAAACAATGAAACAAGAACCAGAATAGAGAAATAAATATACAAAATGTATTAAAATGCTGGAATGGTGAGAAGAGAGGAAAAGAAAATAGAGAAAAGAGAAGGAAAAAAGTAAAAAGAGAGTATTACAGAGAAAAAGGGAGAGAGGGATAAATGCAAACTAGAAAAACTGGGGACCAAATAAAGGAGTTAGAGTGAAAGAAGAACTGTAGAAAACAAAAGGTATAAAGATGTAGGAGTGAAAAGAAGTAGCATAGGTAGAATAGATCAGTAACCAAAAGAATAAAAGAAAGAAAAAGCAAAAGTAAACAAGCAGAGAAAGAAAGGGAAGGGATACAAAACAAGCAAGAAAAAAGTCAGCAGCAACTTGTTTGTTTTTTTAAAAGGAGTTAGAGGGAAAAAATTATAATAAACACAGAAAAACAGCATTATTTCTTAGACCCCTAAGGATCTTCTCAGGCTGCTGGTGTTCTTCAGTCATTCACTCTGCAGCCTGTGCTCTGCAGGTTTTGAACTGGGTTTTAGTGAGTCAAGTAAGGGAAATAAAAGAAAATGAGCTTCTTTAAAAAAAAATGAGAAGTCCAATTAAATTCAAAGCAAAGAAAATGTCTATATGTTCTCTGTCATAAAGTTTCAGCTGGCTGCCTGATAATCTTGTGGATCTCTCCTACAGGAACAGCCAGGAATCGAACCAAGGACCTTATATGTGATAGGTTGGAATTCCCCCACTGAACTAATCTGCCGCTCTGTCTCTTTGGCCTTTCAGAACTCTATCAGCCCCTTTTCCTTAGGGCAGTTTAGCTCCCCTGCAGTCAGCAGGAGTTGTGCTGATCACTGCCTGTCTCTGCCTCCTCTCTGATGTAATTTCTCTCTTTACCTAGGTGGCTGGGTGTGACCACCGGCCTGGGATGATCCTTCTCCCCTCTCCCTGTTGCATCTGTGTCCCTTCTGATATTCAAGGGAGGCCAAGCTGGCTAAAATCAGTGCAAAAAATATTGCTTTACACTGTCCCCAACCTCTCTTCCTCCAGGGAATCTGCCTTCACACACCCATTTGGAGCAGGTTGCTGGGTCTCCACCTAGTCTGTCTGCCTTAAGGGCTGGGTATGTGTGCCCCTTCCAGTCACTGAGGTACACAGCCCCTGATTATTCCTGGCTTCCCTATCTGTCCCTCCTAGATGAATCCGAGCACTTCCTGTAGAGGTAGATGTCTGCTCTACTTTCAGCTAGATATAATTTGCCAGGAGTTTTACCATCACTTAATATCTTAGGGGTGGTGGAGGAGAGCCCTTCCCAGCAGCCTGGATTTAATAACTCAGGGTTACTTGTTTTGGCTTCTTTGTGTTTCTGACTCTCACTCTTCTAGGAGTTGGTAACCAGTGTCCTTGTATGCTATGCCCCAAGCAGGTCCCACAGCAGCCTCTGGCTTTTTAAAAAATAGTTTTATTGATAGCTAAGATTTGTATGTGTAACTCTTCGTCCATGTTCCCACAATCCCCCCTCATCTGGATTTGAACCCTGCTGTTTATGAGTATGATGTCCATGTTTTTAATCATTTCATAGCTTTGTCTCTTCTGCTTTGACCTTTGGCTGAACTGATCACTACTGGATAATATATTTCCTAGTATTAATTTTTAATAAATGATTGATGACTAACCCAATGACTTTATTGTGTTTGTTTTATTTTCTGATTTTCTGGGTGACAACTTGTAGGTGTATATGGAGTTCATGATTCAGATACATTTTATTAATGCCTAAAACACTGTGAATATAATAGAAATGATTGTTTTAATGGAGGCATACAACCATTAACATAGATTTGTATATTTGCTAGTTTTATTAAGCATTGTAACTTATTTTGCTAATTCTAAGTGGCATTCACAAAAATCAGGTTATTAATAATTTTCACATTAAACCCCACCATTCTTTTATTCATCTATTTTTAAAAAACATAATTGTATAAGCTATATAACTGATATGATTCTGTTAAAGATTCAAGTGAGGACACAAACATCCTTCAAATTGGGGTCTACCTATGAAAAATGAAAATCAAAAGTTGAAGTAAATATGTGGATGACTCATGGAAAAGCTTTCTGTGAGTATGGCAGATGTCCTTCAAAAACGAGGGTGAGATCAAAGTCTTCACTGACAAGTACTGACAAAATATATTACGAAAAAAACAGATATGCAAGACATACTAAAGGGGGCGCTGCAGCCTGAAAGGAAAAAGCAAGGGTGAGAGATTTGGAGAAGCATTTAGAAATGAAGATTTTTAGGAAGAGTAAACTAAAGGATAAGAAGGCAGACAATAGAATGGTAAGACAACAGAGAACCAAAGGACAAAATGGATGAATCAAGCAATGCCTTTGCAGTAATAACACTGAATGTTAATGGATTGAAATCCCCAAGCAAAAGACATAGACAGATAAAATGGATAAAAATATATGAGCCAACTATATATTGTCTGCAAAAGACCAACCTCAACCTCAGACATAAGGATACAGCCAGGTTAAAAGTGAAAGGTTGGAAGTAGGTAACCATGCAAACAGTAACCAAAAAGAGCTGGAGTAGACCAGATAAGTATGAAATAACAATATTATAGTATATGAAGAATAATTACTCAGTGCAAATAGCAAATTGTTCCTGTGATCAGGATTCTGTACATTTCTTCATACAAAATAAACACTAACTTGTAATTGAAGAGGACTGAAAAAGAAATATTTATTGGGTACCTAAAATATAGAGTTATTTTTTGGGTACCTAAAATATAGAGTTTTTTGGGGTACCTAAAAATATAATTTGTATTATATTAGAATTATTATTTACAGTTATAAATGTTTGTTGCTGTCTATATTTCTTATAATTGATTATATTAAACCTAATCTGGCCTTGCACTCTCTTTTAAAATTTGTAATTTCTTTCAAACTATTTTTCTATTTATTTTACAATTTTACATTAAGCGTCTTTTAAACAGCTGAAAAAAGCTATTGATTATACACTTTGGATAGATCATATGATATGTGAATGAATCTTAATAAAACTGCTTAATAAACAAATAAATACTTGTGTAAGAATAGGCAAAATAGCAGCTATGTACAGGAGGGGAATCAGAGAGATTGAGAGGTGAGGAATTTTCTTATTTGTTTTTTGTTTATTACTATTACTATTGAAATTATGAAAATGTTTTAGGAATGATTGAAATGATGAATGCACAACTATGTGATTATACCAAATACCATTGATTGTACACTTTGGATAAATTGTATGTTTTATTAATATGTATCAATGAAATAGATTTGTTTAAAACAAATAGGGTGGGTTGAGGGAAAAATACACCAAATGTAAGATATGGACTATAATTAGTAATATTATAGCTTGTAATAAATTTATCACAAGAATGCAAGATGTTGGTGGAGGGGTGATGTATGGGACCCCTGTATGATGTTATGCTTTTTTATTTTGTAAGTTGACAACTTTTATTGTTTATATATTTTCATGTATGAATGATATTCTTCAATTTAAAAAACTAACATATAAAAATAAATAAATAAAATGAGAGAATAATAGCTATAATTTACAAGGGCCCTTTATAATAAGGAATGTTTTCACAGTTTCTAATTTGTCCTTCATCATAGTTTTGTAACATGAACAGGCAAGCTATATATGAACATCTCTACTTTGCAAAAAAGTGATATAAATTAGATGCATATACCTTGGTCAACTGTGCTTGTTAATTTGGGTCACATTATTGAAACAATAGGCAAATAAAGTCTTAAGACTCTGACTTATATTCATTATTTTGTTCCTATTTCTTACCCATGTAGTTGTTGCCAGTTTGCATATGTAAGTAAAGTGGCTTTTTCTTTGTGATTCTAAATCATTTCCTGTCTCATTCATCTAGGGGCCTTGTTCATACATGAATAAGGGAATCAGGAGACTTTAACCTTTAGATGTGGGTGGAGACTTGAAAATAAACATTCCCACCCCTTTCCTTTTGGACCAGTGGAAAGGACTTGGTGTGGGAGCAAGACGTTCTGTGTTAAAATGACAGATCTACCATCATTATTATTTATCTTTAACTTCTCAAAGTATGAGTTTCCTACCAGTAAAATAGGGATAATATGATCTAACATGGACAGATTCCTAAGTATAGACTGAACAATTTCTTTTCTTGCATTATTTGTTATCAAGAAAACATTGTGAGGGAGTTAATGTTAGTTTTCTAAGCTCTAGTTCTCATTTTAAAATGATGGATGAAAACAAAAGCAACACAACACTTAGGACATACTTGTTATGTATAAGGTTAGAGGTAGGCACTTTCCCATAACTCTTTCCATATTATAAGCAATTGTATTAGTCTGCCAAAGGAGTACAGATACAAAGTACCAGAAATCTGTTGGCTTTATAAAGGTTATTTATTTGGGATAAAAGCTTACAGTCCAAAGGCCATGGAAAGTCCGACTCAAGGTAACATAATAGGTACTCTCTCACCAAAGTCAGCTGCCACGTGTTGAAGCAAGATTACAAATGAGCTCTGCCTGGTCCCTCCGTGTTTCCTGTATCAGTCTCTGGCATCAGACTCATTTCTTTCTGGGCCTTCTCAGCTGCTCAGCTACTGTTTTCTATTCAGCTGCAAGCTATAAGGTGAAAGGCTCGTCTCTCCCCGGGGTTCCAGGATCAAACATGACAGAGATCTCACTCTCTTCTGGTCTGTCTTCTTGTGTGAGTGTCCATTTATATAAGCCCATCAAGGGTGCAGACACTTAAACTGAGTCATGTTTTACTGACATATTTGAATAATAGCCCTAAGCTTAACAAGTAATTTAATCAAAGACATCTCAGATGAATCTAGTACAATCAAAGGGTATCACACCCAGAAGTGTACATTAGTTTGCAAAAATATTTCCTTTTCTTGGCCTCAATTCCACATATTTTAGGAAGATGAATAATAACATACAAATGTTTTTTTCAACACTTAATCTGAGCCAGGTAACTTCTTTTTATATCTTTTCTTAGTCTTTACAAAGAGTTTTAAAGCTAAGCCTTCTTATTCCCATTTAATTGGTGTGAAAGTGAGGCTCAAAAACTTCATGTGACTTGCCATAAATCTTCATTCTCTTGTCCCTGACCTCAGTGGCTTTTTCCATGACCACACCAAGCAGACTCAAACCTTAAGGCACTTTTCTCCATCTTTCTTTGATTAAACCACTCTTTCAGTGGTTTGAGCTTGGCTAATAGTGTCATTTTTCTAAAACATTCCTGATCCAAAGAACTGTGAGATAACATGAAAATTGTTTTAAGCTGCTAAATTTGTGGTAATTTGTTATACAACAATAGATATATAATATTGTAATTATTAAGGCTTGTTCTTTAATTGCATTTCCCCAACAAATTACAAAACTCTTTTTTCATTTATATTCCAGAACTTTTTTAAAATTTTGTCACATAAACTATGCTATGCAAGACTGTCCTTCACTGGACATTAATAGATTCTAATCTGTTCTATAAATCCTATAATCAGACAACGATCTGTAGTTACCCCATTGTGGAGGAGGCAATTTCTTATCCTTTCTCCCTATATATCTATGCTGCTAAGCACCGAACACCAACATTATATTTTTTTATATATATAATGATCAAAACAAACCTATACCCTTAGTGGAAAAATACTCAAAATGTTAGGGAAGGAATTTCCTCTTTGTATATGACTGAAAATATTAGAAAAGTAGATATTCTTTTAGTAGTAGTATAGTATTATTAAATCAAGATGAGAATGGAATCATTTATGTTTTTTTTTTTATTTTGAGTTAAAAATCAAAATTCTCACAATACATACAAACATTTGCAAAATGACATACAAATATATATACATATATGTGTATTTGCTTACAAAAATGTTATATATATATATATATACACACACATATATTTTATGAGGTGCTTAGATTACCCAAAATATTACACGGAACCCACTGGGATTCCCATGTTGCCCACCTCACACACCTCCCACCACATCCCACACAAACATCTCCCACAAGTGTGGCCCACCACCCTCAATGAACTTACACATCCTGGAGCCTTGCCACCAACCATAGACCACAGTTCACACTGTAGACCACACTCTCTCCCACACAGTTCTGAGTGGTGTGTGCTGATTTAAAATGGCCTACATCCGTTGCCACAACAGTACTCAGGACAAACTCCGACTCCCAAAGAAGCCCCTGTATTTCAACTGCTCAACCCCTCCCTACCCCAAAAGTGTCAAGTGGCCACTGGCTCCACCTCATTGTTATAATTTCTTGCATTGCTAGAATCACCATATATGAACAAGAGAATACCATCAAGTCCACTCTAGTCCATAGTTCTTCCCCCAATCCAGAGGCGACTGGGATGGTGGGTGGGATGATCCTTCCTGCAGATGCAGGCCCTCTCCATTCCCTGTGATGGCCATTGCCCATCCTTGTCTCCTCACCAGGTGACTTGGATGAGTCCATTGAGCTGTAGGGTAGGAGTTGCAGCTCCACCTAGATTTCATGCACACCTGGCACATAGGTAGGCGGGAGGCTCCAGTCT
>JAKSZT010054372.1:882438-892495 GCA_026826555.1 Tolypeutes matacus | reverse complement strand
AACATGGATGAACCTGGAGGATATTGTGTTGAGTGAAATAAGCCAGACACAAAAGGACAAATGTATAAGCTCAATAATATGAACTAAATATGATGAATAAATTCATGGCATTAAACTCTATAATAAGTTACTAGGAGATTGAATGAGTGTTGAGAGGGGAGACTTGATGCTTACTGTGTGTAGAATAATTAATAAAATTGGCTGTAAAGGTATGGAAATGGATAGAGTAGATGGTAACGCATTATAGTGAGTATAAATAACACTGCTGGTTTATAAATGTGATTGTGGCTGGAAAGGGTAGTCTAGGGACATAAACATCAATTGAAAGAAAGCTAGTGGATAAATTAGGGGCTGTATGACATAGTGAACTTTGTGGTGGATAAAGATTATGGTCAATAGTACAAACATAAGAATGTTCCATGAATTAGAACAAATTTACCTCACTATTACAAGGTGTTAAGAATATGGGTGATACATGGGAAAAATACAATTAATGTATCTTATGGACTACAGTTAACAGTAATATTGTAATATTCTTGCATCAATGACAAAGAAGGTACTATATCAATGATAAGGGTTAACAATGGGGGTATAGACGAGTATAGGATTTTTCCTTTTGAAGTGATGAAAACTTTCTAGAAATGACAGCACAACTGAAAGCCATAGAATACACACTTTGGATGGATTGTACAAGACATGGGACTGTATAACACAGAGAATTCTGTGGTAGGTAAGACTGTAGTGAACTGTACAATATGAGACTGTTTTCTCATGAACGATAACACAGGTAAAATATTAACTTATGGTGTCAATAATAGGGTAATTTATGGAAAAATACATCAAATATAAGCTATAGACTATAGATAGCAGTAAAATTTTGACCAAGTTTTTTCATCATTTGTAACAAGTGTGCCACAAGAATGCAAGATTATGGTGGTGGGGTGATACATGGGAGTCCTGTATGTTATACATGATTGACTTGTAAGCTCACAACTTGTCTAATTAAAATTAAATAAAAATAATAGTAATTATTAAAAGTATTATGCTAAGTGACAGAAACTAGACACAAAGTACTATGTATGTATGATTCTGTGTATATATAATGTTCATAAAAATGAATCTATAGAGACATAAATAGATTCATGGTTATGTAAGCCTGGGGATGGATAGAGAGATTGAGAGGTGCCTGTTTTAGGACTATGGGGTATTTCTTTTTGGAGTAATGAAAATATTCTAAAATTGATTGTGGTGATGAATTCACAACTCTGTGATTTTACAAAATCCACTGATTGCACACTTTGGATTGGATGATATGGTATGTAAATATAAATAAAGAAATCTGCACTAAAATTTAAAGAAATTATACAGTTTTATTAGCAATTTTCATTGCCACTATTTACATTTTACATTTTCACATGCAAGGACCTATTTTATTCCTATTTTTCTCTCTTCATAATTCCTTCCATTATTTTGTGTTATGCACTTAAATTCATTTTTTTCATTATTAAAGATGTTTAGAGCAGGCCATCCTAGCCTCTGATCTTCATGAGAAAATCAGTATAAACTCTAGTGCAGATATGCTTTCAGGCACTCAGCAAAACAACTTATTGTTTTAATAGCACTTACAGCTTTATTATGGGTAAATGGACAATTTTAATGAATATTTTCCAAAAATTGAAAGTTCTTCTTGGAAATGCCATAGTTTCCTGCATCTTTTAGGTTCCTGCGTCTTCTGTATGTTTTGTCCCTATTACATTATTTAACCTTCATAGAAACGCTAAAATGTAGGTAGTTTTATAATTTCTATTTTAAAGGTGAATCAAAGCACAGAGATACTGAGGGATGTGTGAAATGTCACATCACTAATGAGTTTGAATCTAGGCAGTGTGGCTTCAGATTCTAGGCATAGATCACTGTGTTCATACACCTCTTAAAGGAAAGGTTTTGAAGGTTTGGAAATTGATTTTCTCTAGTTAAAGTTATAGCTCATCTCTTAGATAAGTTAGAAATCCTCACTGACAAGTCAGTACTGTAGAAATTTGTACTCCTTGCTCTGCAGGTGGTTTCTACTCTTCTAATACCTCCCACAAGTGCTTTACAAAATTAATTATCTTATCTACATTAATAATAAAACTTTTATTAGGATATTTGGAAGAGGTGAGAATTGAGAATTTCCATATTCCTCATAACTCCAGCTAATTTTGATTCACAATTTAGATCAAAAGACAACTATGGAAGTATGTCTGAAAACAGAAAATATGATAACTTCTTTATTTTGATACAATGGAATAAATTACAATGGGAAAATTGGCTAATTGGATAGTATAAATATGGGAATCTCCTATATTTTTTAATCAATTTTATTTATACATATTATTGAAGCATACAAATCATCCAAAGTGTACAAAAAATGGTATTTGGCCTAATGATATCATTGTGTGTTCATCCGTTTAATCATTATGAGAGTATTTTCATTATTTCAATAATAATAATAAACAAATAGATAATCAAATAAGAAAATTCCTCACCTCTCAATCTCTCTCTGTTTTCCCTGCTGTACGCAGCTGCTATTTCTGGCAATTCTTGCATAATTATTTGATCAATTCTTGCATAATTATTTGATCAATTCTTGCATAATTATTTGTTTGTTTATATATATATATGTTTAGATATATTCATATATCATGAGATCTAGCCAAAGTGTATAATCAATGTCTTTTAGTATATTCACATTCATCACCACAAAAATTTTAGGACAACTTCATTACTCTAAAAATAGAAGACTCGACAGCCCTTAGCACTCCTCCTCAAACTGTAAATAACCACTAATCCAATTTCATCTTTATAAATTGATTTATATTTACATTGTATATAAATGGAACCATACAATATGTAATACATTATGTCTAATCTTCTTTACTTAGTATAATGTTTTTTTTTCTGATATGAACATTTTGTAGTATTAACCTACATTTGTTCAGCTTCAAAGAAAAATGGTCTTAAAAATATATGAAATTGGCCACTGGCTCCACCTCATTGTTATAATTTCTTGCATTGCTAGAATCACCATATGTGAACAAGAGAATACCATCAAGTCCACTCTAGTCCATAGTTCTTGGTCTATGGTTGGTGTCAAGGCTCCAGGATGTGTAAATTCATTGAGGGTGGTGGGCCACACTGTGGGAGATGTTTGTGTGGGATATGGTGGGAGGTGTGGGAGGTGGGGAACATGGGAATCCCAGTGGGTTCCATGTAATATTTTGGGTAATCTAAGCACCTCTTAAAATATATGTGTGTGTATATATATATATAAATAACATTTTTGTAAGCAAATACACATATATACATATATATTTTTATATCATTTTGCAAATGTTTGTATGTATTGTGAGAATTTTGATTTTTACCCATAATAAAAAATATATATATATGAAATTTTACCCATATTCTTCTTTCACAAAATATATTTATATTTCACATAATACATTTAGTTCATAAAAGCATAATCATACAATATTTGCCCTTTTGTGTCTGGTTGCTTCACTCAATATAATGTCCTCCAGGCTCATCCATATTGTCATGTTTCATGACTTCATTTCTTCTTAATCTTGCATAATATTACATCATAGGTATACACCACAATTTGTTTATCTGTTCACCAGTTTATGGACACCTGGGTTGTTTCCAACATTTGGCTATCATGAAGAATGCTGCTAAGAATATCCCTTATATTTTTGATGTAACATTTATGTAATCTTAGGCTTCTTTAAAAATAAAAACATATATTAAAATATTAAATAAACCCTGACATTAGATAATTTATACAATGCAAGGAATCTCAAAACACAGTGAATTTCATGGTGAGTGATGGAATGGGTTTAACAGTACAACTATGATTCTCTCATGAACTGTAATAAATATACAATACTATATTAATACATGGTGTTAATAATAGGATGGTTTGTGGGAATAATACACCAAATATAAGTTATGAACTACAGACAACAGTAATATTATGATGATGCTCTTTTATAAATTATAACACATGTGCCACAGCACTGTAAGGAGTTGGTGGTGGGGCAATGTATTGGAATCTTGTATGGTACGCATGATTGTTTTGTAAACTCACAACTTCTCAAATAAAATATAATAACAATAAACCCAGGAAAAATTTCACAGAAAAAGGGAAATCAACACAAATTGAGAATAAGCAAAGTCATATTATTGGCAAAAACAGAGCCTGAGACTTGTCAAGTGTTCATTTTAAAAACAGAACTTTTTATTTACTCCACATTGTAAACCTGTTATATGTAAAGTGATGTGCCCAAGATCACAATCAGTAAATAATGGTGATCAGATTTGACTTAGGCCATTTGACTTTAGTAGCTGAACTCTTAACTAAGATATAGAATGATTATTATGATAGATTAGTGAGCATTATAGGTAAAGTAAAAAGGTTCTAAAAGATGTGCTCACAAAAGATAAATGAATCTAAGAAGGGCAAATTTTCAGAAAGCCAGTACATAAAAATATACAATTTTGTGGGTAATAAATTTCTTAATGAAAATAATAAGAAAATAATTTTTATTTCTATTAGCCTAATGACAAGGGATAGCATCATGAGGACCTATTATTTACATGTACAATACATTTTATGTAAAATCAACAATACTGAAACACTGGCCATGCTTGTGCTTGTACATTAAAGAAGTTACATGGATATAGTACACACATATGTAATTACACTTATTGAAAATTTCTGGAAGGCTATTCAAGAAAAAAGGTAGTTTTGTCTGGAGAGTAGGATTATTGATTCAAAGAACTGGGAGAGAGATTTTTATTTTTCTTCTCAGATTCTTCTGTTTATCTTGAATATTTTTTCATAATAATATATTATTATATAATAAAATAAAGTTAATAAAAGGGTATAGCAATATTGAAAATAATTTTACTACGTATCTATAAAAATGAAAATCCTAACACTTATGGAAACAATAATGTACTTTGAATTTTACAATAAAGTTGTTTGTAGAACTGTTAATTATAAGAGTGAAAATTGGGGATAACATAAATGTATCAATGAACAAGTAGTCAAATAAATTCTTTTATAAAATATATGCATTATCATAACATTAAATTGATAATTAAATATATAAATTATAACATAAAAAGAGTGCTTATAATAATTCTAATTGAAATTATGAATATTAAATTATATTTTATGATTATTTCCATTATATAAACTACATATATACAGAACTATACATGAACACAGAACAGACATAGAAAAATCATAAAACAGTATGTAGGAATTATGGAATTTTTTCCAAATCATGTTTTAATAGTAAATATTTTGAGAAACTCAGGGTAAAAAGGTACATATATTAGTACAATACAACTAAGGTTATTGGAATATTGAAAAATATATACCAGTTTGAATTCAAAAGCAGAGAAACTCAATATTCTGCATTTAAGGTGATTAATGGGATAAATTCAACAATAAGTTAAAGAATAGTTCACTCCATTATGGAAACTTCAAAGTGTTATCCAGGCATTAGTTTTGTCATGGCCATCAGTATAGCTGAGACATTCAGGTATAGTAAAAGGTAGACAAAATAAGATATTTTTGTGAAGCATATTATACCCAAGATACTCAGGTAGTCAGGTATAAAAAAGACCTAAGAAACAGTGAACTGAACTGAGCATATTTTTTCAGTAGAGATTCTTTATCAATATCAATATTTTGTTTTATTGGAATAGTGATTTTGAAATTTCAAAGAACATAGATAAATAAATAAGGCATGAAATATATGTCTGTATGTATGTGTGTAGGTATAGGTGAAAAAATCATCTCTTTATTTAATTCTTACAAAAATTCCCAATAAAGTAGTAGAGGTATCTTCAATTAATTTTTCAAAGTAATTTAATCCACTGCCCAAGGAAACAACAAGGTCTGCATTTATCAATTTGGGAAGGATAAAATTTCTGAAAGACATTATCTTTTGTTCCAAAATGCAAATATGTTGGTTCAATTCAGTGAGGCTGTGAATCAATAAATCAATCTTGGAGAGGCATGGGCATGTGTAATTTATAAGAATTCATATGGGATTCTGGTACAGACCAAAGTCAGTTGAAGAAAACAGAGCATGCAACAGATCTGCTAAGCTTGTAGCAGATAAGTTTAGGCCACTGATCTTTCTAAGATTTCACATCTTTTCTTCTCTCTGTAGATTAAACTTTTTTCAACTAAATTCTACCTATAGCTACCAATATAACAATGAAAAAGAGTGTGAGTGAACTCTGCTTGGGTTGACACAGAATTCTGGGAAACAGCAATACTTGCAGTTTCTTGATTTTTTTAATGTGTGATACTGTTAGAGAACTTTCTCATTTCTGTGATGGTTAAGACAAGCTGGACCACTGGCTTTCCCATGTGCTTCTTTCTATTCTCCCTGTCTTACGATGCCTCGTCTTTACAACCATGATCCCCAGACTGATTATGGAGGCCCTTGCTAGAGGAACACCATTTTCTACTGCATGACTCAGGTCTTTACAGCCCATCTCTTTGGTAACATGTAGATCTCTGTGCTCATCTCATGCCCTTTGATCATTATACGGGTATTAGTAAGACAGTGTGGTACATGACCATTTGGACCAGTGTGTCTGGATTGTGTTCATGATTCTGGCTCAAATATGATCTTGTATCCAGTCTTTAGTACAACTTTCCTAGCTTTGAGATTACCCTTCTGTGGCCCCACTACTTTTCTGACTTGAAGCCCTTGTTGAAACTTGTCTGACTTGGCAACTATGTGACAAATTTGTTACTTGTGTCCAATAGTGGTGCCAAATGCATGTGTGTCTTGTTCCTGATTTATCCCCTATGTACTTAGTATATATTCTCAGAGAAACAATAGTGCAGAAGAAAGCCAAAAATTTGTCTCTACCTGCACCTCTCTCTTTGTTGTGGTTGTCATCTGTTTAGTTCCATTTATATTATATACAAACACCTGCTATCCAGGTTTCCAATTTGATTCTGGATAGAGTTTCTCAATTGTTTACTGGATACCTCATCTGAATAAGAAACAACTTTTAATTGAAGAAGTTAAAATAGGACTCTAATTAATCTGAGAATAAATGTGAGAAAGAATTTAATCAAAATTGTAAATAGTACAAATTCACTTGTCATCTATTCCCATTTCTATGGTTCCAGTGATCAAATTTCCACAGTTAACTGCATTCAATTGAATCAAACATTGACTGGCCAGAATTTGGAGTCCAGTTAGGTAATCCAGTCATTCGGTTTACAATGAACATATCATATTTAGTTAGCACACTGCCAATTCTTTTATGAGCTTGAAAGAACCTTTACGAATCTTTGACTCAGCTTCTTCCCTTTGGGAAATTCAATGATCTCCTTCAGAACTACCCTCTCCAAAAGTCTCTCAAACATATATGGGAAACTTGTCCATTCCTCTAGAGCTGGGAATTATTTTAGGCTCCTTTGACTGGAAGACTTCACGTGGAGGTCCATTTATTGCCTATCTTATTTCCCACATCAAAGATGTTTATGGCATTGTACTATTTTATTAAAAGAAAAGAGCTTTAGACTTGTAATTTATAGTTTTGGAAGTTAAGCTCAATTGTATTACTAATTCGTTGTGTGAACCTGAGTGAGGTGTTTTCCTTCTCTAGGCTTCAATTCTACACGTTTAAGGAGGATTAATACAAATATTTAAAAATTTCTTCTGTACTTTCTTTGAGCCAGGGAATTTTCTCTTCATATATTGCACCTTTAGTATTTACAGAAACTTTTTAAAGCTAAGTCTTCTTATTTCAATTCAATTGATGTGGAAGTTTAAGCTTGGAGACTGTAAGTGACTTACAAAAATCCTCATGGGTCTCTGAGTGCATGTTTTACAAAAAAGGTCAGGTGTTGGGGCAAAATTTTCTATGAGAAGTTTGCTGAGTCACATGGAGTTACTGGTTGCCACTAGGCCATTTAGTAAAATGGAAACATTGGACAACTGATCCATTGCATTATCCCATTTCCATTTTTTCCCACCTCTCTCTCCACTCCCACCCAGTCTATACACATTATCCTCATTGAAGGTATATAGCAGATATGATGTGCAAAGCACTTAATCCTTAGGCGAGAGAAGTGGGTAGTAATATGGTCTCCCAAGTGGGAGAGAAATTTTATATGGTAATCTGTCCCATCTTGAGTAACTTGCAACTATATTCAAAAGCAAAAATTAAACACTCTTCTGTGTAAGTTGATATATTCTCAGGCATATCTTTAAAACTTAAAGTAAAATTAAAAAGACAAGTATGCAATAATTCTTTTACCTTTTACTTCTTTCGTTTCTCTTTCTTTTTATACTGTAATAAAAATACAGATGGGAAAAGAAAAGTGAGATATTACTATTAATTATTTTAAATAAATTATTGTGATTACTAGTTCCTTTTTATAGTCAACAAATTGAAAATTCAAGAGGTGAAGACACTTAGGTTCATGTAGTAGTTAAGTTGTGAGGCCAGGACTCCCATATTGTTCACCCATGTGTACCTTTAACTGACTTCAATGTTTCCTGCCTGTAGAAGATATATGCTTTAGCAAATCATATGGGGAAAGGAATAGTGTTTCTTCTCCTGTAATTCAAAGTGTTTTGCAGTTTAATTAACTGGCTCCTTGGTTTGCTTTTGCCCATGGAATGTCTGAGCTGGACAACCCATTGGACAATTCTTTGGGACTGTGTAGGGAGTAAGGATTTCCTTAGAGTTGCTGATGCTGAAAACTTTTGTGTGAATTACTATAAATATCCAAAGCAGTAAAAATATAAACATTTGACTCATGCTTCTCTAAAGGAGAAACTGGGAAGAGAGCTGAACTCAGAGATGTTTCTCTCTAAGAACAAAGGAATAGTTTCATCCATAAAGATGTTTTCAGGAACCATATTGAGAAACATCTATTTTTCATATGCTCCATCCTGTGCTGTAGATCTTGTTGTTTAGTTTAATCCAGTGCTTCTAGGATGAACCATGTGAATTGTAGCCACCGATAGTCTCCTCTCTCCATGAACTCCCAATTCTCCATACCTTCCTCTGATAGAAAGCTTTGTTAAATCATAATGAAGTATAATTTTCATGTTTTATCCAGACTTCATATTAGTCATTCTAAGTAAATTAAAGATGCAGCTATGAATAATATAATTTAATAGAAGTCATCTATATGCTTATAGGAGGTAAGCTTTTTAGTCTCTATGAAATAATTGTTTTTCCACATTGCCTCCTTAAGACTTGTCAAATGGACTTTATATTCAGTTTGTCCAATTGTAAATGATGGAGCTCCAGAAAGTACTTAAAAATGAAGAGTCATCATGGTCCAAGCTTCATAAGCTTTCCCTGGTTTCATTGCAACACTTAGGTATTTCAAAAAAGCCTCTCTTTACCTATAAGGAGATAATAACAACACCATGTTGTTGAGGCCAGTCTAGAGAAGTTTCTGTCCTTGGGGTCTACTCATTTGAATAATGTAAGTTTATTGGTGCTATTTCTGAGTTATGATATCAGAGAGGGCTACACTTCACAATGGTCTTCGTTATTTATAACCGCTGGAAACACTTGCCCATGACACAAAACCTCATACCTCTCTGATTCTGGGGCAACTAATAGTACAGCGGTTCAGGGGCAAAGAAGCTGACATTTGTGATGAAATTTTGATCTAAGGACCCTTTCTAACCTCTTTCTCACCTCCCCACTATATGTTTCTCAGTATCCTATTCTCTGGCTCTTCCTTTCCTGCTTCCTGTGCGATGTCTCTCTACTTTCTCCTTCTTTGACTTCATTCAGTTTCTGTCCTTTCTTCCCTTCATTATTATTCACTATATATCTAGTTTTTTCTATGAACTTGTCTGACAATGCCGTATACACAATTTGATAGTGAGACAAGATAAGGATGGGAACTTAAGGTATCATTTGTCAACAAATTGTTTTTTCTAGGAGGCAATTTACATGGACTTTTGAGATTTGATGTATCATATGATAATAATGGTGCATG